>JAVJIF010004398.1:0-244915 GCA_038442645.1 Agave tequilana | reverse complement strand
AATATATAATCCATCTATATTGTTAAATACTTGAATTCTAAATAGTATATCTTCTCTAGTTATTTTTTATCTCTTCTTTTATTTCCAAATTTTTTTTCTTATTTTCCTTTATTTTATTACTATCATGTGTTGCAACCTGGGCCTTTGGAGGAGGGAGGTAGTATAATGACTAACAATTCCTCTTTTGAATCAATAAAAAGTTTTGTTAGAGAAAAAAATAGAAACAAAATTAAAAATATTCTTTTAAATTAATAAAAAGTTTTGTTGCAAAAATAAGAAAGATAAGGTAAAGATTTTTTTTAAAATAAATATATTATTTTGTATTATGAAAAAGTTATATTGGAAAAATAGAAGAAAAGATAATAAAAAAGAGGGGAAAATATTTAAATCTACAAAAACTAGGGACAATGGGTTATGAAGGTCTCTTGCAAAGAAAAAAGTGCCAAATACCAATTTATCTACAGCACCATTTTGTATGGAACTACAATATATTTTTATTATGATGTAACAGATCTATAAATACCTTTTCTAAAAAAACAAATCTATAAATGTTTTTTTCCGGTTGGGCGGGGGGCACGTGCTGTAGGGAAATAGGAGATAAAAGCTTGATGGGAGAGTTTTTAACTTCATTGAAAGATATAGTGCAGAGATCGGAGTCCAGAAGGAGAGAACACAGTCCATATGCAGCCAAACAGAAGGCCGGTCGACCGCTCGATCGACCGACATGCACAGGTGGTGCACAATGGCAGTTCGGGCCGAGCTGTGTCAACTGACTGTAGGAGCTAAGTTTCTCTTAAGAGTCGACCGACCACTGACTGGCACAGCCTAGGTTTCTGTTGGGTTCGGTCGACCAAGGAATGGTCGGTCGACCGGAGCGATCGACCTACAGTCGAATCTGCTTGTCCTATCAAGATTCAAACTCTGTTTCTGATCCAGAATCGAATCCAATTGAGGTTTCCTAAAATTCTAAGACTCTCTGGTTATAAATCAAGGGGTATAGCCTCATGAATTGTATCCCGCGAAAAACCTATAATTGATTGTTGAATCAATAAGATCTCTCTTTTGCCCCGAGAACGTAGGCGAATTGTCGAACCTCGTTAAATATTGTGTTTGATTTTTTTCTCTTGTTTTTTTGTTCTTGTCTTTTGGGTACTTCTCTGGTGCGTCTCTCTCTCTTTGTTGGTTGGAGTTTCTCATTGGTGGTTGCCTGGCGGCGCAATAAATGATATCAGAGCATCCCAGGTTCATTGGGATCGTGTGTCAATTACAAAAGCATTGGTGGCTGTTTGGCGGAGATCGTGTGTCGATCTCGGAGCAACATTGAGACTGTTTGTGGGATCGTATGTCGATCGCAGAACAACATTTGGATTGCTCAATGAATCAAATTTGGTGGAGTAAATCGTTTTGAAAACTCTCCTAGGGTTGCACTTTGAGGTAAAGATTCTATATTTATCTAGTTTTTTTATCTAATTTTGTTTGTTTTCCGCATTGTTTTGAGAAATCTATTGAGAAGATAGTTGGAGGCAGTACATCTACGGTGAAAACCATGAGTCCACATCCATTGAAAACTGATGTGGTAAAGTTTGATGGCAAAAATAACTTTAACAGTATCATTTGTTAGGTGAGGTGATGGATGCATTGACGACATCAAACCTCAAAGACCACTCTACGGTTGGAGAAAAAGCTTGATGCTACTTTTGAATAGGATTGGGACAAGATGAATCGAACGGCCTGGTCTGATAAATTCTTGTTTGAAACAGGACATCAAGTATCATTTCTTACATGAAACATCTGCAAGGCAGCTATGGGAGATCCTGGAGAAGAAATATCTGACAAAAAGTATAGAGTCGAGTTTACAATTGAAGAGTAGGCTTTATGACTTTCAGTTGAAGAAATGACTCTCCATTGATGAACACATAATAACTACACTAAGCTTCTTACAGATTTAGTTAACGAGGATGTGAAGATCGAAGAAGAGGATAAGACATTATTCTACTGAATTCTCTTCCTGATGAAGAGTATGAGACCTTCACCCTAACTTTGATCAATGGTAAATAAACAGTGATATGTCGGCTGCTCTTGTAAATTTTAAGTAAGGAGGCAGGACAAGCTGTCTTCTTCTGAGGGTATATCAGCAGAGGCGTTGATGGTAAGAGGCAGAGGTTCCAATCGAAGGACAAAGGCAAGTATGAGAGATCAAAGTCCAGACCAGAATTCAGAGATCTGAAGAACCAGTATGCCTTCTGCAAAGAGATAGGGCACTGGAAGGTTGATTCTCTAAGGATCAAGGATAAGAATAAGAAGAAGGGGTCGAAAACTGAGGCAAGTGTGTCAGTACTCAAGCCAGTACTTCACAGGCAAGTGGATCAGACTCACTCATCGGCATTCTCTTTCTTCGTTACTACTCTTATTGTTGGCTACTTAGGAGACTCTGAGTGAATGTTAGATACTGAAGCTATCTATCATGTATGCTCAAAGAGGGATTGATTTTCTACCTTTAAGAAGTTAGATGGATATTTTGCTATCATGGGTGATGATCATCTGTGTAAAATGGAAGGGATAGATACAGTTCGTATCAAGATGTTTGATTAGATGGTACGGGAACTGAAAGAAGTGAGGTATGTACCTCAAGTGAAAGAGAATCTTATCTCTGTTGGTACTTTGAAAACATTGGGTCATAGAGTATCTGTTAGAGATGGTATTCTCAAGATGACTAAAGGCTCGATGGTGGTGTTGAAGGGCATCCGACGCAATAACCTATACTACTTGATGGGGTAGTATAGTTATAGGGCAAGTTGCGACTTCTATTTCTTCATGTGATGTTTGTACACAAGTTTGGCATAAGAGGCTCAGATATACAAGAGAATAGTCTTTGCAAGCTCCAACAAAGGAGGGATCATTGGAAGGTGCATCTACCTGTAATATGGGATTGGGTAGACACAGCGTTCTAGACAAGAAGACGAAGGTGAAATTTGACACCTCTACTCACTGCTCGGAAGGACTTCATGATTGTGTTTACGTAAGTATTTGGGGACCTGCCAAGACTGCATTGCTTGGAGGTCATCGAAACTTTCTCTTTGATTGATAATTTATTTAGGCATTGTTGGATATATCCCATGAGATAAAGATTTGAAGCCCTAGGTATGCTGGTGAAGTGGAAGGATATAATGGAGAAACAGACTAGTAGGAAGATTAAGGAGTTCCAAGCTGGTAATGTTAAAAAATACAAGAACCAATTCTTACAATTTGGTCAGAACACTGGCATTGGTACTCCCTTCACGAAAATAATACATGGGTTGGGTAAGGAAATTAACTGCTCCTTACTGGAAAGGCTCGGTGTTTGTTGTCTAATACATGATTAGACAAATCGTTTTGGGCTGAGGCGATTGTATTGCTAGACATCTCATAAATGAACTGTCATCGATTGTGATAGGAAGCAAAACTCCATTGGATATTTGGTTAGGTAGAGCTGTTCAGGATTATGATTTGCTGCGGTATTTGGCAGTCCAGCCTACTTTAGTGCCAAAGATGACAAGGTAAATCTGCGAGCAAAAAAGTTTATTTTTGGGTATCAAGAGAAATATGAAAGGTTACAAGCTATGAGACCACAAAAACAAAAGGATTATGTTGAGTAAGCATGTCACTCTTGGTGAGACTTCATTGTTGAAGTCTATTATCTCTCAGTTGAGAGATGAAGACCAAGAATGTATCGCAGCAGGTGAAGGTTGATGCTACTCCATCATCTCCAGTTGGTTCAGTATCAGTAAGGACTTCACCGGATGTGACACTAGGTGGAGATCATGTTGCCAGTTTGATGCTGAACAAGTTGAAGACATTCATGAGAATGTCGAATTATTTGCAGCCATTGTAACAAAGATAAATCCAAGAAAGTGGGTGAAGAAGCATGAATCTCAAGTTGGTGAGCGTGACAAGCTCAAATTGAAGGTCGTTCTCCATGACAGTATTGGTTCACATGACTCAGCCAGTTCGGTTCACTGCTGAAGATTTATTCATAGTTGCTTGAGCTTAGTGGAGCTTGTTTGGATGAACTACGGATGGCTTGATCCCTTGGACAGAGGATACGTAGGCAGCCGTGATGGCACAGTCGTTTGGTGATGTCAGCCCATACGAAGCTATTTGGTATATTTGGATTCTCGAGAATGGTAGTGGAAGCTGATTAGACTCAAGTAAAGGTGAAAAGTTAGATTTTACGTAGAGGTGAAGTGTTGTGATCTCGATGAATATTTGATCTTCCGGTGAGAAGATAGTTGAACTTGCATAAAGGGGGTGTGCATCCAATTTGTTGAGCCAAAGCTTGTTATGTGGTGTGCTCTACTCAGATTTGGTTGGATCGTCTTGAAGATATTTGGACTTGAGTGTCAGTCAGTTGGAGTCAGTGTTGGCTCATGTTGGGTTCTTCTTGAAGTCATTTGGAATGGTGTTCCATTTCAGTTGCTAAGTTGTAGACACGTTCGTTGGTCGGCTAATATGGTATTTGATTCTCTTTCGTGGAGTATTGGGAAGGCATATACGGTGCATTCCGTTTGGATGACTGAGCTGAAATTTGGAATCTTTATAATTGATATTAGAGTTTGGAGAGAGTTGGCTGAGGGGACGACAAACTCAATTTGAATCCAATGTGATCATTTGAAATCAATTGTAAGTGTGTTAGCGATTCGTTTGGAACCAGTTGTTCCGTTCGGCCAAGTTGAGACCGTGTGTCGATTTCGCCCGGTATTCATTGGAGTTCAGCTCAGATTTGAGAAATCTTCACTGAGGTGGAGAATTGTAGGAAAAGAGGAGATAAAAGCCTGATGGAAGAGTTTTTAACTCATTGGAAGAGATAGTGCAGAGATCGAAGTGCAGAAGGAGCGAGAACACAGTCCATATGCAGCCAAAGCAGAAGGCCGGTCGACCGACATATACAGGTGGTGCACAATAGCAGTTCCGTCGACCGAGCGGTCGACTAACTGCAGGAGCCAAGTTTCTGTTAAGAATCTGGCACAACCCAGGTTTCTGTTGGATTCGGTCGACCGACTGGTCGACCAAAGGAATGGTCGGTTGACCGATAGTCGGATCTATTTATCCTCTCAGGATTCAAACTCCGTTTCTGATCCGGAGTCAAATCCGATTGAAATTTTCTAAAATTTTAGGACTTTCTGGCTGTAAATTAAGGGGTATAGCCCTCATGAATTGTATCCCTTGAAAAACCTGTAAGTGATTGTTGAATCAATACGATCTCTTTCTTCCTTGCCTCGAGGACGTAGGGAAATTACCGAACCTCGTTAAATATTGTGTTTGACTTTTTCTCTTATTTATTTGTTTTTGTATTTTGGGTACTTTTCTGGTGCATCACTCTCTCTGTTGGTTGGGGTTTCTCATTGGTTGTTACCTGGCGCGCGCAGCCCCTTGCGCCCCCCCACCCCCATGCTACCCCGTGTCTCTATTTAATTATTTAAATGCTCTTTACAATGAATTAAAGCTGGAATCCAAAACTTCAAAGCTGTAACTTCTGACATGAAACTTTTCAATCCACTTTACTCATTTAGAAAAGGAGATTTGGTAAAAAGATTCTTTAAATGAAAAAGAGTATATTTTTTAAATTTTTTATTAATACGCTCAGTTACCCATGTACGTTTGTTAAAATTATTTATTAATGAACTCACTGCTAGTGTTAGTTTGTTAAATTGTTTGGTGCAACATTCAGAAGACATTTGGAGCATTGAGTACTTTTAAAGTTTACATCCTTATATAAACATGTGGTATGTGAGAATGAGACCCAAAGTGCGCAAATGCAAAATTATGAAGAAGATATATTATAAACTATAACTAATGACGATACTGTGCTCAAATAAGAAACATGGTAAATGCTTAATTTGTGGTGTGAATTTTTTATACATTGAGACCCTCATCATCCATGTAGTGTCTAAGTTCGTAATAAATGTTTTAGCTAAAGGATTTATTCATGTGTGTGAGAAACTTTTCAAATATCCTATATATATAAATCACTAGTTCAATATTTTTGCCAAAACATGATCAAATCTTCATTAATTATTCTAAATCTTCATTAATTATTCTAAAATAATGTGTCAAACCATTGCTAATTATCTCAATAACCTTTTTGTAAATCTTAACTGTTTTTTAGGACATTTTCCAAGAAGCAACTGATATGCTCATAATAAAACGTTCAATATCCTGATATTGTTGATACTAAAAGTTGTGGCAAGAGTTCAAACCTTGTGTGTGCGCGCGCGCGCGTATTGATTGCGTATTTCTTATAATTATGATATGTAATATCATAATTTGTCATCATCAAAGATGGGAGGTCGTTGGCTCAAAGTTTAATTTGCTGATTTGATCATGGACTTAATTCTCATTGATGTGGCTCGATAGTTTGACCATGGACTTAACTCTTATTGATGTGGCTTGATAGCAAAACATCTGCAGTTTGGAATATTGGGTATTGAAGTCTTTCTTTTTTCTCTAGAAATATTGTGAGCCATGTGCTGATGTTGTTTACACATGCATATGGTCTTTTTGGAGTTTTTAGGAAAATTAACTCATGCCTTATGGAAAACACCTGAGGTCTTCAGATGGTCATCGAAATAGTACCAGAAGTTCAAGAAGAATGTCTTCTAAAAATTGAAAAAAAAATAAAGTTTGGAGACAAATATGAAAGATCATGAGCGCTAGACCAAGACAAATAGTTATCATTTATCAAGTATATCTGTAAATTGATTAGCTTTTGTCGACTACTCAATCTTTTTAGAGTTAAAAGGTTTTGTTTTGGAAAAAGTCATTATTTCTAATTGGTTTTAGAAACCTTTGATGAGTTGCCTCTGCACGTATGGTTTGAGATTATGAAATGATTTGATGGGTATATTTAAGAGTTTTATCTTTTATGGAATAGGTGTGATGAGATGAAATATAACTAAGGAGAAAGAAAATTTTATCTTTTATGTTCTATTCTTTTTTTAATAGTAGATTTACGAGGATATATTTTATGAGTTTAGCTGGGGAGTTGCGCCACATAATTTTTTTTTGTGTTACCTTCTTTCTTTCGTATTTATTGTGCATGCTTAGTTTCTTCATGTTTGTATAATGGTGTCAATTATATGAGACAATTATTTTTATGGGAAATTTTGCTACAATTACCTACTTTGCTTCATAATTAGAAAAAAAAACTCAGCTTTGTAATTTTGTTCGCTACAACCTCATCCATGTTAGCATAAACTGATCCCTTTCAACCATCACTTCTTTATATATTTTATTTTCTCTTTTACCTTCAATCTTGACCTCAAGTCATTCGCGGATTGACCTGCGTGGTTAGGTCGCCTACCCCCTTTGGGGTCAGGGCGGAGCCTTTGAAAATTTTTTTTGGGTCGACAATTTGCAGACCTCGTTAAGTTTTGTTTGTGTTAAGATTCAAAAAGCATTAGGGATTATTCGATGTCAGAGGACGGTCGTTTGGACAGGTGTTTGCTAATGATGGCAATACTGATATGAGGATTGTAACTCATGATCGCAGTTCTCTGTGAGGACCGACTCAAATATATGACATTTTTGTGAAGATTAAGATCATGATCGTTGTCTTAATAAAAAGGGTTGTGTTTATGATCGCAATCTTATAAAGACTCAAAAACATGACATTTTTGTGAGGATTGCGATCATGGTCGCAGTTCCTATAAGTAGGACATTTTGTGAGGACTGCTATCATGATCACAATCCTTAGAAAATAGGGCTGCGATAATTTTGTGAGGACTATAATCATCGCAGTCTTAAAAAATAACACTTTTGTGAGAACTGCGATCATAGTTCGCAGTCCTCTATACTGCGAACATTTTCTGAGGACTCGAATTATAGTCGCCAGTCCTTAAAAACAGGGCATTTTTTAAGCGGTTCGCTTCTTTGAAGCGATTACCTAGGGGTATTTTTGTCTTTCATTATTGAAGAGCGCTTCAGCGCTTGACACGTGGGCACATATCCTTACTTTCAAAAAGGAGATAGCTGAAACAAATAAAATTATGCGAATGAGTTTTTTTCCTCATTACAGTTTGACTTAGGGGGCTGAAACGAAATCTCCTTATTTTTTAATTGTACACTTTCATATATCTTTTGGCGGTGTACTTATTTTTCATTGATAAATGGGTAGGTGATACTTTAGAAAGAATTATTCGCATATTAACCCACATAGAATCCCGAATGAGTATTGAGTTTATTCGTCATTTCTTTACCAAAACTAACAATCGTTTGTTTTTATCTAAATTGCATTGAAATTATTATACATGCAAATCCATATATTGGAGGAACTGAAAGTGGCAACAAAAAAAACTAACTTGATGATAATATTCTATTTTTTGACTTAATGCACTTCACTGTGGAGACAATAAAGAGGTTGTGACGATAAAGGATACTTTGTCTTCTTTTCAATTTTCAGTAATGATTAGGAGTTATCTGGAATGGAAGTCAAAAATATATGAGTTATCTTGCGTGGCAAAAAATAACTGCTACAATTTTTAGTTTTGTTTTATTGAAAACAAGTAACAAAAACAAACAGCTGTAGTAGCTTAAAATGCATCATTTTTACATTCTCATTGTCACTTCTGTTTTAGCCAAAACATCCCCATGCACATTATTTACCTTGACATGGAAAATATTGTTTTTTGCCTTTTTAATTGAAGGGTGTTTTCAATTTTATAGTCATATTATCATGAAATTACCACTTTCATCATACTCTCCTGGGCACTACATATGAGTTGGAATATATATGGTATATGTGATTGTTGGTGGAAAAATCACATAGTAATCTAATGAAAACATATTAACTTAAAAAGTTTTGATTTTTTATACAAACACCTTACAGCTACCTTCATTGTACGACAGTAATATGTGCAACTTACCCTAATATTCAAATTCTATTCTAGGTTCATATGTTTTCCCAACCAATGTATGGACAAGGAATTGAAATCAACACCTTTGCTAACTTTGTATCAAAGAAGAGAAAAGAACAGAATGAACATCTACCGCATCTATTATCCTAGACTCAAAGCTTGGGAGATGGCTTTGTTTATGAGATGTTCAAAGGAATTCTATGTTCTTTAGAACTAAAGAGAAAGTTTGTATTGTTTTTCTCAGTCAAGTAGAATGCTTCTGAACTTTTTATTCAACTTCGTTGATGCGTTAAGTTATTCAATGCGAAAGGGTATTTCTAAGCCATAAAACTTCTTTCCCCCCCTTTTTTTTAATAGTTTTTAGATTTTCTAACTAAAATAAGCAACTTTTATATAGTATGTAATTGTTTGACTAAAAACCACCACTTTTTATCTGATTAGGATCAATACTCATTTTGAAAATGTAACTAAAACTTTTTCATAATAGAGAAAAGAGAGATTATTTTAAGGTATTGTATTGTTGGTAATCAATTTAGTCATTGAATTGCACATCTGTTAATTACATTCACCTTATCTGAATAATTGAGATGTCATATCTTATCGATTTAAGTCTTTTAGTTTCTATCTATAATTCGTTGTAATTTACAAAATCTACAAAATATGTGAAGTAATGAAAATAAATAAATAAATAGAATGTGATTATTAACAAATAAAAGTGGTGTTCTATACTTTGTTAATAAGCTAGTTATATGTAAAAATAAATTATTATACAAGAGTTTGAGAAGTTTATCACTTTATTGCCTAGATATATCTACTTGCTCTTGCAGTGTCAACTCAAATTGATAAAATCATATTCAAATTACTAATATATCTAATAAATTTCTAACATGTATCAATTTTCTTTTAAAGATTATATACTTCACTTTGTATTCTGCATATTTATATATATGGCCTTATGTTTTTGAGTTATTTGCTGATATACCCTTTTGTTGATATTTGACAAAAAAAGTGAAGTAAAGATGATTTTAATAAATTAAATCGTTGTTAATCTATAACTAAAACATAAACCTCGGCTCAATTATGAATTTTAATGTGATTTTAACAAACATATTTGTTTAAATTACCAAATTTATGTTCAGTTCGTAAACTAAAAAACTTTGTCCTTGATGGAATAACATTTTGGTGAAAAATTTATGGAATGTTTTATTTTCGAGTTTCAAATATTAGGTGCACCATGTTTTAATTCCTTAAAAGTTATCATCTATTCAATTTCTTTGGCTTCTAGTTGACAAAGAGCATATTTGAAGAATACTCCTAAAACATAAGGTCATGAAGGGTAATGTACATATGCCAAAGTGAAATATGTTATTTCTCAGAAGAACATACATGTAGTGCATACTATTTTCTTATTCCATATTATTGTAATAATTGTCTATCATAACTCATCTTTCATAGAGTTTGATTACCTAATAGAGTATCAATTTGTCTAGATCATCACTTCAATTAGCTTAATAGTGATTACGTTTATCTGTTCATATTAGTTTTATCTTTAACAAGACTATATTTCTTTAATACATCCATGGCAATCTTATATTTACTCAATTCACCTAATCAATTTCTTGTTGAAGTTTGAGTCTTTATATGTATTTTTTGTATCATTTTATTCAATTTTATTGAATTTTAGTTGACAAAGGGCCTATTTGCAAAATTCTCCAAATGCACGAGGTTATATAGTGAAATCTGCATAAGTGAGGTTAAATATGTTATTTCCCAACAACATGAAGGTATGCCTATGGTGGAAATCCTTCAAAGATACTTGTTTTCTATACACGTCTGATGCAGATCAATGAGTAATTCACTTATAAAGTAATTATTTGGGAAGTTTAGAAGAAATTTAATGTTAGGTATGCTATTGCAAATTCCATGTAGTAGTTATATCTCTTTTTCTTTTTCTGTTTTGAATAGTTACAAGGCATTCTATTAATAACTAATAGAAACATGTTGCGTATAGATTTGTTGATAAGCTTTGTAAGAATAAAAGGGAGATGTATCCTTTCCCTTAAAACTGAACCCAGATTATATTTACACATTCCAATTCTGACTTCCAGTTAAAGTCCTCATGATCTCTGTTTACATCCACATACAAGTCTCTAAAAATGAGAATTTTATGACTATTGCAATTTGTATAACCTTGCATTCCTTTCCCTCGAAATGTGCCAAAGAGCATCAAATAACACAATCTCATGCAGGAGTTGAGACCTTCTTTTTGAATCTTGATAATTCCTGTCTCCTGAAGTGTGCCAATATGTTGTGATGCCAACCTGAGCCTACACAACCTCTAAAACTATGCTGAATAGGGGCATTCAAAGAACAAGTGATTAGCACTCTTAGAAGCAACAATACAAAGTGCACAAATCTCATGTTGCGCGATTTCCAAAGACATGAAAACCTGCTAGTTAGCAGCTTGCCTTTTAAAGGTCTGAATAAGCATGCATACATCTCTTAGCTTTGTGACTATGAGGGCACTGATTCAGTGTCAAGAAGCTCCAACACCCTTCCACGAGTTAAACCACTTCTCAAATCAACAAAAGAAGTATTATGTTCATCACCCAAGTGTTTGGTCATGTGCTGTAATGCCTGAGATCTTATTGAATGATCCCTTGAGAAGGCAGCTTGGAGGATGTGTTTATTTCCCAAATACTTATTTACTCAAAATTTTATCCACTGTCTCTGCATTCTCCATAAAATTAGACACCAGATGCAGTGTTTATATCAACAAAGACAGTTTGAGCAGATTTTCTTAAAATCCTGTATGAAAACAGAAGCTGAATCCATTAAGATAGCATATTCTGCAATACACAGGCCCACCTCCCTTGCCCTAACTTGTCAAAAATAAAATAAAAGTGTCTGTCTTTTAGGTAAATGATTGTATAGGACAAACCCCAGATATTTAATTTGAAAAGAGCCCATGGCACCCCTAAGATTTTTGCTAATTTAGATACCAGTGTTCTACTACATGTTTTCAAGTAGACAATGATACTTCTAACTAGAGCCTTACCCACTCCACTGAAGGCAGGCGTATCGTCAACAGTAAGGATATGTGATACACTAATACTTTCTCTTTTCACAAACTTTGATTTTACTAGAAGCTATAGAAGCATCCATATGAATAGACCAATATTCCATCAATAAACCAAAAACATAGGGTGACAATGGATCCTTGTCTAATATCCCTACTACTCTTGAAGAATCCTCAAGGACAGCCATTAAACATTCCCGAACTTAATTTATCCATTTGTAAGAGAACCCCATGTTGTGCATCATAAAGTTGAAAACTTGTTTGTTCACAGAATCAAAAGTTTTTTGCAAATCCACCTTTGGACAATACTACTTTCTGTATCACCATTGAATCCCCACACAAGCTCATTTACCAGCAATGTAGCATCACTGATTAGTCTACCTCTGCAGAAACTAACTCCCCTAATGCGTGTTGTAATCGATTTGCCATGACTTTAGTTATGATCTTGTATTGAAAATTATACCGAGAAATAGGCCTAAAATCGTTGAGGGAAGTTGCAACTGAAGTCTTAGGCACCAGTGAAGCAAAAGTTTTATTAAGCATCCTACCAGAAGCAAGAGGATTTTAATAGCTTTTGCTATCTCTTCACCCACCAATTACCAATTTCTCTGAAAGATGAAGGTATTTTATCCATCAAAGCCAACTTGCTAGCTCATAAGTTAGCATCTTTGTGACCACAAGCCTAGTGAACAAAGTCCAGTATTATGCTGATGTATTCTATCACCCTTTTGTAATCAACTCTTTTATTTTCTGTCTTTTTTCTTCTAGCCATAGACTCAGTTCCCTCTGGATCTGTAACTCCTCATATTGCACAACGTCAGGAATATGCTCCAATTTCGCATGAACCAAGGCTTTCTCTCCATCAAGCTCTTTATCTTAGATGCAGTAGAGTCAAATCCAGCCTTGCTTTCTTCCATTCTTCATGGCCTTTTCTAGTTGCT
Source organism: Agave tequilana (assembly GCA_038442645.1). NCBI lineage: Eukaryota > Viridiplantae > Streptophyta > Magnoliopsida > Asparagales > Asparagaceae > Agave > Agave tequilana. The sequence continues at coordinate 232,004 of JAVJIF010004398.1, read as the reverse complement.
TTAATTTCATTAACGCTCTTTAAAGCGGAGAGCTCTGGATGTTGCAACTCCATGCATGTTTCAGAGTATCTTGAAAACTTGCACACTTGAACCAAAGGTTAAAAAACTCAAGGTACAACAAAAATGCCTTTCAAGTGGATCAACATAGGGGATGATCACTTAGAAGCCTTGGGTAGATGCTCAAAATATGAACCAGGCAAGATATCTATCAAATCTGTCAGTTATCCTACTACCAGATGTGTTCTTGTTATTCCATCACCAGAACCCCCAACAATCCCCTGCACCCCCCGGGGGGGGGGGGGGGGGGGGGGGGGGGGGGGGGGGATCCAAAAAAAAAAAAAAAAAAAAAAAAAAAAAAAAAAAAAACCACACACACATACACACCCAACCTCCTGTTTGCGTTTGTTCCACTGGTTTGATCAATTTCAGCCTGTACCTAGGTGGGGTGTGGGGTGTGCGTGCGTGTGTGTGTTTTGAGGGGGTGGGGGGTGGTGGCAGTGGTTTGATTTGGTTATACAAATTTGTTGTTACTAAAGTCCTCCATACAATTCCTACTCTGACCATATAATAGCATATTTTCCAAATCCTAATTTTTACAAATTCTGCTTCCCAACTCCAGGTCCCGACTCATGCTTGACCTGGACTTCTTTATGGAACTCCTTTTTTATGTACATTTAGGATTTCAACAAGCCACAACCACTGCATCACCATCAACACTCTTGATCTAAGCATTATTAGTGCTATGACCTTCAACCAGTACATCAAGGAACATGACTCTCAGCACTAGCTTTTACATAGGGACAATTGCAGACTCAAAAAGGACTAGTAACTTCTTTCTTATTAGAGAGAATGGAACAAATCTACATCTTGAACCATTTCACAAACAATTTTATTCTTATCTTTAGGCATCCACCCTCTTTAGTAGGGTATTGGTTATTAATGTGGCCAAAAGACTCATGTTCTACAAACAGGTGGGATCCATTCATACTCTGTATCAACTTTTATTGTCCCTCTTTCCTCTATCTGAAGACTGACCTTATTCTCTATTGCCATAGTTGCCTTGATTTTCTCAAATCATCTTGTACAGGCAATCGCTGTTTGGATTCAAGGAATTGGGTGGAAGTGAGGAAGTGGGAAGTGTCTTTTCTCATTTCCGCTGTTCATCCAAACACCGGAAAAGGAAAATGAAAAAAGTTCTTTTCCTTCTCTCTTTTCTCCTTTACACAACGTTTTCCTCACTTCCAGAGTGCTACAGTTAATTTTGTGGTCATGTAAATCTCATTTGTAATAAGTTGTAGCACAAAACAGTTAATTTTTTGCTCATGTAAATCTCACTTGCATTCTAATTACAGTCTAATTTTTATTTTTCTTAATTAATTTTTAATTTAATATTATTTTGCGGTCAACTTTGTGGTCAACTTTTCCACTTTCACTTTCACATTACCATCCAAACACCGGAAAAGACATAACATTTTTCAAACCACACTTCCCAACAACATCCAAACACCAGAAAACTTACTAACCAATTCCCAAGTTCCAAAGGGAACTATTACCACTTCCTCACTTCTTCACTTCCTCACTTCCACCCTTAACCAAACAGGCAGCGGCCCTGTCCATGAATAAGGGCTTGCCTACCAAGCTAGCTATTCTCCTAATATTGTTTGACCATAGCTCAAGAGGCAAAGAAGGCAAACGAATCTAAACAAGGACTGAAGATAGAAATTCCCTTTCCTCCTCCAAGATTTCAGACCCTCTCCTTAACAGAATCAAGAACCTCCTTGCAAAGCCCTTGTGCGTTCAGCTCCATCCCACAAAAAATATCCATTTTCTGTAGAGTGGAATCCAGAGAACACTTTGACATCCTTAATCTGTTACGTGCATCTTCCAACAACCAATTGAAGAACCCCAATTAACAGATAGAGATGCACCGGAGAAGTACCCAAAAGATAAGAACAATAAACAAGGGAGAAAGCTAAAAATAATATTTAACGAGGGTCGACAAACACAATATTTAACGAGGTTCGGTAATTTGCTTAAGTCCTTGAGACAAGGGGGAGAGAGACATTATTGATTCAATAATCAAAATAAGTTTTTCAGAGGGATATAATTCATGGGGCTCTACCCCTTTATTTATAACCAAAGAATCCTAGAGTTTTAAGAAACCATAATTAGATTTGACTCATTTTCAAAAATGAAGTCTGAATCCCATTAGGAGAAGCAGATTCGCCTGACGACCGATCGGATGGTCGACCGAACCCAACAGAAAGTTGGGCATGCCAGTTGATTGACCGTTGCGATCGACCAGTCTCCTTACTACAGTCGACCAGGCGATCGACCGAGTTGCGCCTGTGCACGTTGTGCATGCTGGTCGACCGGGCGGTCGGCCAGCCACTGGTTCTTGCCTGTATTTATACTGCCTTCTCGCTCCTTCCGGATTCCGTTCTCTGCGATCTCTTCCAATGAGTTAAAAAACTCTTCCATTAAGCTTTTATTTCATCTCTCCCTACAATTCTCCACCTCGGTGAAGATTTTTCAAATCTGATCCCAACTCTAATGAACACCTGACGATATCGACACACGATCTTGGCGAAATCGACACACGATTTCGGCTTGAGCTTTCCAGGCGAAATCGACACACGATCTTGACAAAATTGACACACGATCTCGACTTGGCCGAATGGACCAACCGGTTCTAAAGGAATCACTAGCCCACCTAAAAATTGATTTAAAATGATCACACCGGATCTAAATTGAGTTTGTCATCCCCTCAGACAACTTTCTCCAAACTTCAATATCAATTGTAAAGATTCTAAATTTCAGCTCAGCCATCCAAACGGAATGCATCATATATGCCTTCCCAACACTTCATCGAAGAAAATCAACACCATATGAGTCGACCAATGAACATGTCTACAAGTCAGCAACTGAATGGAATACCATTCCAAATGAGCTCAAGAAGAACCCAACATGAGCCAACACTAACTCCAACTCACTGGCGCTCCAGTCCAAATATCTTCAAGACGATCCAACTAAATCTGAGTAGAGCACACCAAATACCAATATCAGCTTAACAAACTGGATGCATGCCCCCAAGCTCAATTATCTTCTCATAGAAGATTAAATGTTCATCGAGATCACAACACTTTACCTCTACGTGAAGTTCAAAATCAGCTTCCGCTGCCAATTCTCGAGAAGCCAAATAAACTAAATAGCTTCATACGGGTTGCATCACCAAATGGTTGCGCCTATGTGGCTGCCTACGTACCTTGCCCAAGGGATCAAGCCAACCGTAGTTCATTCAAACGAGCTCTATCGAGCTCAAGTAGCTGTGACTAAATCTTCAGCAGTGAACCGAACTGGCTGAGTCATATGGACTTCCTTACCAATACTATCATAGAGAATAATGACCTTCAATTTGAGCTTGTCGCGCTCACTAACTTGAGATCCCACTTTCGTGGTTTTATCTTAGTTCCAATAGCTGCAAACAATTCAACATTATTAATGTCTTCAACCTGTTCAGCATTAAAGCTGGCTACTGATCTCCACCCGGTGTCACATCCGGTGAAGTCCTTACTGATATCAAATTGTGGGAATTGGTTCTTGTATCTTTTAACATTACAATTTGGAATTCCTTTATCTTCCTACCAATCTATTTCTCCATCATATCCTTCCACTTCACCAGCATACTTAGAGTTTTAAATCTTTGTCTCATGGGATATATCCAACAATGCCTAGATAAATTATCAATAAAAGTGACAAAGTACCGATGGCCTCCAAGCGATGCAATCTTGGCAGATCCCCAAATACTTATGTGAACACAATCAAGAAGACCTTTCGAGTGGTGAGTAGTGGTGCAGAATCTCACCTTCATCTTCTTTCTAGAACGCCGTGTCCACCCAATTTTATGTTGCAGGTAGATGCACCTTCCAATGATCTTTTCTTTTTTAGAGCTCACAAAGACTTTTCACCGTATGTCGAGCCTCATATGTCAAACCTGTGTGCAATCACCATCTGAAGAAATAGAAGTCACCACTCGCCCTGTAATCGTACTACCCATCAAGTAGTATAGGTTATAGCAACGCCCTTCATCACTACCATTGAGTTTCTAGTTATCTTGAGAACACCATCTCTAACAGATTCCGCATGACCCAATACTTTCAAGACACCAACAGAGATAAGATTTTTTTTCACTTGAGATACATATCTCACTTCCTTTAGTTCCTGTACCATCCCATCATACATCTTAATCTGGACTGTACCTATTTCTTCTATGTTACATGGGCGATCATCACCCATGATAACAGAACATCCATCTAACTTCTCAAAGCTCAAAAAATCAATTCCTATTTGGGCATACATGATGAGTAGCTCCAGTATCTAACATCCACTCAGGGTTTCCTGAGTAGCCAACAATAGGAGTAGTAATGGAGAAAGAGAAAATCGATGAGTCTGAGTTTTATCCATCTACCTGTGAAGTACTAGCGTGAGTACTTACCACTTGTGCGAGATTTGCCTCAGTCTTTGACTCCTTTTACTCTTATCCTTGGTCCTTGGACAATCAACCTTCTAATGCCTTATCTCTTTGCAGAAGGCATATTGGTTTTTCTTCAAATCTCTGAACCCTGGTCTAGGCTCTGATCTCTAATGATCGCCTTTGCCCTTCCGACTAGAACCTCTACCTCTTACCATCAACGCCTCTGCTGATGTACCATTGGAAGAAGATTACTTGTCCTTCCTACTCACTTCATAATTTATCAGAGCAGCCGGCACATCACTATAGTTAAGTGTTTATTTATCATTGATCATAGTTAGGATGAAGGTCTCATACTCTTCTTAGGTAAAGAATTCAGTAGAATCAATGCCTTATCCTCTTCTTCGATCTTCAAATCCACGTTAACTAAATCTATAAGAAGATTGGTGTACTTATTCATGTGTTCATCAATGGAGATTCCTCTTTTCAATTGAAAGCCATAAAGTCTACTCTTCAATTGCAAATGCGACTATATTTTTTGTTAGATATTTCTTCTCTAGAATCTTCTACAGCTGTCTTACAGATGTTTCATATAATACATGATACATGATGTCTTATATCAGACAAGACCTAATCAGATTACACGTTGTTCGATTCATCTTGTCCCAATCTTCTTCAGAAGTAGTGTCGTATTTTTCTCCAATCGTAGAGTGTCTACGAGGTTTGATGCAGTCAATGTATCCATCACCTCACATCTTCACATCCTGAAGTTGTTCTTGCCATCAAACTTTACCACATCAATCTTCAATGGATGTGGATACATGATTTTTACTATAGATATACTATCTCCAACCATCTTTTCAATAGATTTCTCAAAAATAATGCGGAAAGCAAATGGAGTTGAATCAAAAACTTGATAAAAGTAGAATCTTTACCTCAAAGTGAAACCCTAGGAGAGTTTTCGAAATGATCTACTCCACCAAATTTGATTCTTTGAGCAATCCAAATGCTGTTCTGAGATTAACATGAGATCCCACAAACAGTGATAACGCTGCTCCGAGATCAATACACGATCTCCGCCAAATAGCAACCAATGCTCTTGGAATCGACACATAATCTCACGACAAACTTGGGATGTTCTGATACCACTTATTGCGTGCGCCTTGTAACAACCAATTGAGGAACCCCAATCAACAGAGAAAGATGCACCGGAGAAGCACTCAAAAGACAAGAATAATAAACAAGGGAGAAAGCCAAACATAATATTTAATGAGGTTTAACAATTTGCCTAGTCCTCAGGGCAAGGGAGAGGGAGATTTTATTGATTCAACAATCAATACAAGTTTTTTGAGATACAATTCATGGGGCTTTGCCTCTTTATTTATAGCCAGAGAATCTTAGAGTTTTAGGAAGCCACAATTGGATTTGACTTATTTTCAAAAATAAAGTCTGAATTCCATGAGGAGAAGCAGATTCGCCTGTCGGCCGACTGGGCGATCGAACGACCCATCCTTTCGGCTGACCGGTCGGTCAACAGAACCTAACAGAAAGTTGGGCATGCCAGTCGGTCGACTGTTCTCCTTGCTACGTCGACCAGGCGGTCGACCGAGCTGTGCCTGTGCATGTTGTGCATGCCGGTCAACCGGGCAGTGGGCCGACCACTGCTTCTGGCCTGCATTTGTACTGCCTTCTCGCTCCTTCTGGACTATGTTCTGTGCGCTATCTCTTCCAATGAATTAAAAAACTCTTCCATCAAGCTTTTATCTCCTTTCTCCCCACATAATCTACCCACACATTCCTTTAGATGCTTATAAAAGGGTTTGTCACCAAGAACGTATCCTACCAAAGTATTCTTTCGCTTATAAACATTTGGATGGATTTCAAATTTGGGAATCTGAGCAACAAGCTTACCCACAGGGTGCTTGATGGTTAAATAAAATCTAGTTTACAATATCTTCTTCCTTCCTTTCTAGCACACGAATTTTGTTCCATAGGGTTGAAGTTGATCTAGCAGCAAAACAAACAAACCCTTAATCATGTCAAGTTAATGTAGAATTAATTTTGGAAAATCTAGAGCAGAGAAACCCGATCTCATGTGAGATGTCTCACTTGGCATTCTGAGAAGTTTCTTATGCGAGTGCACAATGCATTATTGGCTCTTTGACCCTGCTTTCACTGCTTTCTACAAGATACGACAGTCCATTCCTCCCCATCTAGTTTGGAAGGATCTGCAATAGCGTTCAAAGGATTTGCAAAGGAATCATTGGCACTAAAAGATGAGGGATCTCTCTAGGGGGTGGGGGTGGGAGGAAACCCTAGGTGCAACTATCATGTAATTGTATCTCTTCTCATTAAACAATTTCATATACCTTACATCTTCTGAAATATGGCAATGGAGGCACAGTGGTAAAACCATTTTGTAGCTGGCAAGATTGCTAGGATTCAAATCGGCTTCCACTAGAATATGACCTAATTTGTAAACCAAAAAGAAAATAAATTAAAACATGATATTCGTGTCATTCTTATTATTAGTCGAAGTAAAAGGGTAAGAGGGAGTCTATGCATTCCCTAAGTGAATAGTCTTGTATGGAATGTAATTTAGAAGGTCTCTATTATATAATAACTCTTATGAATTTATGAACTAATCATAGATAGTTAAAGGGAGGAAACGTGGAGAAACTCGATAATATTAATTCTATTAGGAGATGTGAGTTAAAAGGACATCTAATATATAATAATTCTAACACGTTCAAGTATTAATCATAACTAACATTTTGAAAGGAGGAACAATGAAAAGCTCTATAGTTAAGCGTGCTTGGGCAAGAATTGGTGGATCTTGGAATTGTGTAAATTTCACAGCTCGATATTTATCAATTGGTAATCTATTCTTTTGTTTTTATCTCATTTCTTAATTCAGTCACAAGAGGTTCACGACTCCTATTCTCACTTCTCATTTGATAAGTAGTAGGTGGTCCTCATAGGTGGGCCCTCGATTGACTGGACTCCACCCCAACAATCTTCCGTTGGAACCCGAGGGGGTTGGGGTCTCATCTCTTGTGTCTGTCAAGCGATACCTGTGCTAGCCACCCGCAGAAATTTCTCTTGGGGCAACATCTTAGTCATTATATATGCGCAATTCTCATATGATGTGTTTTCTCAAGCTGCAACTTCTTGTCGAGCACTTCCTGTATCTAATTATATCAAATATCTATATTTTACTGTTGGCCACAAGGTGCTTGAACCAATAATATTGTAAGTTTTGACGATTAGCAAACCATCTAAGTTATTAATGTTATATGGAGTGTATTTTGTATTAAACAAGTTATTTTATATCAAAACAAACCATGAGACAAAAAAGGAGGTTGGATGAAATGCGCTTACAATGCAAAACCAAAACTAGAAGTGATGGAAATAGAAGCTCCTAAAAGCAACTTAATGACTATATCAATTTAGAGCTAAATACTTAAGGATCCAATAAGCTATGAAGTTAAACTTTTAAATATCTTTTAGGACTTCAAGGTGATAATTAAATACGTAAAGATTCAAGATTGAAGAAGTCATGTAGCTTACAATGTCAATATTCATTATGACTTCATATGTAAGGTAAGAGATGAAGAAGTCATTTGATACTGGCACTTAGGATTCACATTCTATATATATCCATAGATTAAGAGTCATTGGAACATATTTTATATAGTTTGTCTTTGATTCGATTCAAACTTATCGTTTCTAGCTTGAACCAAATTGAACTCGACTCATTATTGACTTTCTATACTATCTTGACCAATCCCCCTTGCTTTTAATCTGAATCAATACTTGTTATGAGAGAAACCACTTGTTTCACATTTTGATTGGATCAACCTTGATTTTGATTTAAACCGTTATCCTTAATTCATGATTTTACCAATAAGAATTTTCTAGCTTTCCGCGTCTCTTAATTTATAAGTTCAAATTATACTTGATATTTCTTTTCAACCCTACCATTCTATATATTTGTAGAAATTTCTTGAAGTCTTTTTTCTAATGAACTTTTTTTCATATCAATATAAGATCTGCAACTCAAATTATGATCATTTTAGTACAAACTATTTTCTGAACCTTCGGGTCGACCGCTCGTTCTTTTTATTGACCACTAGAGCTCAGTACTCTCGGGTTTGACTCAGATTGACTGCCAGGTCGTCTGCCAAACCTTGTAAATTTTTGATGCATTGAAATCGTGTTGGCAGCCTATTTATTCCGGTCAATCATTTTTCTGATAATTTTCAAATTGAGTTGTTTGAACATAGTTTAGCCTGAAATGCTAGTGTGACTCTTGGTTTTAGTGTGTGCTTTTCTCCAACGACTAGATCTGGTCTTATCCTATTTAACCATATTATAAAAAAGGTTTAATAACAAGAAAATCAAGAAAATTTGGGAAGAGAAGAGTGAAAAAGTGTGCTAAACTTGTAAATCTTTTTGATCTTCTATATTCTTGAACCCATTGAAAGATCTCCTTATGCTTCACTTGCAAAATATTTTAGATTTTAACTTCATTATTTGTATTTTTTCGCCCTACCAAACAGATTCAAATCTACAAGATCTTTCATTTAGAAATCTTCATTATAGTTGGGTTTACTTTGGGAAATTTTTTTATCTTTGAAGAAACTCATTCATGATTGTTCCTTTCTATTTCAAGAGACTTAACTTTACAATATTACAATTTTTACTCTCTTGATTCTATTATATAGGTTTAGATCAAGAAGATCTTAACTTTTATATAATGATATTATTGGATCTATCTTTGAGAAGTTATTCTAAGTTTGCATCTTTCTTCTTATTCAAGAGTCCTAGATCTCTAAGTTCCTATCTTACTACTCTTGAATCTCTCTCAATGAATTTTAAAGCTTCAAAGTCTCAAATATTTATTATTTTTATTCAATAGGGGTTTAGAGTGTTCTTAATTGAGAAATTGCTATATTCTTTCTGCACTATTTCCTCAATCAACTCTCAAGTTCTCACAACATCTAGATCCAAGCTAACATATTTATATTCATTCATCTAGATTTAAAGTGCCAATTTAAATTTTTTTCATTCTCTTTACTGTAGAGCCTCAAAGTTGTTTTTTTTATTTTGTTATGTGTGTTTAATTAGCTCACACTTGTCCTAGAGAACAAAACTTCTTGTTGGTTCACGTTGGGAGGAACTCCAGTCATTAGAGAGTCCAAAGGTGCTAAAGTTTAATCTCTTAGAGAGTGGATAGGTGGTAAATACAATTACTTAGAGAGTGGATTTGTAGTAAATTTCAATCAATTGAGAGAAGTGGATTACTGGTAAGGTCTGATCACTAGAAAAGTAGATTGATAGAAAAGCCCCATAAATAAAGAAGAGGATTTGAGATACATTTCTATCACTAGAAAAGTAGATTGGTGGATGGTCTATATTTCTACCTTAAAAGAAAGCATTTGTAAATGTATATGCTTCTACCCAAAAGGAAGCAGTAATAGAGATTCGGTTGAAATCCTCGAGAAGAGGTCTCTAGGAAGTGAAGTAGGCCGGTTGGTAGTCGAACCACTATAAATCGTGTGTGAACTCTCCATAGTTATATCTCTTACTCTCACTCTCTCTTTTACTTGCTTAAAGCTATTGCATTGCTATTGCTTTACTTGTTGATATAGTTATATTATTTCATCCAATCGAAATTGGGTAATTAATTTTTTAAAATTGATTGCAAACCCTATTCACCCCATTTAGAGTTGCCACATTGATTTTTAGTTACGACATTGAGTGAAAGCTCATATTTTACTCTGATGTATGGCAATCTAGCTGTCGCATTGAACATTATACTTCTTATCGACTTCTATAAAGTTATGTACTTTTGCAGAAGAAGGCGAAACAAATTATGCAGCTTTGATTTGTTACAAAGAAGGAAGCACATTATGTAGCTCGATTGCCATGACATATCTCATCTAACAAGTAACATGTCATCGACTATCAACAAAATAATTAAATTATCACTATGAAATTTCTTGACATATCCATATCTGAGGTCGGCTCAGCATAACTATTCATCATAAAAGAATCTCCTAAAGAATATAATTAGATTCAAGATTACAACAATACTATAATTAGGAGTTTGACTTGTTATGGAGTTTCTATGTACTAGAGTTTCATATTATGTAATTGCATGGCTATATATTCTCGGGCAATCTCTTCATCGATAATATATAATTCAGTTTCAATTAATTTAACAAGGTGTGAGAGTGGTATTCTCATCATCTTTTGCCTTTAACCAGTCTTCTCCATGGTTTTGTTTCTTCTAACTCGTATCTTCTTCTATTGCTTTTTGAAACTCAAGAATCCTTCTCAAGGGGGCAAAAAACTAGTCAATGCTCATTGACACTATTCATCGTGGGTGGGTCGTCGCTTTCTCATACTGTTGATTAGGGTTTATATTCAACAAATTTTACTTCAATTCATATTTTTGATTAGGAATTCTTATTTGATTATTGTTCAATCATAAATTTTCTTTTCAGCGGCAATTCATCAATATGTTTCACATTCATATCACTTTCTTATTTTGATATTTCTACTTATATTTAGATTTTTGTTCAGAGCTGAAATTGCTCAGAATTAATTTAAATCGACGATTGGAGCTGTTTTAGCCGTAATTCGTATATTGATAGCTGATTTTTGCGATCAAGGGTCTATCTCTAGGTTTTTTGATGCGTTGGATGCATTGCTGATTTCAGTTTAGATTGATTACTTATGTACAAGTAGAGAAAAATCCTAATTAGAATGGTACTCTAATATTGAATCTAATAGGATTACTTAAATGAGTCAAACTTGATGTCGTTGCTGAGGAGCCTTATTTAACCAAGACATACCTTTGCATGTGTTGGTGGGCCTTACGGACGCCTACACTAGATTTTATAAAATAATGGAATAATATACATAATTTGTAACTTTTTGTATTTAACCTCTTCTTTTTAGATCTTTTTTTACTATCATAAGGACTTTTTTGAGCTCTAACTTAAGTGGTAACATATAAATTTAAGTTATTATAAGTCACAAGTTCAAGTCTTAGTGGATGCAAAATTATTTTTTATTTTTTGTCATTTTTATTACATTTACGTCTACACTAAAATTCTTATTACATTTACACCCACACTGAAAGGACATCTTGCGTCCGCCACTGTCTGTTGTCACATGTCCTGCCTTCTTCAACTCTCGTGCCATACTTGTAATTAGCCTAAGGTGTCAATACATCAAATGACTCGGGTTCTTCGCCTAGGTGTTAAACTACTAGGCAAGAGATACGGCTCAGGTCACACTTGTAACTCCGGTTCTCTCTCTCTCTCTCTCACATTCTTCCACAACTGGAAGGTAATCCCATAATCCAGGAACTCATGCATGACATAATCGTGCAGGCTACTAATTATTACCAACCAAGTTTTCTCGTCTTTATGTAGCAAGTCTTGATGTTCAGATCTGCATGTGACTCAACAGGCTCGTGATCTCTCCTATCAATGATATAATCAGTTTCCAGGATAAACTTCACCTTGTGTGATCAGAGTTCATCATTTATCTCCTATGAGTTCTTGTCAATTCAAAAGTTTCTGCTATAGTTGACTTTGTGGCCATTCTTATATAGAGACTATTGGGATTAGACACATGTTGGCAGCAACATCATTTTGAGTTCGGGTATAGTTCCGTTATCAGTTTCGCACCAATTAGAAAACTTTGGAATCAAGATTGTTGCTGGTGATCTTTTATATTACGCAATAACAAAGGAAACAACCACCACCCATTGCTTTTTATTTTGGGAAAACACAAATATGAGAAATCGGAATCTCCCCCCACGGGATTCTAGAACATGTCAACAAAAAGCATGCATGTCATCCCCAAGGCGGGATACAAGCATGTGTTGGGCCCTACATGCAATCCCTATTGCAAGATACTAGCAAGTTGATAAGATTATGAATAGGACAATCATGCGCAGAGGATTACACGTACATGTGTACACAATCCTTTGCTTCACGCTCAACACTATCAACACACGTACGACACACTGTAGGTGGCCCTGAATGGCATGTACTAGGCCTTGGGAGTGTCTGACCATGGCCCATGCCTCGCAGTGGGCGCACTCAGCCATGACTCGTGTTGCGCCGTGGGTGCACGCGATTGCAGCCCTTGCATACGCAGTTTGCGCCTTGAGCGAACATAGCCCCAGTATGTGCGAACGAGATCATGGGTACACACTGAGTGTGACCCCAGTCCTGGCCGATGACTGTGGCCAGGCATATCTACGACCATATCAGGTGCGCTCGCGGCCATGTGCGAGCGTGTAATGGGCCCAGTCTAAGTCGTGTCGAGCATTGTTGGCTCCCACTCTTTGTGCACATCACCTAAAACACATGACTCATATGTGGCCCTAGTGGTGGACCCATGATGTTTTTCTAGTATGAGCATAAATGTAATAAGAATTTTAGTGTGGGCGTAAATGTGATATGACAAGAGAGAAAAAAGTAAAAATAATGTTGTACCCACCACCAATACTTGAACTTGTGACCTTCAATAACTTAGATGTATAAGGTACCACTTGAGCTAGAGCTTAAATGTATCTTTATACTAGTAAAATTAATCTAAAATGAAACGATCATACACAAAAAAGTTATAATTTGCATGTACTATTTCATTATTCTATAAAATCCTGTGTGGGTATCTATCCACACTGAACTGTATTGGGATCCGCCCCCATGTGGCCACCACTTTTTTCCCTTGGTCTTCTCTGCACGCGTTTGTGAATCTAAGATTTTTGATTGAAACAAAAATTCTTTGAAAATCTCATATAAATTTCAGTGGATCAAAAATAACAAAAATATCCCATTTTAACACTAGATCAAAATATATAAACCAAATATTCTATATTCTAATCACAAATTCATTATAAAGATATTACTTTTTCCTATTTTAATTATGAAAAATCATAGATGTATGAATACAAGACCCATTTTTATCTTGATTTAGGACTTAAAGGGAGAAACTATGAGTTGATCAACTATTAGTTGATACACTCTAACCTAAATAGATCAGCAAATGTACAAGTGAAAAGTGAATGTAATCTAAAAAATATAGACCTAGAAATGTACATCTCAAGTATATCCCTATATAGTGATCAAATTTTAAGAACAATAAAAAATATACCTTAACGAAGAGATTTTGCACAGTGGATCTCGATGGATCATCTTGTGCTCCACGTGCACTCCTCAATCTCGTAGTCTCGACCTAGAATTTCAATGGCCTCTAAATAATGGTTTGACAATCAATGGTTTCAATTGATAGCGACTATCTCTTGGAGATGAGAAAGGTAAAATTTTACTTTGATGTGTAAAGTTTCTCAAACGATAGATTTCTTTTCACTCCTCTAGTAAAGAAAATATTTGAAGGGAACTAAACCTCCTTAGTGTAGAGAGAGAGAGAGAGAGAGAGAGAGAGTGCAAAATCTTAATGGTAGAGTTTTTTTAACTCTTTGGTATTAGTACGGAGTTTGCATGAAGTACTAGGATGCAACAGATACGTGGATACGCCAACAGGGAGCTACAATTTGCTTTGTCTGTCGACAGGCCATCTTGACTGTCGAAAGGCCCCTCATGGCCATCGATAGGCATTATTCGAGAGTTAGGACTGGTGCAGATTGACTCAGTCTGTCAACAGGCCAATTACAATTGGCTTGTCGACAACGTTTGGTCTCTGGGTGATTTTCAACTTGGATTCTAAGTTCGTTTCTGATCCGCATTCAAAGTGTTTGGTTTTCTTATTTTCATGAACTCTGTGGCTATGTAAAGAGGGAAATTGCCACATATTGATTGCATCCTGTAATTGATTGATTAATAAGATCTCTCTCGCCTTCTGTCCCGAGGACGTAGGCAATTGCCTAACCTCATTAAATCTTTGTGTTCTTACTTTCTTCCGTTTTTTTGCTTCTTTGTGCAATTTGTGACAATTCTCTAGTGTGCTGATATTCTTTGTTGCTTGGGATTCTAACAAGTGGTATCAGAGCCATGCCCCAAACTTAGTTGTGTGTGTGTGGGTGATGTTTGATCCCCCAAATGGGCGCAAAAGGCGTAGTAGGCCCCTGTAAAGCTAGTTGAGCTCTCAAAGATTTGGCAGCAGTGCTCCTGCTTCACGTGAGGCGTGTCCTCCATCTGCACGGTGAAGAGGAGTAACAAGCTACAATTTATGCTTCATGTAAGGTGTGTTTGCCCTGCGCGATGAAAATTTGTGATCTCGATGGAGCATATGGTCTTTCAGGTATGAAGAAAGATGAGCTTGCAGGGAGACTCTTTGTTCTAGGGGGATTGCTGAATTAGATGTCGAACAAATAGTCCCACATCGGCTAGACATGGGGATGATCTTGGGTATATAAGGACTTGGGCAACTCCATCAATAAGGCTAGTCTTTTGGGATGGTGCCCCAAGTCCTTATAAGTGGTATCGGAGCTTTTCGGGTTCGACGGGAAGTTTCGTTTGGGTGGAGCAAATCACTTTAGAGACTGTATATAATTTCTGTTTGAGGTAAAGATCTGATCTTTTCTATTTAAATTTATTTTCATTAATCATTTTCTACATTATTTTGAGAAATCTACTAAGGAAATGCTAGAGATAGTCAATCATCGATGAAATCCGCAAGTCATCTCTTAATAAAGATTGATGTTGTGACGTTAGATGGCACGAACAATTTCAGGATGTGGATATGTGAGGTGATGGATACCCCTGACGGCATTAAAGCTCGAAGACTATCTATGTCTGAAAGAAAAGTCAGAGGAGACATTAGAGAAGGACTGGGACAAAATGAATCAAATGGCGTGTGATGTCATCAGGTCTTGTTTGACACAAATACATCAAGTCATGTGCTCTATGAGACTTTCACAAGAAAGATATGGGAGATCCTTAAAAGAAGTATCTGATAAAGAGAATTAACATTCTTTTTTCATCTGTAGAGGAGGCTTTACCGCTTCCAGTTGAAGAGAGTACTCCCTATTGATGATCACATGAATAACTATATAAAGCTTTTTGCAGATCTAGTTAATGTAGATGTGGTGATCAAAGAAGATGAAAAGGCAGTGATTTTTCTGAATTCTCTTTCTGATGAAGAGTATGAGACTTTTATCCTAACCTTGATCAATGGTAAACAAACACTTTACTACAGTGATGTGCCAGCTGCTCTTGTAAACTATGAAGTGAGGAGGAAGGACAAGCAGTCTTCTTTCAAGAGTACTTCAGCAGAAGCATTGACGGTAAGAGGCAAGAGTTCTAGTAAGAAGGGTAAAGACGATCATGGTAGATTAAAGTCCAAGACAGAGTTTTAGAAATCTAAAGAAGAACCAATGTGTTTTCTGCAAAGAGTTTAGAGCACTAGAAGGTTGATTGTCTAAGGATAAAAAATAAGAATAAGTAGTCGAAGACCGAGGCAAGTCTCGCAAGGGTGATCAATATCCAATCGGGTAGTACTTCACAGACAGGTGGATCTGACTCAGACTCAACGATATTCTCATTCTTTGTCACTACTCCTACTATTGATTACTCAGGTGATTCTGAGGGGATGCTAGATACATGAGCTACCTATCATGTATGTCCCAATAGAGATTGATTTCTAGCTCTGAGAAGCGAGATGGTTATTTTGTTGTCATGAGTGATGATCGTTCATGTAACATGGAAGGGAAAGATATAGTCCTTATCAAGATGTTTGATTGGATCGTGCGGTAATTGAAGGAAGTGAGGTATACACCTCAATTAAAAATGAATCTTATCTCTGTTGGTGCCTTGAAAGTATTGGGTCTTGAAGTATCTATTAGAGATGGTGTGCTCAAGATGACTAGAGGCTTGACGGTGATTTTGAAGGGGTCCGATGCAATAACCGATAATACTTGAAGGGTAGCATGGTTATAGGGCAGGTGGCAACTTCTACAAATTCAGATAATGATTGCACCTGACTTTGGCACATGAGGCTCAAACATACAGGAGAAAAGTCTTTGCAAGCTCTTGCAAAGTAAAGTTTATTGAAAGGTCCCAATACCTGCAAATTGGATTTTTATGAACATTGCGTCATCAGATGAAGACCAAGGTGAAATTCGGTACTATGACTCATTGTACCGAGGGGATTCTAGATTATGTTTACAGAGATGTCTGGGAATTACCAAGATAGCATCTGTTGGAGAAAACCACTACTTTGTATCTGATTACTCTAGGTGATATTGGGTATATACCAAGAAGCATAAAGGGGAATCCTAGAGTTATTTGTGGAGTGGAAGAGGAACGTGAAGAAGAGTACAGGAAGAAAGATCAAGGTACTCTGTTCATACAACGGAGGAAAGTACACAAGCGATCTTTTCCTACAACTATGCCATAATGAGGGCATAGAAAAATACTTCACAGTAAGAGAAACACCGCAACAAAATGGGGCGGCTGAAAGGATGAACAGAGCCTTACTAGAGAAGGTTTGGAGCATGTTATCCAACGCTGACATAACAAAGTCTTTTTGGGCTGAGGCATTGGCGTATACTTGCTATCTCATTATCAAGTTGCTTTCGTCTACGATAGGAGGTAAACTCCTGTGGAAGCTTGGTCGGAAAAAGTTGCTCAGGATTATGATTTACTTTGGATATTTGGTTGTCCGGCCTATTATCATGTCAATGAAGACAAGTTAGATCTAAGGGCGAGAAAAGATGTGTTCGTAGGATTCAAGAAAGGTGTAAAGGGATACAACATTTGGGATTTGAAGGACAAAAAGTTTATCTTGAGCAGAGATGTCACGTTTGATGAGGCTTCAAGGATGAAGCTTACAGACTCTCAGCATGTGGAAAGTAAGGCAATCGATAGGATATCACAGTAGTTAGAAAGTGATGCTACTTCATCATCTTTAGACAGATCAGTAAAACCTGCAATAACATAGGGTGGTGATCATGTAGCCGATCAGGATGCTAATGATGATGAGGATCAAGGGCAGGCTATAAGTGATGTCTAAGAATCCATTGCAGTTAGAAGAACCCGTAGAAATCCATATAAGTGCAGTTGGTCACTGCTAACTGGCTTATGCTCTCGCAGTCGTTAAGGAGGCGATCCCGTTTACATATAGGGAAGCTAAAATAAGTTCAGAGTTCGAGATGTTGAAGGATGTCATGATAGAGGATATGAGTTCTCTATATAAAAATGACACTTGGGACTGTCAGAGTTGCCCAAGAGAAAGAAAGCGATCGGTTGTAAGTGAATATTTGCAAAGAAACAGAGATCTCCAGATGGGGATACTATATACTACAAAGCCATATTGGTAGCTAAAAGCTACGCACAATGAGAAGGCATTGACTACAACTAGGTATTCTCACCTATTGTGAAGCACTCATCTATTCGGATTTTATTGGCACTGGTGGAACAATACAAGTTGGAGCTTGATTAGCATGACATGAAGATCGCCTTTTTTCATGGTGATCTTGAAGAGGAGATCTACATGTCTCAACCGGTGGGGTTCAATACTGTAGGTAAAGAACATATAGTATGCAAGTTCAAAAAATTGCTTTATGGATTAAAGCAATCACCAAGGCAGTGGTATAAGCATTTCAACAGCTTTATATGAGGCAAGAGGTACATACGAAGCCTTTACGACCCATGTGTATTTAAATAAGCTATCGAGTATAGAGTACATCTATCTACTATTATATGTGGGTAATATGCTCATCGCTTTCAAAAGTAGATCTGTAATTGACAAACTGAAGGACTTGTCTTTCGATTTCGAGATGAAGGATTTAGGTGAAATGAAGAAGGTGCTAGGTATGGAGATTGAGTGAGACTAAAAAAGTGGCAAGGTTAGCTTGACACAAAAGGGGTATTTGAAGAAGGTACTTCAGAAATTCAACATCAACGAAGATACGAAGTCTGTAAGTATACCATTGACTCATCATTTTAAGTTAAAAGATAATATCTCTGCTACTTCTGTTGAAGAGCATGAGTACATGACTCACGTACCCTATGCTAGTGCAGTTTGTAGTTTATTATATGCAATGGTGTGTATAAGGCCCTATCTATCACAAGCTGTCTCAATGGTTAGCAGATACATGAAAGATCCTGGCAGGGGTCATTGGGATGTAGTGAAATAGATTTTACGGTACAGCAAAGGTACCATAGACATTAGTTTGGTATTCAAGAAGGATGTTACAGGTAAGCAGAAATGTAACGGATATGTTGATTCTGACTACGCAGGAGACCTCGACAAACGTCAGCCTACTAAGGGATATGTGTTTACATTGTGAAAACCACCTAGAGGGGGGGGTGAATAGGTGATTGTGCTAATCTAGAAACTAGATGCGCTAAATGCGGAAGCTAAGACAAATTTTGCAACACACTTAATACAACCAACAAGTGTAGCCGAATTCCCCATGAAGGGCTCTGGACTAACTCCTCTTGATTCCCCTAGATAAGTGTTGAGGTGCTATATGAAGCTCTTGTGGTTAAGTATAAGTGAGGCACACACACAAGCAAGCCAAGCATATAAAGATATACAATATGAAATAATGCAAGGCACAAATGCAAGCAATAAGATATGAATGAATGAATGATGCTTTGCACAATATAAAGAGAGAGAGTTAGAGAGACAATTGATCAAACGCAAACACAATGATATGTTCCGAGGTTCGAGCCCCTAGCTCTACGTCCCCGCCTTCACCGAGAAGGATTTTCAATCTACTATCTTGTCCACCGAGGACTCCCACCGAGGGAACCTTCACCTAGAAGGATTTTTACAACAAGGGAGTACCGAACTCCTCTTTCAAACACCGCCTCACAACCGAGGGGTAGGCCCGTAGCCAAACAACAACCAATCCACCTCACACTTGAGGGATACAAACCAACTCCAACTCCACCTCACAAAGAGGGAGCAAACCAATCACCCGATCAACCTCTACCAAAGAGGGATACACCAAAAGCAAGGGTGTTTACAACTTAGAGGTTTCCACAACCTCAAACAATCTCTCTTTTTCTTTTTCCGCAAAACAAATGATCCTAATAGATTAGGATAGAAGATAGCTCAAGTGTGAAAAAACAAAGTGTTTTGATCAAAGAAAATCTCTTAGGAAAATACCAAATTGATATAGAAATGAAGAACAAGAAACCAATTCCCAAAAACTTGTTTTCTTTGAAAATAACAAAAAACTTAAAAAACAAACTAGATGAATTTTTTTGCTCTTTAAACTCTTTTGAAAACTCCTTTTTAAAACCAGAGAGTAGGGAAAAATTGGCTCAGAAAATCTTAATTAAAACCATGAAAAAATGGGGTATTTATAGCCCAATCAGAAAACTAGCCGTTACGCTGATCTGTCAGCCTGAGAGGCTTGCGGTTGACCGGCCCGGCCGACCGCCAACTGTCATAATTATGACCGTTAGGCCATCCTGGTCGACCGCCCGGCCGACCGCCTAGATACAGAGAGCAAAGCTCTCTGGTCCGGTTGGGCGCCCGGCCGACCGTCCCTGTGTCTGCCAAACGTGCACAAGCCTGTGCACGTCGGTCGACCGCAAGGGTCGACCGGCCTTTGGTGCGGTCGACCCGTGCGGTCGGCCCGCACGGGCCGACCTGGCCTGACAGCCACTATTCTGGGCCAGAAACACATGTAAAGAATATTTCTAAAAATCTTTTATCTCTTGTAAAAATACCCAAAAATAGTTTTATCATTTTGCATTGATACATAAACATGTGATAAACATTTCAACTCAAATATCAAGCAATTCAAACTATTTTTGTATCTTATCATTTTTACCAAAAACTAAAACTTGTATTTTATCAAACTTTGATTTTTCAATACATGAATAGGAAAGTCAAAATAAGTTTGTTTAAAAGATAAGCATGCATGTATAGAATGAATCTACTACACATAAACCAGTTAAACTTGTTTTGATCAACTATTCATGAAAAACAAATATTGGTTAAACCAAAACCGAAAAACCAATATCCAAACATAAAAACGTGTGTGTATTGTGCACTTGAGCATATCAACTATTCTTATCTTTACACATGGATCTAAACACACTAAATACTAGGATACCTAAGTCTTCTTGACGATATTCAATCTTCAAGTCGGCTTGGTCCCAAACGTGATCCACCGAGTGCAAAGGTATGATCTTGATGCTCGGGCACTGGAATCACTATGTGAAGGCTTCCAAACTCCTCTTTTTGAAGCAATCACCAACTAATTTCTCGTTACATGATCTGAAACTAAAATCACAAGATTATTAGTAAACATAACTACATGAGTTAATCATCATCAAAACTAGAGAGGAAGGCCTCCGGGCCAACAATCTCCCCCTTTTTGATGATGACAAAACTCATGGAGTTATATATGCATGGATTAAAGTTAAGCTTCAAAGAAGCTCCCCCTTAACTCATGCATAAAACAAATAAACATAAATATGCAATGAATGACAATGCATAAACAATAAAAGGCTCTAGATACCAATGAAATGTTCAAAAACAAAACATACTCTAGATACCAATTAAAATTAAACTAAATTAAACTTAATATATGTAAAAACATAAGTATGCATATATAAACCAAAATCTTTCTCCCCTTTTTTGTCAATCATCAACAAAGGGGTAAAAACCAAAACACAACAAAATCTTCTCCCCTTTTTAATACAAAGAAACAATCATCAATAAGGGTAAAAGCAAAACTAAATCAATAAATTTTTCTCCCCCTTTTTGTTCGAAACAATGAATCAACAAAAGGGTTAATAAAAACAATGTTCTCCCCTTTTTGTCTAAAACAAAAACAAAACCAAATAGAGGTGACAATCAATTAAGGTACCAATTGAAAATATGTCAAGGTAGCATCTTGATACTAATTGAAAGTAAACATAGATCAATCAACAAATGGTATATGCGATATACATTCATGAAGAGGAAGACGGTAAAGTAACTTCCCTACATATATACATTATATGAAAGAGGGATGACAAGCCCTAATTCACATAACACATATTATGTAATACATAAGAGGAGATGTGAAGCTCCCCCTACACATGTGTATCACATAAAGAAGAGATGTCAAGCTCTTCAATACAAGATACACTCAACATGAATCTATATGTAGAAGAGATGTTAAGCTCTCCTTGCATATATGCAATATACATATCAAAACTTTTGTATTTATCTTTAAACAAAATTTTGAATTTTCTCAATAAAACAAATTTGATACCAATTGAAATCATAAACATCTTGATATCAAAAGAGAGTAATTTTCTTTTTAAGTATATGATATCAATTTGAAATTTTTATTTCCTATCATAAAGTAAGGGAGTGGAAATACAAATACCAATTGAAATATGAAAATCGAATTTTCTCCCCCTTTATGAAATACCAACAAAACACATGCATAAGCTTGTATAAGAAACCAATTGAAAATTGAATCAATTGAAACAAAGTTGAAGCTCAAGTTTAACATAAACAAAATATATATGTATGAGAAATTTAATACCAATCGAAATTGATACTATTGAATTTTGAAAAAACATACATACATACATACAAACATATATGAGTATATAAGAAAGGTCAAAATTAATACCAATTGAAAGAATTTAATGATACCAATTGAAACAACAATAATATCAAAGTATAACTCATATAACCTATCCTCCTAATCATGTTCAAGTTTAAAATGATTTTCAATGTAATGCATACATGAGCATGATCTCCCATCCATCTGCCCATAGATGGTAGGGGTTTTCAAAAAAAGATTTGAAAAATAAAGTGTGTTTGAAAACTCTACCATATGAAGAATATCACAACTAGTTATATGAAAAATTTGTAAACTAGTACGAAATCCTTCAAGTAAGGAATAAAACAAAATTATTTTCATGAAAATATGAAATTCACAAAATAGTCAACACTCATAATCAATTAAGCATAAATATGACTCATGAAAACAAACACATGAGTAAATAAGAAATGTGAGTGTACAAATACAATGTGAAGATCATACATGAAAATGGACAATAAGCTCAATATTCCTTAAAACACGAAAACATGAAAATCATCAAAATTATTTAATCTTCAAGGTATATGTATGTCCTATACAAATTAAGGTATACATACATATCCAAACACAATGAGTCCACAAAGATATATGCATGAAGGCACGTGGCTCAAAAGGATGTATATGTATAACAATAATTTGAATAAAATGGACATATATATGAAGTTAAACATATAAACATAAAACAATTCCAAAAAGGGAATACAAGTTTAAAATGCATGGATCATCAAAACTAGACTATACTAGCACATCTAATGGGTTCAAATAAGCATTCAAGCTCAAACATATATAGATTTATTTGTGGCCCACTATATGCACAAATATATAACTAATCTTAATGAAAACTAACATTTAAAACATATATTCAAATCATGAAGCATTAAAACAAGATAAAGATCAACATGATAAACATGATTATTATGTAAATTCACATGTTATTAGAGCTATGATAAACATGATAGCTAAACAAATAGTGAGAACACAAAATGATAGTCCATATTAAACATGGGTGTCTCAAAATGCTATACATGTATGTCAAGAGTCTAATAATCATGGCATTTACATGATAATCACTAAACAATAAAACATGCTATAAATGATAAACATGGAAGCATGCAAACATGAATAAGGAGTAAGAGACCGTTACCAAAACTTAGAAGGCAACTCTCCAATTCTCCAAAACATGGTGGTCATCTCCACCAAACATCCCTTGAAAGTGATGCATCCAATTGATTTCCATGAAGCTCGGAACGCATCCACTCCAAGGTACCCATACTCTCACGTCATGCGAGAGCCCACACCTACATCAAACATAAGAGGGGTGATCTTTGGTACCCATATCTTATTGGGTCCATGGGGGTTAGTACCTTCTCTAACCCAAACAAAATTATTTGCTAAATTTGAAACATGTATTCTATCATAGCAAAATTTAGCAAGGTGGCCCTTACGTCCACAATGTGTACAAGTGTATACATGAGCATACATGTGATGGGTGTGTCCGTGAGGAGCATGTGTATGCCGTGGAGGGTGTGCATGAAAAGATGAAACTTGTTTCTTTCGAAACAAAGATTCCAATCGTGTATGCCCAACAACACATTGGCTCAAAGTGGAGCCCAAACAATCTACACTCTTCTTTAATAAACAAATATCATCATTAATTCTAGAAAAAGAGGTACATGCAATAGGAGAAGTGTGTGATACTACCCTAGCATGGCAAACATGTGCATCAATCTCATTTTTCAAAGATTTATTTTTCTTTAAACAAATTTCTAATTCTTTTGAGATAAAATCAATTTCATTTTTCAAAATATTGTTATCTCTTAAAATAGAATCTACTTTTGAAGATAAAACCTCATTATTTTTCAAAACATTATCACAATCATTTTTAAATTTTAAAAATTTATTTTCTTTTAATGCAAGTTCAAGTTGAGATCTCAATGAAACCCTTTCATTATAGACCTCAACCTTCTCTTGCAAAACCTTGTCAAGTCTAGAATGCAAACTTTTATTTTCTTTTTCAATTCCTAGATTTTTCTTTTTCAAAACTTTATATTTTCAATTAATTTTTCACAAACTATTGAAAGTTCTTCATTTAAAGCATGGGCATCAACATAATCATTTGAAGAACTAGCATCATCATCATCATCTAAGTGGGTTTTCTGAGTGTACCTCAAGGGAGTCATTCCCTTGGATCATTAAGCATTGTGAGTCGGATTCTCCACTAGATTCGTCCTCTTGTTGGATTTGCATTTGAAGCTCGGAGGTGGTGGTTGTGGTTGTCAACTTGTTCCACACTGCAAAGGCGGAATCAAGGTTAGAAACATGCATAAGATAATCTTTAGATAGCGTGCTTCTAATAGCCTCTAGGGCTAGTGCATTGGCCTCTATATGCTTGCTATCACTAAGGAAGGATTCCTTGGTAATGGCAAGGTGAACTTTATATCCTAGGGTTTGAAGGTAAATGGACATCCTAGTCTTCCAAACAAGAATGTTGGAAGGGTCAAACATAGGTGGGGTCATGAAGTCCATGGGTCCAAACTATATGTGTGCAAACAAGATGAATGTGCAAATGCAAATGAAGATTAGCAAACAAGGATCTCACTCCTAGGTTGTTAAACCTAAGTATCAGGAGCGTAGGCTCTGATACCAATTGAAAACCACCTAGAGGGGGGGTGAATAGGTGATTGTGCTAATCTAGAAACTAGATGCGCTAAATGCGGAAGCTAAGACAAATTTTGCAGCACACTTAATACAACCAACAAGTGTAGCCGAATTTCCCGTGAAGGGCTCTGGACTAACTCCTCTTGATTCCCCTAGATAAGGGTTGAGGTGCTATATGAAGCTCTTGTGGTTAAGTATAAGTGAGGCACACACACAAGCAAGCCAAGCATATAAAGATGTACAATATGAAATAATGCAAGGCACAAATGCAAGCAATAAGATATGAATGAATGAATGATGCTTTGCACAATATAAAGAGAGAGTTAGAGAGACAATGGATCAAACGCAAACACAATGATATGTTCCGAGGTTCGAGCCCCAGCTCTACGTCCCCGCCTTCACCGAGAAGGATTTCCAATCCACTATCTTGTCCACCGAGGACTCCCACCGAGGGAACCTTCACCGAGAAGGATTTTTACAACAAGGGAGTACCGAACTCCTCTCTCAAATACCGCCTCACAACCGAGGGGTAGGCCCGTAGCCAAACAACAACCAATCCACCTCACACTTGAGGGATGCAACCAACTCCAACTCCACCTCACAAAGAGGGAGCAAACCAATCACCCGATCAATCTCTACCAAAGAGGGATACACCAAAAGCAAGGGTGTTTACAACTTAGAGGTTTCCACAACCTCAAACAATCTCTCTTTTTCTTTTTCCACAAAGCAAATGATCCTAATAGGTTAGGATAGAGGATAGCTCAAGTGCGGAAAAATAAAGTGTTTTGATCAAAGAAAATCTCTTGGGAAAATACCAAATTGATATAGAAATGAAGAACAAGAAACCAATTCCCAAAAAGTTGTTTTCTTTGAAAATAACAAAACACTTAAAAAAGAAACTAGATGAATCTTTTTGCTCTTTAAACTCTTTTGAAAACTCCTTTTTAAAACCAGAGAGTAGGAACAAATTAGCTCAGAAAATCTTAGTTAAAACCATGAAGAAATGGGGTATTTATAGCCCAATCAGAAAACTAGCTGTTAGGCTGATCTGTCAGCCTGACAGGCTTGCGGTCGACCGGCCCAGCCGACCGCCAACGGTCATAATTATGACCGTTGGGCCATCCCGGCCGACCGCCCGGCCGACCGCCCAGATACAGAGAGCAAAGCTCTCTGGTCCGGTCGGCCGCCCGACCGACCGTCCCTGTGTCTGCCAAACGTGCACAAGCCTGTGCACGTCGGTCGACCGCAAGGGTCGACCGGCCTTTGGTGCGGTCGACCCGTACGGTCGGACGACCTGGCCTGACAGCCACTATTCTGGTCCAGAAACACATGTAAAGAATATTTCTAAAAATCTTTTATCTCTTGTAAAAATACCCAAAAATAGTTTTATCATTTTGCATTGATACATAAACATGTGATAAACATTTCAACTCAAATATCAAGCAATTCAAACTATTTTTATGTCTTATCATTTTTACCAAAAACTAAAACTTGTATTTTATCAAACTTTGATTTTTCAATACATGAATAGGAAAGTCAAAATAAGTTTGTTTAAAAGATAAGCATGCATGTATAGAATGAATCTACTATACATAAACAAGTTAAACTTGTTTTGATCAACTATTCATGAAAAATAAATATTGGTTAAACCAAAACTGAAAAACCAATATCCAAACATAAAAGCGTGTGTGTATTGTGCACTTGAGCATATCAACTATTCTTATCTTTACACATGGATCTAAACACACTAAACACTAGGATACCTAAGTTTTCTTGACGATCTTCAATCTTCAAGTCGGCTTGGTCCCAAACGTGATCCACCGAGTGCAAAGGTATGATCTTGATGCTCGAGCACTGGAATCACTAAGTGAAGGCTTTCAAACTCCTCTTTTTGAAGCAATCACCAACTAATTTCTTGTTACATGATCTGAAACTAAAATCACAAGATTATTAGTAAACATAACTATATGTGTTAATCAACATCAAAACTAGAGAGGAAGGCCTCCGGGCCAACACATTGTCCCAAGCACTAGTCAGTTGGTGCTCTACTCTATAGTCTACTATCACATTATCTATTATGGAGGCCGAGTATATGACCATGACAGAGGCTATGAAGGAGGCGATTTGACTTCAAGAGTTGCTTGACGACTTGGGGATTGATCAAAATCTGTTGAAGATCAATTGTGATAGCATGAGTGCTATTTATTTGGCAAAGAATAGGGTATATCATGCAAAGACGAAGCACATTAATGTCAGGTTTCACTTTGTTTGGGAGACTCTTGATGAGGGTGACATCGAATTACAAAAGATTCACACTAAGGAGAATCTCGCCGATATGCTTACCATGGTTGTTCCGGGAGTGAAGTTTACACATTGCAAGGAGTTACTCCATATCCTTCAAGCTGTTTAAGCTCGGTGGAACTCATTTGGATAAACTACGAATGGCTTGATCCCCTGAGCAGGGGTACAATGACAACCAAATTGGTGTAGCCCGATAGAGACATGGTGCTATGTTGTATTCGGCTCAGATTTGAGAAATCTTCACCGAGGTGAAAAATTGTGGGGAGGGAGTATAAAATTTTAATAGTAGAATTTTTTAACTCCTTGATGTTCGTGCGGAATTTGTATGAAGTGCTAGGATGCAGCAGATACATGATGCGCCAATAGGAAGCTGCAATTTACTTTGTCTGTCGACATGCTATCTTAGCTGTCGACAGAGCCCTGTTGAAAGTTTCCCCATGGTTATCGACAGGCATTTCCCCAGAGTGGGGACTGGTGCAGACTGGCTCAGTCTATCGATAGGCCAATTGGTCTGTCAGCAACGTTTGGTCTCTGAGCGATTTTCAAATTGGATTCAGAATTCATTTCCGATTTGAATTCAGAGTGCTTGTGTTTTCTTATTTTCATGGACTTTGTGGCTATATAAAGTAGGGTATTGGCCCTATTGATTGTATCTTGTAATTGATTGATTATTAAGATCTCTCACCCCTTCTGCCCTGAGGACATAGGCAATTGTCGAACCTTGTTAAATGTTTATGTTCTCGCTTTCTTTCCTTTGTTTGCTTGTTCATGCCATTGGCGACTGGTGTGCTATTATTCTCCGTTATTTCGGATTCCAATACTTATCAAGTAACAAACTCACTCAAAAATAAGCCCATCACTTAACTGGGGTTGAAACCATAACCAAGGTTGGGTGCGGGCGACCGAATCTAACCCCTTATTTGGTTGGGTTTTTGGTTTTGAATCTTCAAAACACGTCTTCTTCCTATCTGTGTTACTTAGAAATTGGTGGTACAAATATCAAAAGTTTATTTCTAAAGTGTTAGCTAATAAGTTAAGGGAGGTTCTAGGAGATATTATATAAGACAACCAGGTAGGGTTTCTGAAAGGCAGAAGCATCCTAGATACTATAGCCACAACTCAGGAAGTCTTGCATTCCACCAAGCGGAACAAAACATCGGGTTTCATGCTCAAACTGGATTTTGAGAAAGCTTATGATATGGTGGAATAGGACTGCATCCTGGAAACTTTTCACTTTTGGGGGTTCACATCTATATGGATTTCATGGATTCGACTATGGTTGAGATCTACTAAGCTGTCAGTGCTGGTAATTGGCATCCAAGGTAGGAAAATTTATTATAAGCAGGGTTTACAAAAGGATGACCTCTTTTCCCTCTAATCTTTATTCTGGTAGCAAATACGTTACACCATATGATCCCGAGATGCCGCAAGGGGGGTCTAATGGGGGGTCTAGGATGCCGGGATGATACCAATGTAGTTTTCAACCTCCAATACGCGGATGACACCTAATTTTTGGGACCAAAAGTCTATCTCAGGCGATGGTTCTCAAGTGGATTCTCTTCTGTTACGAGATGAGGTCCAAGATTAAGATCAATTTTCATAAAAGCTATATTATATTTTTGGGGGATATTTCAGGTAACAACTTCCTTCTGTGCCTGATTTTAACTGTCAGGTTCAAAGGTTATCGGTTACTTAGTTGGGCTTGTTACTTTCACTAGAACTCTTAAGAAAGGCAATGGAGGCCTATCATTGATAGAATACATAAATGATTATCGGGATGGAAAGAGAAGTTGCTTTCTTTAGGAGGTAGTCACAATGATCAACGCGATATTTTCATCCATCCCCACTTATTTCCTTTCCTTCTTTGCTATCGTGAGATGGGTTGGAAAATAAATTGACGCCATAAGAAGAAGGTTCCTATGGAATGAGGTTCACAAAGAAGGGAAGGGATTTTGCCTAGTAAATTGGAAATGGGTCTGCAAGCATAAGGAGTTTGGAGGGCTAGGGATCACCAATATTCGTGATTTCAATGGATCCCTGCTTCTCAAATGGTGGTGGAAATTATTCGAGGATCCAGGTACAAATTGGCCTCCATGATGTCACATAACTATTTCCCCCGCGCGGGATGGCTGATAGGCAGGTGCATAAATGAAGGTTCCTCCTCCCCTTTTTGGAAAGGTATGAGATCTTCTTCTTAGGGATGGCGAAAAAATCAATGACGGGAGAGGTACAAGGTTCTGGTTGGACAAATGGTGCTCAAATTAATGTTTGGCTAGGGGTTCTTTTTTCGGAACTTTTCTTAGCAGTTCAAAATCCTGAGGCTCCAGGATGATCGCACTGGTTAGGTACGGATTGGGATATTAAGGTGCAATTATCAAATTAGGATCAAGACGTTGACGTTGCTCATAGGGAAGAACTTCTTCAACTCTTTCATGGACACGGCTTGCAAGATGAGAGGGAGAGAGAGAGAGCAACATGGGAATGGGACCCAAAGAGGGGTTTTTTTAGTTAAGAATGCCTACTACAGGCTAACGACGGTTTAGATGCCCGGTAGCTTCGGTCATTTAGATGCCCGGTAGCTTCGGTCATCTGGAAAATTAAAGTGCCCTTTAAAGTCAGGGCATTTCTTTGGCTGGTTAATAATAGAGCCATCCTTATACGGGATAATCTTATGACAAGGAAATGGCAGGTCCCCAGCTTCTGTGTGCTCTGTGCATCAGATGAGGAAACTTTGATCACATCTTCCTTCGCTGCCCCTTTTAACTAAAAAAAAAAGTATCAAAGGTTTAATTCCATGAACTGTTAAACAAGTGAGTTGCCCTCTGTTTGACCTAGTGCTTAGGTTGATTTTGGACTAGCTTGATTCAGCTTGAATTTATAATTGAGCCGAAGTCAAACCAGGATGGTTTGCTAAAGCTCAACTCATTTGCGCTAACAAATAGGCCTAAGCATATGCTCATACTTAGCAGAGTAACAAAGTCAAGTTATAATAGCCATAAGAAATGGACCTAATAGGAATTTACAACAATTTGAGCAATTGGTAACTACGGATTATGGTCTCCTCACATTTAGTTAATTTGACACGGTTCAAAACAGTTGAAGACACCAAAATACACGAGCTCCACAAAGAGAGAATGTGATTTGGAATACTCCGGAGCATTGATTTTAATTTTTTTAGCTAGAGAAATGTTTAAGACACTCGAGATCATTAGATCTTTGTAAGGATTAACTTAAAATTCCTTTCTTTATCCACATTGTAAATTTTCTTTTTTTTTTCTTTTGTGTTTATTAGCTATTATTTAGGAAATTGTTAGTAGAAAGGTGGTAACTAATTTAGATGTCTAATTTCTATGCAAAAGCAACCCCATCTTCTTTATTTACTCTTATGTAAGAAGGCATGCAAACAAAATCCCAGGCATTTGTTGAAAGACATGTGAGAATGTCCTACCTTCCTGCTCTCGACAGTAGCAATGGTCGGATTTTCAAAATTATTCACCATCTCTCCTTCCTATCTTTTTTCCATTTTTAGCATATAATGCATGGCTAAATGTGCAAATTGTTGAGGATACCTCATTAGTTATTTCTTTCTTCCTCAGATCAAACTGGAAGGGTGCAAGTACAAAATGATATATCTTTCTTTGTTACTTTGAATCCATCCTATATTTACTTGTTCCCAAAAGAAAAGAAAAGAAACATAAGGTTCTCAAGTCAGTTGTTTAGTAATACTTTTATTTTCAAGAAATGGTGGGCACTTGGCCCTTTCCCTTTTCTTTTTTCCCTTCTGATTTTTGTTTTCGGTTTTTGTACTAACAGTAGGCACTTATAACTTCTTTCCTTTTTCTTTTTGATCATTCCCCCCCTTTTGTGGTAATACACAGTTTGTTTCTCTTCTTCTGTTGTAGTTGGTTATCAAGGGAATAATGGGTTCTTTCTCTATCAAAATAAATGCAGGCTACTTCAGAAAAGAGAGGTTAGAACACAAAGTATAATAACTAGTGCTGCAAATATAATAAGAAACCAATATTATTGCTAAAGAAGTTTCCAATAAAAACATAAATAGTACGTGCACTGTCACATCCCCCCCTCTATATATATAGGCATATAACAAAAAATATGTTTCCACATGAATGATGATGAAAAGATCAATGAGAAAACAAGAGAAAAACAAAGAAGATTGATTGGTAATAACCTGGTGCTGGCGAAATCATAGAGCCTGCCTGTGCTTGAGAAGATCATGAGACCGACCTCGGCATCACATAGAATAGCGAGCTCCTTGGCTTTCTTCAGCAGCCCGTTCCTCCTCTTGGAGAAGGTGACTTGCCTGCTCGTCGAGTTGTCAATCCTTCGGATCGCAATCTTTCCTCTCCCCATCTCGCTGACTGAATCTGAATAGATTTGATTGATCGACCTGCTGATAATATATATGTTTCAGATCTATGTGTTGAAAGAAGAAGAGAAATGAAGAGGATGAAGTAAATTAAGAACAAGGGGAGAAACAAAGAAGATGATGTGATGATGATGATGATTGATGAGCTTAATTTGTGAATGAATTCGAGGATGGCTGACAGCTGCACCTGAGACTTGATGGTTGGTGGCGGCTCTCTCAGATCTCAAACCTCTCTTTTAATCAGTAATAATCTAAGACTAACTGGGCAACTAATAATACACTAGGGGCAGCACGGTAGGATTAATTTCTTTCTTTTTTTTTTTTAATTAGCCGAGGAACTCTTGCAGCCCCCCTTCTCCTCTCTCTCTCTCTCTCTCTCTCTCTCTCTCTCTCTCTCTCTAGTTTCCCTATATATCTCTGTTAACTGTTGGCTCAATATTCCGATTTGATTTATCCGATTTGATTTATCAGGATTCAAGAAGTTTTGGGTTTAGCAAAGTACTTGGCTAATTTTTCAGCATACAGTTTTCAGTGATAGGATTCAGTTTTGTATGAACATTTCGAGTATAATGATGTCTTTATTTGGCTCGGTCTTCAATACAAAAGTTGTAGAGAATACTTTTAGATGCATGTAAAGCTTTGAATTACGCGAATCGAAAAAGTTATCCCCAGTCAAATTACCCTATCAAGAGTCTGCATGGAGAATTTAAAAAATTGTGACCTTTTGACTAATTTTGTGAATTTTTAAGAGTTTCTGTGCATGCATGAAAGTGGGTAGATAATGAGGAGGATCTAGTGGGTTCACTCAAGCCTATAAATTGCCATGATCCTTATTGTGGAGAGGCAAGCAATTGGCAAGCAATTTTCTTAGTGCTTAGTTATTCTTGATCCTAATTGAGAGTGTGTGTTTCACTTATTTTCTCTTGAGTGACAAAGCGTGTTTAAATGGAGGAGAGTTTCACTATCTTTCTTGAGGAGGGCTTTCAAGTTGAGTTCGTAGAAGGTATGTGTAAATTGTGTAGTGTGTCTTGTACCTTTTTATTTATTCTGACATAGTGAAACCCCCTGATCTCTAAGCTCAACCTGTGGTTTTTCCCGTTTGGGTTTCTCCACATAAATTCTTGTGTTCATCTGTGTTGCTGCATTATATTATTTTGGTGCATTGATCATTTTATTTCTCTGCTTCAAGCGCCATCAAGAACAAGATCCTGATGTCGACATTTTGACTGTGAATACCAACAAAGTGGTATGAGAGACCGATTGGGGTGTTCCCGATGGATGAAGAGAAGACGATGATTGGTGGTGTGAAGGTTGAGTTGAAGCAATTCGATGAGCAAACCAACTTCACTTTATGGCAGTGGAAAATGAAGAACATTCTTATTCAATAAGATCTCCATATGTGCATATTGGGTATCGAGTACAAGCCCCAGTCATTAATGGCAAAGGCTTGGAAATCTCAAGGCGATGAGTTCCATCTAGTTGCATCTTTCCGATGAAGTCATATATAATATCATGGAAGAGAAGACCACAAAATGTACGTGGGATAAACATGAGAAGTTGTACATGGGAAGGCACTTTCTAATAAGCTATTCCTAAAAGATCAATTACTTAACCTTTGTATGGAGGAAGGAAGTGATGTTATGGAGCGCCTCAATGAGTTTAATCATTGTGTGAATGATTTATTGTGGGTGGAGGTCAAGTACAAAGAGGAGAACAGAACTTTGCTTTTGCTATGGTTGTTGTTGTTGTTGTCTATCAAGCATTTTTGACCACACTCATGTTTCGCAGGAGACTCTTCGGTCTGAGGAAGTTTTTCAAGAATCATTTCTCATGTAAAAATGAACAAGAGCATGGCTGATAACGTGAAGAATGAAGGCCTACTCTTCGGGGCCGTTTGTTTCGCGTAAAACTCCGTAATTCGTAAATGACTTACTACCCAGTTACAACTACGGCGTTTGTTTGGACCGTAATTCGTAAAAGACTTACGTAACTCAACTAACACTCACTTGCAACCCAGTTACCACTCACTTACAGCCCAGTTACAGTTAATTTTGTGGTCATACAAATTTGTAATATTTTTTATATTAATATTAAAAATTTTTAATATTTAACTTTTTTAATATTTATTTGCAGTATTAAAATTTTTAAAATCACCAAATAGTTAATTTTGTGGTCAACTTTTTCACTTACGACTTATACATTACGACAACCAAACACCGTAAAGTACAATACACTTTCTCACTTTACAATTTTATATTATCAACCAAACACCGTAAAATTTACATACATGTAACTCATTTACAATTGTAAAAGACTTTACCAATTACAACTACAAATTACGGCCAGTTACGACAACCAAACAGACCCTTCAATGGGTCAAATGATTATCATCAGGATTGATCGAAGGAAAGAGGTAACCAGTTTGACGTCCGCAGGAGTCAGGATCAAAATCCAAGGGTAAAGATATAGAGTATTTTTAGCTCCACAAGAAGGGTTGTTGGCCCAAGTTACAATCACCAATTTCTTGTTTTAACGATAACAAAGCATATGTGGTTATTTTGTACTAATCAAGTTCAAGTGTTTAAGTGTATTTCAGGGTTCTAAAAGATTTAATGTGTTTCTTCCTCTAAAGTAAGGTGTTGAATGTAACTCACCCAGAGGGGGGGTGAATAGGTGATGGCTATATTAAATGGCAAATAATGCGGAATTAAAATTTATTTGCTAGCAACTTAGTAAATACAAATCTCAACACAAGGAATACTTGCAAATATGTAAATAAGATAAGTATGCAAGTAAGTAAAGAGAGAAAGAGTAAGCAATCACAAGCATGATGATATGTTTCGAGGTTCGAACTATTGCTCTACGTCCCCGCCTTCAACACTGAAGTATTTTCACTATGACCGATCTCACTAAGATTGTCAATCATTATAAGTTCTCACTAGAACTCTATGAACTCAAAAGTCCTCTCTTGCGGTACCGCAACACCAACAACGGAGCTCACTAGCTCACTTGAGGCTGCAACCTCTACAACTTCATAATTGAAGAAAATCAGTGATTTTCACTTAATTACAAAAGGCCCACAAGCACAATTTTATAACTAAGTTGAGGAGGTGAAGCTCTTTGAGATTGTGTAGTGGATATAGTTTGTAAAAATGTAGAGGGAAGGCTCAAGCTAAAATCAAGTGTATGGAATTTTGGCTCAAATAAAAATCTTTTAAAAAAAAGAACTAAAACTTGATTTTGATGATTAAATCTTATTGTAAACTTGTAAAAACTTGCTCCTGGGGTTTTTTTTACAGTCTCACTATTTATAAGAGATGAAAACATAAGGAGAAAATCTAAAAGAGTCATTGGGACAAAACCCAGAAAAAGACAAACTGAAAATAATCGTTGGAAAAAATCAGAAGGAAATCCTTCTGTCAGTCGACCACTAACGGCGTATTTTTGACTGTTAGGGTTAGCGGTCGACTGTTTATCCCAACCAGAGAGCAAAACTCTTTGTCGATCGACCAGTTGTCGACCGTGCCCAAACCGAGTGCAAGGCTCTTGCAATCGGTCGACCGAACGGTCGACCGAAGTGCACACAAAGCACTTGAGGAAATTTTGTGCATGTCGATCGACTGCTTGGTCGACCGACAGAGCAATTCTGCTCTATCTATGATCGACCAGTCGGTTGACCAACCTTGAGTCAAAAACCTGTTTTGTAAATCTTTTTGAAGTCAACCTTTTTCCGACGAAAATAAACTTTATTTGTAAACATAAATAAAGGTCTATGAACTTGATAGAACTAGTGTGTGATCATGGATCAAACAAAATAAAGTTAGAACTATATTTTGTAAAAACACTTTTCTAAATCAAAAATCAATTTTTCTGAAACTCGCTAAACTCAATTTTGAAAACGAAAAAGAGAAATATTTTGAACTCTTTTCAAAAACACTTAGAAATATGAAAGATGTGTGTATGCGTCAATCTCAAGAGCTATCAACCCATATAATTTTGTTTTTAACAAACGATTATAAATCCTATCTAAAATGCAAAAAGTAAAAAAAACAAATCTTGTATAGTCTTCTCTTGAAATCTTGATCTTTGAGTTCGACTATGTGCTTAGGCTCTGGGATCGACATGTTCTTGGCTTTCAAACGTGTGAGTCTTGTGATGAAGCCGAATATAACAAAGAACCTGAAACTTGGTTAAACCAAATTGTTAAAAACATAACTACATATGTTTTCTTATCATAAAAACTAGGGCTAATGGCCTTTGGGCTAACTATCTCCTCCTTTTTGATGATGAGAAAACACATGGAGTTATCACAAATAATTTAGGAAGAGACTTCAAGTGAAGCCCTCCTAAACTCATGCATATATCAAATGTGACATATAAGCAAAATGCATTGACAATAGAATATAAATAAGATATATCAATAAGCTCTATGTAACCCATCTATACATATCAAGAATACGGAATTACAAAGGTGTATGCACAAATGGTTTCCTCCAATCATCTAATAACCTCCAACCTCCAAATTAAATGGTAAAATGGATGGTTTACAGAGGATACTTAAGAACACAAACACACCACATACCACATAAAAAAGATATGCATCAAATATCAAGCAAAAAAAAGATACATAACTTCCCAAAAATAATAGAGATATCATAAAAGAGATTATCCATACAAAGGTTCATGCCAACCTCAAAACAAGTTCCAAACTATAGAATAAGTACTACAATAAAAACACATGTTAAGTACTATAATAAAAACACATGTCCAAACCAAATACTACATGTCCACGTAAAGAAGTACATAAATAAAGCAATGAAAACATAAAACTCCTAGAAACTCTAAAATCTCTCTCCCCTTTTTGTCATCAACACAAAAGGGGTCACTCTTTCTGAAAGTCTGAATCTTCAGGAGGAGCTAGTGCCTCGGAAGGAGCTGGAGGAGGTACCCAGGGGTCAAATGGAGGACCTGAAGAAGGAAGAGACTGCACGTAGCCTCTCGGAAGAGGAACAGGCCAAGCGTGCCTACTGTAGCTCTCGTCGACGCACGTCTAAAGATAACGAATGGATGAGCAGATATATTGCAGGTTGTTCTGAACTCCATGCTCAATCCTTTCAAGATGTGTAGTCATGTTCAGATCATGTTCACGAAGCTGAGCAGAGATAACAGTGTATGGGTCAATAGAGGCTGTGGAGGCTGAAGAGGATCCAGGGGCAACAACAGGAATGATAGGAGGGGGCTAAGGAGTAGAAGCATGCTCTCTAGCACGCATCCTCTTAAGAAGAGTGCTGTTGATGTCAACAGATGGTTCGATAGATCGTTCAGCAGAAAGATCAAAGTTTAATTATTTGAGAAGTCGGGTAATAAGCATCCAAAAGGTAAATGTAGGTTTGGAAATAGGAGGTGCTCAAAAAACATGAAATCGATGATGAGCTTAGGAATGTTTACTCTAATACTTTTCAGAAGGCAATAGATCAAGAGGGGAGCAGAACCCTAAGCATGACTATATTCTCCTGATTTTTGCAAGAGATTATAAAACACTATCTTAGCTAGGACTTGGGCGGTAAGGGTGTAATACTTCACCTCCTCGTTCTTAACCAAGGTCAGGTTATCATCATCATGGAGTAAGAGAGATGCGGTGAGGGCAGATTCACCATCAAGATATTCAAAATCATCTAAATCAATATTATATATATCTATACCCTCACAAGAGAGATGTAGCAGACAAGCAAATTTTTCTAAAAAAATGTTAATATCTTTGCTCAGAACTCCAGATCTGATATGATTATCTGAAAAAGTCAGATTAGAGTAAAAGTAATGCACAAGCTCTGGGTGGACAGGTTCCTTGATGGTGACCAGGTATTCTAGAGAGCTTGTGTTCAAAATAATTCCAAGATGTAAGTGCTCAAAATCAGCAAGCACTACAGATTTGCCAAAAATCAAATGTTTATTGCGGATAACAGAAAACTTATATGATGCATTTTGTGAAACAAAGGGGTTTGATGAGGATTCGGGTTGTTTACCTTTCTCAGGTTTAAGCCTCTTAGACATGGTAATGATAGGAAGATGATAATCCAGATTATGGCACGAATTGAAGAGAGATTTCAGGAGAAATTATGTAACTAAAGAGATTAGATAGATTTAGGATTTATAGCTAGAGGAAACTGAAATTTTTCCTTGAAATCAAGCGAATCTGAAAACTGAAAGTGAGATCCAACAATTTTTAGGGACAAATTTGAGTTTGGATAAGGTTTGGTAGAGATGGGATGAAGGGAATTAGGTAGGAGAAGAATAGGGAGTCGGTGGAGAAAAAGAAAATGAGAGAGAGAATGAGAATTTAGGGTTTTAAAACTAGGTAAAAACACAGCAGGCCTGACACTCGGTCGACCTGGGCCTAACCAAAAGCAACTCGGTTTCAGTCGATCGACTGGCTTAAGCCAAATTTTTTTCTGTTCTAGGCTTCCTCGGTTGGCCGTCCGGTCGGTCGGACTTATTCCAGGCCAACTCGCTCGACCGGGACTACCCAAAAAGCAGTTTTTTCTTTAAAAAATATGAATTAAGGGTTTTTTGGAAAAAAATATTTTAACTTGGATATTTTTGTACATAAAACATAGAAATAACACCAAAAATTTTATAGGCATGGAAAACATAAAAAGTGATATGAAATTTTTTTATTATTTTAAAAATACATTTTTCACTAATAAACTCATATATTAAGCTATTAAAAAAATAAGATATTGAAGCCGAATACCCTTAACGGGTTCTGAACTTCTCCTCGTTATTAATCCAGATAATAGTTGAGATGCACAATTGCTATCTTGATTTATTGCTTAAATATGGTTTAAATAGGATTCCCAACCATTGTTAGTATTTGGAGTGCCTCATATTCATTAGAAGAATTCAGGTTTTTGGCAGTTTTCTAATACGGATCTGTCTCTTATTTTTGTTTGGATACATATTTCTTATTTCTCTAAGGAGGTGCTGATTTGAGTTCGTGTTGGACTAGGATCATTTCAGGTGCGTATACAAACCCTCAAGGGTGCCTTTTGAAGGTGTGTCAAGAATTCAAGAGAAATTCTAGAATTCCATTATTGAGAGTTTTGAGAGAGATCTCATTGTAACTCTTATATTTTCTTCAATAAATATTTCTCCCCTCCTCACCGTGGATGCCAGCACATTGCCGAACCACATTAAATCTTGTGTTTCTTGATTGTGTGGTGATTGCTTGCTAGTGGTAGATCTTATACGCTTCCGCATTCCGCTGCCGAGTCTTCGACTTGGTGTTCCTCTGTTGTTTGATCGGTGATAAATCATTAACAATTGGTATCAGAGTGATGGCTAGCAAGATGACCACGACAACCAAGTTCCAGGTGGAGAAATTCGTCGAGAAGTCTAATTTCCTGTTGTGGAAGATGCGAATAATATCATTGCTCGTGAAGGAGGGCACACACAAGGCCCTGTTTGGTATTGAGAAAAAGCGATCAAATATTGAGGATGATGAGTGGAACGACATCGACTTTCGCACAAAGGCGAGGATAATGTTGTGCCTATCAGATGAGGCCCTTTATAATGTAATAAATGAGGAGACAGCTGCTGGTCTTTGGTGTAGGCTGGAGAGCCTGTACATGACAAAGAGTTTGTCAAACAAGCTCTTCATGAAGAAGCAGTTATACAGCCTTCGGATGAAGGAAGGTACGCCATTCTACAATATCTCAATGCTTTTAATAGAATTTTAAGCTACTTGGTAGCTCTAAAGGTTAAGCTAGAAGAAGAAGAAGACAAAGCTCTTCTGTTACTCTCTTCTCTTCCACCAAGTTATCACCATTTGACAACCACCATCATGTATGGCAAGGAGACCATAGAGTTAGAAGATGTCAGGCAGATGCTCCAGAACAACGAGCTGATGAAGAAGACAGATTCTACAGAGGAGGCCTCAGGATTGTTTGTCAAGAGCCAGCGGGGAAGATCAAAGATTAGGGGACCCAAAAGAAATTCAGAGGCTTCTAGCAGTTTTTCTTTCTACTTTTTCAAGAAACTAGGGCATATCAAGAAAAATTGTATAAAATACAAGAAAATACTGAAAAGGAAAGGCGGCAAAGATTCTGATGGGGCTAGTACCAGTGGAAAGTCAGATCAAGCCGGGGTTATTGAAGAAGCAGATGAGGGTTCATGTGATGTCTTGACAGCTGAGCCAGGAAAAGATAAATACTCAGATGCTTGGTTACTTGACTCAGAGTGTACATATCACATGTGCCCAAAAAGAGAGTGGTTCAGTACTTACAAGCCTTATGATGGAGATTCTGTCCTGATGGGAAATGATGCCGTGTGTAAGACTATTGGCATCGGCAATATCCATATGAGAATGTTTGATGGATAGGTTCGAATCCTCACGAACGTTCGACACGTTCTAGATTTAAAGAAGAATCTTCTCTCGTTAGGAGCTTTGGAAGCTCGTGGGTACAAGTTTTCTGGTGCAGATGGAGCAATCAAAGTTACTAGAGGCTCCATGATGATTTTTAAAGGAGAACGGATAGCAAACTTGTATAAGTTGACAGAAAGCATTATTATTGGTGATACTTCAGCAGCAACAGAGAAGGAAAATACTACAAGA
The DNA here is from genome assembly GCA_038442645.1 of Agave tequilana. NCBI lineage: Eukaryota > Viridiplantae > Streptophyta > Magnoliopsida > Asparagales > Asparagaceae > Agave > Agave tequilana. Next base: position 192,019 of record JAVJIF010004398.1, on the reverse strand, counting down.
CTTTGGCACATGCGTCTTGGACACTTGTGCGAGCCAGGTCTTCAAGTCCTACACAAAAGGAGTGCTCTACCAGGTATCAAATATCGCAAACTTGATCTTTATAAATTTTGTATTATGGTAGGTAACGTAGTGTAGCTTTCTCTACATCTCAGCACAAGACAAAGGGCTTTCTAGATCTCATACACACAGATATATGGGGGCCTTCACCAGTAGCATCCATTAGAGGTGCTAGGTATTATATTACTTTTATACATGATTTTTTAAGAAAAGTTTGGGTATACTTTTTGAAGCAGAAATCGGAAGTATTTCAGAAATTCAAGGAGTGGAAAACTTTGGTGGAAAATCAGACGGGGTGGAAGGTAAAAATCTTGAGGTCCGATAATGAAGGCGAGTACACCTCCAAAGAACTCAAAGACTACTTAGCAAGTAAGGGCATCAAAGACCAGCTAAGTATTTCAGGGCGACCAGAACAAAATGGAGTAGCAGAGCACATGAATCAGACACTTACAGAGCGTGCCAGCAGTATCAGATTACAGGCTAACATTTCAAAAGGTTTTTGGGCAGAGGCGGTGAATCATGCGAGTTATCTGATAAACATGTCACCATCAATAACTATTGATCTTCAGATCCCAGAGGAGATATAGCGAGGAGTATCTGTGGACTATTCAACCCTACGGATTTTCGGTTGCCCAACATATAGTTTGGTTGATAGTCCGAAAAGGAACAAACTGGAGTCCAAGTCTAAGAAGTGTATCTTTATCGGGTTCATCAAAGGAGTCAAGGGTTTCAGACTTTGGGATAATGAGAAAAAGAGCGCCTTTACCAGTAGCGATGTGGTCTTTGATGAAGATTCAATGTTGCGAGTAAAGTCAGAGACGGAGGATAAAGCGCAAGGTGGAGCTTTAGACAGTTCGAAAGCAGACACTCAGAAAAAGAAAGTCAAGTTCTCAGATAGCCCTAAAAGGCCTGAAGGGTCAGAAGAGGACTCCTCAGATTCAGATGGAGACAAACATGAGGCTACTCAAGAGAAACCTAGACCGTTGAGGCGGTCAGTCAGAGTTATGGTGCCACCAATAAGGTATGGCTGGGATGAAGATCATGTATCTTTCGCATTAGTAACAGAAACAGGAGAATCTGACAGTTACACGAAAGCAATCGAGGCAGATGACCACGACAAGGGATTACAGCCATGGAGCAAGAGATGGAGTCTTTGGATAGAAATCAAATATGGACATTAGTCGATCTTCTAAAGGACTCCAAGGCAATAGGTTGTAGGTGGGTCTTTCACAAGAAGGATAATGAGCTATACAAGGTAAGATTAGTTGCCAAAGGATATGCTGAGAAGGAGGGTATTGAGTACAATGAGATTTTCTCTCCTGTAGTCAAGCACACATCTATTCGAATGTTATTGGCAATAGTTGCTCAATTTGATCTAGAGTTAGAGCAGATGGATGTTAATACAACATTTCTGCACGGTGAGCTAGAGGAGAAGATATACATGAAACAACCTGAAGGTTACATTCAGGAAGGTAAAAAATTAAGGTGTGTCTTCTAAAAAAGTCCCTCTATAGACTTAAGCAATCTCCAAGGCAGTCGTACAAACGGTTCGACTCTTTCATGATCAAGACCAAATACAACCGATGTGAGTATGATAGTTGTGTCTATTTCAAGCAGAAGATCCGACATATTTGCTGTTATATGTGAATGATATGCTGATTGCTACGAGAAACAAGACTCATGTTCAGAAGCTTAAAGCTTAGCTAAAGAAGGAATTTGACATGAAGGATTTGGAAGAAGCCAAGAAGATCTTAGGTATGAGATCACTCGAGATAGAAGCACAGGCAGACTTTGGCTATCCCAGAGAACTATATTCCCAGAGTGTTGGAGAGATTCAACATGGCAGAAGTAAGACCAGCCACCACTCCTTTGGTAGATCACTTCAAATTATCCTCCAAGCAGTGTCCACAATTACCGGATGAGGAGGAAGAGATGTCTCGAATACTATATGCTAGTACGGTGGGATCACTCATGTATGCTATCGTCCGCACTGGGCCTAACTTAGCCTAAGCAATTAGTACAGTAAGTCGGTTCTTGTCAAATCCAGGAAAGTAACATTGGGAAGCAGTGAAGTGGGTGCTACAATATTTGCGAGGGAGTGCGAGACTGGGCTTGGTGTTTCAAAGATTGAAAATGGGGACGCGTAGGTTACTAAAAGGCTATGTTGATGCAGATTATGCAGGAGATCTTGATCAACGAAGATCTACGACGGGCTATGTGTTCACAGTAGCTGAGTGCATCATTAGTTGGAAGGCAGAGTTACAAGATACAATTGCTCTTTCAATGACAGAAGCGGAGTACATGGCTGCAGTTGAGGCGTTAAAGGAAGCTTTATGGTTGAGAAGACTGGTTGAACGTTCAGTATCACACAGGATTCAGTTCAGGTTCATTACGACAGCCAGAGTGCTATTCATCTCGCTAAAGATCACAGGTATCACAAGCGGACGAAGCATATTGATGTGAGATTTCACAAGATACTTCAGTGGGTCATGGATGATAAGGTGATCGATTTGATAAAGATCAACATGAAGAAGAATCCAGCAGATATGATGATGAAGACCATCCCGGTGGAGAAGTTCAGAGCATATCTAAACTTCATCAAAGTTCTCCAAAGGTAAAGTGACGAACGGACTCTTGGGAGGGAGCAATGTGAAGTCACAAAAGGGGGAGAAAGGAAGGCGAATGAAGCAGAGACTAATTTCTACGGAGGGACTCAATGAACATGAGTCAATGTGAAGATTGTTAATATTTGGAGTACCTCATATTCATTAAAGAAGTATGCAGGTTTTTGGCAGTTTCCTAATACAGATCCGTCTCCTGTTTTGGTTTGGATACAGGTTTCCTATTTCTCTAAGGAGGTGCTGATTTGAGTTCGTGTTGGATTAGGATCATCTCAGGTGCCTATATAAACCCCTCAAGGGTGGCCTTTTGAAGGGTTGACAAGAATTCAAGAGAAATTCTAGAATTTCACCATTGAGAGTTTTGAGAGAGTCTTATTGTAACTCTTGTATTTTCTTCAATAAATATTTCTCCCCTCCTCCCCATGGACGTAGGCACATTGCCAAACCACGTTAAATTTTATGTTTCTTGGTTGTGTGGTGATTGCTTGCTAGTGGTAGATCTTCTACGCTTTTGCATTCCGCTGCCGAGTCTTCAACTTGGTGTTCCTCTATTGTTTGATTGGTGATAGATCATCAACAATCATAAGATAGATATACAACAGAATATATATATACATGTATATGAGCAAATAAATCAATCTATGCACACATACATGCAAAAATATCTATCAACCAAGTGAGTATGGGTAAACACTATAAACATGAGCAAGCAATACATGGGCTAGTATGTAGACAAAAGCAATGTCAAAGGACTTAGCTCAAGTATAAGCAAGTCATAAAAACAACCAAAAAAATCAAGTATACGCAACTAAAAAATATTATCTAACATGAAAAGCTAGCTATTCCTATGCATATGTAGATCTAACTAGAATTTAAATGTTTCAAGTGGAGAAGTTTCCAAACTATAAGCAATCTACAAAATAGGTGCTTTTGATAGCAATGCAATATGACAGTTGATTTTTTGAGCTTCGATGCATCCACCACCAAGGCACCATCTCCCCCTATGTCTTGGAGAAGGACGACACACCTACATCAATTAAGTTGAGTATGTTTTTCGGTACCAAATCTTTTTGGGTCCTACTGGGTTAGTACTTTCTCGAACCCAAACACTTTTATTTAACATGTTGAACTTAGCATAATAAAATTTTGTTAAATAGCCTTTGCAGCCACAATATACACATGTGTACACTTTGGCATACATAAAAACATGCTTATGTTGATGTGTATGTGCACGTTTTTCATGGTGTGTGTGTGAGATGAATGAGATGTATGTTTCCTTTGGGTTTTTCCCTTTGAATATATAGAACTAAATTTGTTCATATCAAATGAATATCTTTTCAAAGTGGTATCCAAAACATCAATACGTTTTTGGATATCTAAAAAAATTCATTTTTGTTAAAAGCAACATTAGGGCTTTTGCCCTTACAAACAAGTTTATATTTATTAAAGTCATTTTTCATTTTTTTCAAAAGAAATAGATAATTTGATTTCTATTTAAAAATAATTTCTAACTTATTCTTTAAAAAGTAATTTTCCTTTTTCCATTTTTTATTTTGTACAAGAGAAATTTCATATCTATTTTATAATTCTTCAAAAACTTGTGCAAGTTCATCCATAGTTAAATCATCATCTTCTAGAAAGGTTTCGAGATTTACCATGGAAGTATCCTCTCCATTTGCCATAAAGCAAACGGGTGCAACATCAATCTCCTCTTCGGAATCCGTTTTCGAATCATCCTATGTAGCTACCATTGCTTTCTTCTTCTTATGCACGTTCTTGGAGATGGTGACTTGAAGTGAGGAGGAATCCACAATGAGATGGCCCGTCTTCTTGCAATGAAAGTAAGGACCCGTCTCCTCCTTCTTCTTTTCAAATCTTCCTTGAGGTCTTCCTCTTCGGAAGTTGCTTTGTCTTCCCTTCTTGTAGAACATTTTCCCCATTCTCCTAATGAGCATGGCAGTCTTCATCTCCATCTTCGGATGAATCTTCTTCGTCGATTGTGGAGAGAGTGGTTTTGAAAGCAATAGCTTTTTACTTTGCTGTCTCCCTTTCTTCGCGTACTTCATCTCCATCTCATGTGTCTTGAGATTTCCGATGAATCCCGAGAAGTCTATTTCTTCACTATTGTTGGGCTCCTTCAATGTTGTGGCCTTCACTTACCAAGCTTTGGGGAGAGCTCTAATGACCTTTCGTATCTTTTGGTCATTATCAATGGTGTCACCTAAAGAAGATAATCTATTAATAATCTTGGTGAACCAAGTAAGCATCTCATCAATACTTTCATTTTAAAGCAAAAAAATTCTCATATTGTGAACAAAGCAAGTCAACTTTAGATCTCTTGACTTGCGATGTCCGTTCATGAGTAATGATAAGATCATTCCAAACCTCATAAACAGATTTGCAATTAATTACACGAGAAAGATCATCATCATTTAATGCTTATGTGAGTGCATATTGTGCCTTAGCATTGGCCTCATAGTCCTTAGCGGTTGCTTCGAACTATGTATCCTCATCACCGTGAGGTTCAATGAATTCTTTGGTTATGGCCTTAGCTACTCTAACCCCCAGGGACTTGAGGAGAGGTTCATCTTTACTTTTCAAATAGGAAAGTTCAGCCCATCAAATTTGAGTGGAGACTTGATGCTAGAGACATCATGTGATGCCATGAAAATAAATTTAAGTGCAAAAACAAATAGCAATGCAACAAATGAAAATTGCCAAATGAAAGGATCTCCCTAAGGTGGTTAAACCAAACTAGGGTTAGGCTATGATACCAATTGTAAATCACCTAGAGGGGAATTGAATAGGTGATGGTTATACTAAATGACAAATAATGTGAAATTAAAATTTATTTGCTAGGAACCTAGCAAATACCAATCTCAACACAAGGAATATTTGCAAATATGTAAACAAGATAAGTATGCAAGTAAGTAGAGAGAGAGAAAGAGAGGGAGAGTAAAGAGAGAAAGAGTAAGCAATCGCAAACACGATGATATGTTCTGAGGTTCGAGCCACTGCTCTACATCCCCTCCTTCAACACTATGAAGGATTTTCACTATGACCAATCTCACTAGATCGTCAACCGTTACAAATTCTCACTAGAACACTTTGGACTCCAAAGTCCTCTCTCACGGTGCCGCAACACCAACAACGAAGCTCACTAGCTCACTTGAGGGCGCAACCTCTACAACTTCACAATTGAAGAAAATCGGTGATCTTCACTTGATCACAAAAGGGTCACAAGCACAATTTTATAACCAATAAGAGGAGATGAAGCTCTTTGGGATTATATAGTGTAAATAATTTGTAAAGATATAGAGGGAAGGCTCAAGCTAAAATCAAGTACATGAAATTTTGGCTCAATTGGAAATCTTTTAAGAAAAAGAACTAAAACTTAATTTTAATGATTAAATCTTATTGTAAACTTGTAAAAACTTGTTCTTAGGTTTTTCTACAGTCCTACTATTTATAGGGGATGAAAACATGAGGAGAAAACCAAAAGAGTCATTGGGACAAGACCTAGAAAAAATACACTGAAAAATAGCCGTTGGGAAAAAATTAGAAGGAAATCCTTCTGTCAGTTGACCGGCCGGTCGACCATCAACAGTCAGATTTCTGACTGTTGGGGTTAGCGATCGACCAGTCGGTCTACCGTTTATCCCAACCAGAGAACAAAGCTCTCTGTCGGTCGACCGGTCGGTTGACCGTGGCCAAACCGAGACAAAGGCTCTTGCAGTCGGGACTAGTGCACACAAAGTACTTGGGGAAATTTTGTGCATGTTGGTCGACCACTCGGTCGACCGACAGAGCAATTCTGCTTTGTCTACGGTCGACTGTGTTGGCCCAAAAGGTTACACTCTCCATTTGTTTAAGTTTTGATGATACCAAAACACATAGAAGCTATATGATACTAATAAGTTTGTTTAAAATGAGTTTCAGGTTAGTACCATTTATGAAGGCCATTGCTTAGCTATTGCAAGGTTTCCTAGGTTTATGGAGCTAATAAGGCTAATGGCGCAAGAAGAAGTGTCCATAGAAGAGAAGGCTCTAGCATGGCATTGCATGGCTCAGGACTTCATTAGATTTGTTTTTAGTTTTATAGTTTGTTAAAAATAGTGAATAGGTTTGAAGCTCAAAATTCCTACACACAAGTTTTTGCGCACATGTCTTTTCTAAAAATTTCTCCTATATATATATACAAAATGTTTTTAAATATAGTCTATTACTTATGAACTCCATTTTGTGTATTATATCTAGTCATGATCAAAACTATTTTGTAATCTATCAAAATCTCTTCAAAATCCTTTTCAAAACTCAGCTTTTGACCTGAGGCGGTCGACCGGCCGGTCGACCGACTCTGTTTCAGGTCAGATCGGTTGACCGGGCGGTCGACTGGGATTCTGACCGTTGGGTGCGTGCATGTGTGCACGTTTCTCGGTCGACCGGGCGGTCGACCGGACCCCTGTTCGGTCGACCGACCTTCGGCCGACTGAAAGTCATCAACTCTCTGTTTGTTTCGGTCGACCGGGCGGTCGATCGTGGGCCTGCAACGCTTTATTTTTTGAAAACCCGGTCGACCGGCCGGTCGACCGAGGCTTGATTTCAGCCTTAACGGCTATAATTTTAAACACGTTTTTAAACGTTTCTTTTGTCTCTAAACGAGCTTAGGGGCTGATTTCTGGGTCAAATACTTCCTAATTACTTATTATACTAGTTTACCCTTTAATCCCTAGCTCTATCCTATAAATAGGATTGATTAGGGTTATGGTTTTCACAACAAGCTTTTGCAAAAATACTCAAGTTTAAATTTCTCAAAAGAAGTTTTCATTCTCTGTTTTTGTGCTGAAAAATCTCTCATTTCTGAAGTTTTTTTATTCAAAACTCTCTAAAATTTCAATTTCTTTTTCACTTACAATACTTGAGCTTCAATCCTACACATTGTTCTATAGGGTTTTTGTAAGGGAAAAAGATTTTTCAAAAGAGAGTTTGTGGTCTTTTGATCACCAAGAGAAACTTGTATTCGTGATTGAGGAGTTGGGTACTCCGGTGTGATTGTAACTCTTTGTGAAGTTATAGTGGTTGGAAATCCTTCTGGGTGAAGGCGGGGACGTAGAGCTGGGTGCTCGAACCTCGGAAAAATTCTCTGTGTTTGCGATTGGTTTACTTGCTTTAATTCCTTGCTATATATTCATTGCTTCATTTAATTGCTCTACATATTCATTGTAATATTCACTTGTTTCATATTCATATTGTCGACCAAATACTCATACAACAAGACTGCAATACGCACCTCAAACTCTTATCTAGAGGAATCACGAGGAAGGAGTTCAGAGCCCTTCACGGGGTATTCGGCTTCTAGTCTTGTTTTGGGTGATCGTTGCATCATAACATTTTAATTGTGCATTAATTAGCATTATCACCTATTTACCCCCCTCTAGGTGATTTCAATTGGTATTAGATCAAAGACTCTAGTTTTTGGCTTAACATCCTTAGAGAGATCCTAAAATTTGCTAATCACTATTTGCATACTTTCATTCATACACTAGTAAATATGGCCGACAACATTAAGACCCCTCCTAAATTTGATGGACTCAACTTCCCTATTTGGAAAGTTAGGATGACTATTTTTCTACAATCTCTAGGTAGTTTAGTTGCTAAATCCTTAACCAAACCTTATAGTAGACCCGAAAGTGAGGAGAGCACTTGGTCCGAGTTTACCTCCAAGGAATATGAGGCTAATTCTAAGGCTCAAAATTCCCTTCTCACCGCCTTGAATGAGGATGATCTTACACGGGTTATACATTGCCAATCCGCCTATGAGATTTGGCAACACTTATTGGTCACTCACGAGGGGACATCACAAGTCAAGAGAGCTAAAATAGATCTCTTGCGGTCCCAATATGAAAGTTTTAAAATGCTTGAAGATGAGTCTATTGATACTATGATTACCAAGTTTACTAAGATTACCAATGCTCTTTCATCTCTAGGTGACGATATAAGCAATGACCAAAAGGTGCGCAAAGTGATTCGAGCTCTTCCTTCATCATGGGAGATCAAGGCTACCACCTTAAAGGAGTTGAGTGATAAAGATGAGATGGATCTTATAAGTCTTATTAGAAACCTTAAGACTCATGAGATGGAGAAGAAGGCAAGAGAAGAAGCGGTACCTCAAAAGAAGAAGTTCATAGCTTTCAAGTCTTCCTCTACTATCGACGACGATGAAGAGGATGAAGAAGATGATGAGCTATCTCTCCTAGTGAGAAATGTGAAGAGGATGTACCGTAAGAATAAACTCAACTATAGAAGGAAATTGGAAGGGAAGGAGGAGAGAAGATTCATATGCTACAATTGCCGAAAACCCGGACATATCATGGCCGATTGTCCCAATTTCAAGAAAAAGGTGACTTCCTCCTTAAAACAAAAGAGGCCGGTTGAAAAGAAAGTATACAAAGCCACTTGGGATTCAGAAAGTGAATCTGAAGATGAGATCGACACGGCAAATATGTGTTTCATGACAAACACACCCAAGGTAACCACTTAACCTCTTAATGAAGAAAATAAAATAAGTAGAGAAATATTAGTACATGCTTTTGTTGAACTTTCTGAAACCTTTGATGATAAAAAGGTAGAATGCTCTAAATTGAAAAAGGAAATTGAGTTGCTTAAAAATCAACTAGAAATTGTTTCAAAAGAAAATGAAGAAATTTCTTCTAATCTTATTTCAACTAAAAGAGAATTTGATGCTTATAAAGTTGCTTGTAAAGCTAAATTTTCAAAAATTGATGAAAATGAATTATCATTGTTAAAAGCTAAAATCAATGATTTTGGAAATGTTTTAAAAGATTGTGCTTTTAATACTAATAAATTAGAGGAAATGTTTTCAAAGAAGCACACTTCACATGCTAAAAATGATAAAGCAACCCATGCTACAAATTCTCATGCTCATCATGTCAACACTTCACATAACACTCATGTTAAAACTACTCATGCTCAAAATTCACATGTTTGCAAGTCACACACTCATTATGCATTTAAATATGGTAGAGTTTATAGATGTACTTATTGTGGTCGGAATGGCCATTTAGCTAAATTTTGCTATGATCAAATAAATAGGACAAATAATCTTGTGTGGGCTCATGACTCTAACACTTTAGGACCCAAGAAAATGTGGGTACCAAAATTAAGTCCTAAATTATTTGATGTAGGTACACACCAATGCTCCAAGACGTAAGGAGCGGTGGTACCTTGATAGTGGTTGTTCAAGACATATGACATGGGATATCAACAACTTCACAACCCTATCAAGGTACGTTGAAGGTGATACCGTCACCTTCGGAGATGACTCCAAGGGCACAATCATCGGTATAGGTAACATTTAAATTGGTGCATCTCATTTAATAGAAAATGTTGTTCTTGTTGATGGACTTAAACATAACTTGCTTAGTATAAGTCAACTTTGTGATCGTGGTCTTAAAGTTGTGTTTGATGATTCTTCTTGCAAAATCTTTGATTGTAAAACCAATGATTGTATTCTCACCGATTTTCGTGATAATAATGTCTATATCATTGACATTCTTAATTTGGATTGTTCTACTAAATGCTTGAATACTTTTGATGAGGTTTCTGGCTTTGGCATAGAAGATTAGGACATGCATCTTTTGATCATCTTGCTAGAATTAATTCTAAGGAATTGGTGAAGGGTATTCCTTACTTGAAGTTTGAGAAAGACAGCATTTGTAGTGCGTGCCAACTTGGGAAATAAACCAAGTCTTCCTTCAAACCAATCAAGGATATCATGTCAACTAGGCCATTAGAATTAATTCACATGGATCTTTCTGGACCAACTAAAACTAAAAGCTTAAATGGAAGTAGATATGTATTTGTTTTAGTTGATGATTTTTCCCGGTTCACTTGGGTTTTCTTTTTGGAACACAAAGATCAAACTTTTTCGCATTTTAAGATTTTTCGAAAAAGGGTTGAAAAAGAAAAAGGTTTTTCGATTTTAAAAATAAGAAGTGATAGAGGTGGTGAGTTTGTTAACCAACTCTTCATGACTTATTGTGATGAAAAGGGAATTAAGCATGAAATGTCATGTCCTAGAACTCCACAACAAAATGGAGTAGTAGAAAGGAAGAATAGAACTCTTCAAGAAATGGCTAGGACTATGATAAGTGAATATGGCCTCCCTCAATATTTATGGGCCGAGGCCGTAAACACCGCATGCTACATATCAAACCGTATTTATTTTTGTAAAAATACTTTCAAAACCTCTTTTGAAATTTATCATTTAAGAAACTAAATGTTTCATATTTCAAAGTTTTTGGATGCAAGTGTTTTGTTTTGAATACTAAAGATAACTTGGGCAAATTTGATGCTAAGGCTTATGAAGCAATATTTGTTGGATATTCTACTACTAGCAAAGCTTATAGAATATTCAATAAATCTTCTCTTACTATTGAAGAATCAATGCATGTTAAATTTGAAGAATCTAATGTTGTTGTTGAGAATGTTGTAGAGATTGACTCATTAGGTGAGGACATGGAGAAGAATTCCTTGAAGGACTCACCCATTCAAGAAGAGAAGCAAGAACCTATTGGTGAAGTTCAAAAGGAAGAAGTGAAACAATCTAAACCACTTCCAAAAGATTGGAGATTCGCTACAAATCATCCCAAGGATCTCATCATAGTGATGTATCTAAAGGGGTAACAACTCGCTCCAAACTCCGTGAATTGTGTGGTAATTTTGCATTCATTTCTCATTTTGAACCCAAAAACATCCTCGAAGCCGAGGGTGACTCATATTGGTTGCTAGCTATGCAAGAAGAGCTCAATCAATTTGAGCGCAACCAAGTTTGGCACCTTGTTCCTAGACCCCACGATAGACCAATAATTGGTACTAAGTGAATTTTTAGGAATAAGATGGATGAGTCAGGAAATATTATTAGGAATAAGGCTAGGTTAGTGGCCCAAGGTTACACTCAAGTTGAAGGAATTGACTTTGAGGAGACCTTTGCACCCGTAGCACGGCTTGAAGCCATACGGATGACGCTAGCTTTTGCATCTTTTAAAAATTTTAAACTTTTTCAAATGGATATAAAAAGTGCATTTTTAAATGGTTTTATAAATGAAGAAGTTTATGTTGAACAACCTCCCGGTTTTGTTGATCATGTTCATCCTAATTTTGTTTTTAAACTTGACAAAGCTTTGTATGGTTTAAAGCAAGCTCCTAGAGCTTGGTATGAAAGGCTTTCTAGTTTTCTTATTTCAAATGATTTTGTTAAAGGCAAAGTAGACACAACATTATTTACTAAGCATGTTGATAGTGACATTCTCATAGTGCAAATTTATGTTGATGATATAATTTTTGGTTCTACTAATGAGTTTCTTTGCAAGGAATTTGAAAAGTGTATGCAACGTGAATTTGAGATGTCTTCGATGGGTGAATTAAACTTCTTTCTTGGACTCCAAATCAAGCAAATGCGGGATGGAATATTCATATGTCAAGCTAAGTACTCAAAGGAACTCATAAAGAAATTTGGACTTTAAGGTTCGAAAATTTGCAACACTCCCATGGCAACTACCACCAAGCTTGATAAGGATGACCAAGGTAAATGTGTTGATATTAAGTTATATAGAAGCATGATTGGTAGTTTGTTGTATTTAACGGCTAGTAGGCCGGATATCATGTTTAGTGTGTGTCTTTGTGCTAGATTCCAATCGTGTCCTAAAGAGTCTCATCTTATTGCGGTAAAACGCATCATTCGTTATATTAAGGGCACTATTGGAATGGGTCTTTGGTATCCGAAAATCGGAGATTTTTCAATGACGAGTTTTTCGGATGCCGATTATGTGGGTTGTAGAGTGGATAGAAAGAGTACTAGTGGAACATGTCAATTTCTTGGTAATTGTCTTGTTTCATGGTCCTCTAAGAAACAAAATTCGGTAGCCCTCTCAACCGCCGAGGCGGAGTATGTTGCGGCGGGGGCTTGTTGTGCACAAGTCCTTTGGATGAAACATACTCTCCTTGATTATGATTTGCATTATGACCATATAAAAATATTTTGTGATAATACTAGTACTATTCATATGACTAAGAATGCAAATCAACATAGTAAGACCAAGTACATTGAGATTAGATATCACTTTCTTAGAGATCATTTTGAGAAAGGTGATATAGAGATTGATTATGTTTCTTCGGATTTGCAACTTGCCGATATTTTCACTAAACCACTTGATTTTAATAGATTTTCCTTTATATGTGGTGAACTTAATGTTTGTGTTATTGAATAAAAATGTTTTTCTTGTTTCTTTATCCCTTTTTGATGTATGACAAAAAGGGGGAGAAATATGGGTATGATGAGTTTCTTGTATATGAGTTTTCTTGTATATGAGTTCTAAAAACATGAGTTTATATGTTTTGCAAGTGTTTTTAGTCTCATGTTTTTGCTTGCTATTTAACAATTCAAATTATTTGTTTTATGGGTTTTGCAATTCAAATTGCTTTTACTTGTTTAATATAGCATAATTTGAGGGGGAGTTTTACCTCTCTCTTTATATCTTTTTGATATAGCCTATATGTTTTGTCATCATCAAAAAGGGGGAGATTGTTGGCCCAAAAGGTTACACTCTCAATTTGTTTAAGTTTTGATGATAACAAAACACATAGAAGCTATATGGTACTAATAAGTTTGTTTAAGATGAGTTTCAGGTTAGTACCATTTATGAAGGCCATTGCTTAGCTATTGCAAGGTTTCCTAGGTTTATGGAGCTAATAAGGCTAATGGCGCAAGAGGAAGTGTCCATAGAAGAGAAGGCTCTAGCATGGCATTGCATGGCTCAGGACTTCATTAGATTTGTTTTTAGTTTTATAGTTTGTTAAAGAATAGTGAATAGGTTTGAAGCTCAAAATTCCTACACACAAGTTTTTGCACACATGTCTTTTCTAAAATTTCTCCTATATATATATACAAAATATTTTTAAATATAGTCTATTACTTATAAACTCCATTTTGTGTATTATACCTAGTCATAATCAAAACTATTTTGTAATCTATCAAAATCTCTTCAAAATCCTTTTCAAAGCTCAGCTTTTGACCTGAGGCGGTCGACCGGCCGGTCGACCGACTCTGTTTCAGGTCAGATCGGTCGACCGGGCGGTCGACCGGGATTCTGACCGTTGGGTGCGTGCATGTGTGCACATTTCTCGGTCGACCGGGCGGTCGACCGGACCCCTGTTCGGTCGACCGACCTTCGGCCGACTGAAAGTCATCAACTCTCTGTTTGTTTCGGTCGACCGGGCGGTCGACCGTGGGCCTGCAACGACTTTATTTTTTGAAAACCCGGTCGACCGGCCGGTCGACCGAGGCTTGATTTCAGCCTTAACGGCTATAATTTTAAACACATTTTTAAACGTTTCTTTTGTCTCTAAACGAGCTTAGGGGCTGGTTTCTAGGTCAAATACTTCTTAATTACTTATTATACTAGTTTACCCTTTAATCCCTAGCTCTATCCTATAAATAGGTTTGATTAGGGTTATGGTTTTCACAACAAGCTTTTGCAAAAATACTCAAGTTTAAAGTTCTCAAAAGAAGTTTTAATTCTCTGTTTTTGTGCCGAAAAATCTCTCATTTCTGAAGTTTTTTTATTCAAAACTCTCTCAAATTTCAATTTCTTTTTCACTTACAATACTTGAGCTTCAATCCTATACATTGTTCTATAGGGTTTTTGTAAGGGAAAAAGATTTTTCAAAAGAGAGTTTGTGGTCTTTTGATCACCAAGAGAAACTTGTATTCGTGATTGAGGAGTTGGGTACTCCGGTGTGATTGTAACTCTTTGTGAAGTTATAGTGGTTGGAAATCCTTCTGGGTGAAGGCGGGGACGTAGAGCTGGGTGCTTGAACCTCGGAAAAATTCTCTGTGTTTGCAATTAGTTTACTTGCTTTAATTCCTTGCTTTATATTCATTGCTTCATTTAATTGCTCTACATATTCATTGCAATATTCACTTGTTTCATATTCATATTGTCGATCAAATACTCATACAACAAGATTGCAATACGCACCTCAAACTCTTATCTAGAGGAATCACGAGGAAGGAGTTCAGAGCCCTTCACGGGGTATTCGGCTTCTAGTCTTGTTTTGGGTGTTCGTTGCATCATAACATTTTAATTGTGCATTGATTAGCATTATCACCTATTCACCCCTCCTCTAGGTGATTTCAGACTGGTCGGTCGACCAACCTTCGACCAAAAACTTGTTTTGTAAATCTTTTTGAAGTCAACCTTTTTCCGATGAAAATATACTTTGTTTTTAAACACAAAATAAAGTTCTATGGACTTGATAGAACCAGTGTGTGATCATGGATCAACATAAAACAAAGTTAGAACTATATTTTGTATAAAACACTTTTCTAAATCGAAAACCAGTTTTTTCGAAACTCGTTTTTTTCGAAAGTCAATTTTGAAAACGGAAAAGAGAAATGTTTTGAACTCTTTTCAAAAACACTTAGGAATATGAAAGATGTGAGTGTGTGTGTGTCAATCCCAAGAGCTATCAACCCATATCATCTTGTTTTAACAAACGTCTATAACTCCTATCTAAAATGTAAAAAGTAATAATACAAATCTTGTATAGTCTTCTCTTACAATCTTGATCATTTGGCCCGACTATGTGCTTGGCTCTGGGTTCGACATGTTCTTGGCTTCCAAACGTGTGAGTCTTGTGATGAAGCCGAAATGCAACAAAGAGTTAACTTAAAACTTTGTTGAAATTGTTAAAAACATAACTACATATATTTTGTTGTCATCAAAACTAGGGCTAATAGCCTTTGGGTCAACATTGAAGACTCAAGGGCATTCAAGTATGAGATTGGAGCTCAAAGTACTTGACGTCGCTATTGAAGAAACCCGCTTGAAGACACTTGTAGCCACTAATAACCTTATAAGAAAATAGTATGTTAAAGTGTAGAATATAGATTTGATGCTCAAGAGATTACACACACAAAAATACACACTTTCGAAAATACAAGTTTTATCGTATTGGTGTTTTGCATGTCAGGTACTTGATACATGTTTCTAATTTTTTTCAAAATTCTCTATCTTGTTTAGAACATGTATATCATTGCCTATATATTGCTATATCTCTTTAAAAATAATACAAAATATTTTCAAAATAGTTTGGTATTCAAAAATACTCAAAAAACTTGTTTTGGCCCAGGTTGGTCGACCGAACGGGACCATAGCCTATTATAGGCCAGAACGGTCGACCGATCCTCTGACAAGGGTTTGTGCACGTTGTGCATGTTAGTCGGTCAACCACTAACCCTAGCGGTCGACTGATAGATCGATCGACTGACACACCTTTTGTCTCTGTTGGGTGCCGGTCGACTGAGTGGTCGACCGACCACTCTGTGCAAAAATTTTAAGATGGAGTCTAGTCGACCGGGCAGTCAACTGAGCCCAATGGCTAGTTCATGAAAATGAACGGTCGGTCGACCGGCCGGTCGACTGAAGTTATGATAAAAAGCCATAAAGGCTAGTTTTTAAAATCTGTCTTTTTCTTTGATTTTTCCAACAAGAATTTTTGGTTTTTCTTGATCAAATCTCTTCCCAAATGACCTGGTGAGCTAAGCTAACAGGGTTTATGAGTTGTCTATATATATGGTTATGGGAATAGGATTCACACAACAATAGACAACAAGCATACAACAAGTTTCAACAAGTTTTCAAGTTTTTCAAGTTTTCAAGTTTCGAGTTTTCAAGCGCTTTCAGTTATTTCAAATGATTTTTTAGTTCTTAAAATTCTTTCAACTGAATTTTTACTCTCACAGACTCTTTGAGTTTCAATTTATATCTACTTTATAGGAATTTGTAAAGAAGAGAGTGTTTGTGATCTAGTGGTGACCAAGAGCTTTGTAAAACCTCATTGGCTTTGTGCTATCTCTTGTATAGAGGATTGAGTATTGAAGTTGTATACTACGTTCTTATTGAAAAACACCTAGAGGGGGGGTGAATAGGTGTGATTGCTAATCTTAAAAATTTTAACTCTCTAAATGCGGAACCTAAAACAAGTGAGGCTCAACTTAGTACAATTCAACAAGTGTAGCCGAATTCCTCTTGCGAGGCTCTGGACTAAACTCCTCTTGATTCCCTTGATATGGGTTGAGGCGCTATGTGAAGCTCTTGTTGGATGAGTACGGGATTGGCATACGCAAGTATGAAATGGATGATATGAAGAATGATGCAAACACAATGATATATGGCAAGAATTACAAGCAAGCAAATAGTAGCATAAGAGATTTAAACAATATCACAAGTATGCAATAGAAAGCAATAAGGAACTATTGAAAGTAAAGCAAGAATTGGACGCAAAGGCAATCGCAAACAAAGTGATTTGTTTCGAGGTTCGAGCCACCGCTCTACTCCCCGCCTTCATCACCGTGAAGGGTTTCCACTATCCACCGAGGACGCCTTTACAATTTGGTCTACCGAAGACCGAGCACCGAGCTCCACCGAGTACAAAGGACCTCTACCGAAGAGGTTGCTCCACAAGGAAAGGATTACAAGAACAAAGTGATCACAACAAGATCACTACACTTTTTCTCAAACTCTTTTACAAACACTCTCACTTCTATTACAACTTCACTATAGAATGAGTATAGGATTTTGGCTCTATGAAGTGTGGTGAGAAAACTTCAGTTGTAGAGTGATATAGACAATCAAACACAACTGAAAAACAAACTTTAAAAGAATTGGAATGAAGGCTTTAAACTCTTTTCTTTTCTCTTTTGAAAACAACACAAACTTGAGGATTTTTCTAAGTCATATGCAAGAGAGACTTCTCCTCTATTTATAGGGTTAGAAAATAGGTTAAAAACAATTTCTTTACACCTAATTTGATCTGCAAAAGCTCCCCAACAACTCTCCAAAAATCTGTTAAAGCAGAAACAAAAAACAGTTTTTCAGAATAGCCAAAGAGGAAAGAGCCGTTGGATTGTTGCAGGCCTGGCGGTCGACCGGTCCGATCGACCGCCAGCCCAGCTGCAAAGAGCCGTTGGCTCTCGGTCGACCGGTCCGGTCGACCGTCCCAAAAGAGGAAACACAGTTTCCTTCTTCCGGTCGACCGGTCCGGTCGACTCAGAAAACCAGAGAGCAGTGTGCTCTTGGTCGGTCGACCGGCGCGGTCGACCGACGGACGTGCACAGACGTGCACGTCCAGGCTATGGTGCCGGTCGACCGGGCCGGTCGGCCGGTCAGCCTGAAAGGAAAACTGCAGGATTTTGAACTTGGAAAAATTTGAAAAATTGTTTTAGGTTTAAACAAACTATAGTAACATGTTAGTAGGAGTATGTATACATGATCTAGACAAGATATTTATTTTATAAAACTTAGGTTCATGTAAATCTCTACTAAGGCATGAAACCAAATTTTGAAAATGAAAACAAGACCAAATTTTATCAAAACCAAATTTTGTGTGTGTTTGTATCCTAGAGCCAAATAACCAAGACTCAAACTTTAACATTCTATTCTTACAAAGATTCTAAGGACTTCAAGATCTTCAATAGGCTTCTTCATATGATCTTCAACACTTGTTCTTGAGCCCAATCGGAGTTGACTTGAGTCCAAATCCTTGTATTTGTGAGAGAAGACTTCTAGAATGGATAGAAACCTGAAACACACTTAAACAACAAATATTATTAGTACAAATAACTAATATGTTTTGTAATCATCAAAATACACTAATCATGGGTGATTGTAACCTTGGGCCAACAATCTCCCCCTTTTTGATGATAACAAAACATATAAGTTATTTAAACAATTAAAGGAAGAAGAGCTTGGAGAGCTCCCCCTTAAACAATGCTATGTAAAAAAAAAAAAAACTATTAGTGAGATACATGAAGCATTGAAAACCCAATATTTTTGTCAAAAATTAAATACCAATTGAAATCAAACTTAATCTTATATACCAATTAACTTATACTTTTTTTTTTTTTAAACTTATAGTAAATAAACTAAACTCAAACTATAAGCAAACTTATTTCTTTTTCAATAAACACTTAAATTAAACTTATATATTTTTCTCCCCTTTTTGTCATACATCAAAAAGGGTTAAAATTAAAACAAACACCAAAATAGAAATATTTTTAAGAATCTATCATGCAAACATTCAACTCACCACAAATAAATGAAAATCTAGCATAATCTAGAGGTTTAGTAAAAATATCGGCAAGTAGAAAATCGGTAGAAACATAGTCAATATCAATATCACCTTTCTCATAATGATCTCTAAGAAAGTGATATCTAATGTCAATGTGTTTGGTTTTACTATGTTGATTTGCATTCTTTGTCATGTGAATAGTACTAGTATTATCACAAAATATTTTAACATGATCAAAGTGTAAATCATAGTCGAGGAGAGTATGTTTCATCCAAAGAACTTGTGCACAACAAGCTCCGGCTGCAACATACTCCACCTCGGCGGTTGATAGGGCTACCGAATTTTGCTTTTTGGAAGACCAAGATACAAGACAATTACCCAAGAATTGACATGTTCCACTTGTGCTCTTCCTATCTACCCTACAACCCGCATAGTCAGCATCCGAAAAACTAGTCATTGAAAATGGCCGGTTTTCGGATACCACAAACCCATTTCAATAGTGCCCTTAAGGTATCTAATTATGCGTTTAACCGCAATTATGTGAGATTCTTTAGGACAAGATGAAAACGTGCACAAAGACAAACGGAAACATGATATCCGGCCTACTAGCCGTCAAATAAAGCAAGCTACCAATCATGCTACGATATAATTTAATGTCTACACTTTTACCTTGTTCATCCTTGTCAAGCTTTGTAGTTGTTGCCATGGGAGTTTTGCTTACTTTCGATCCTTCAAGCCCAAACCTTTTGATTAGTTCCTTTGTGTACTTGGCTTGATTGATGAAGATCCCATCCTTCCTTTGCTTGATTTGGAGTCCAAGGAAATAGTTGAGCTCCCCCATCATAGACATTTCAAATTCATCCTTCATGCACGACTCAAAAGCTTTGCAAAGAGATTCATTAGTAGAACCAAAAATAATATCATCCACATAAATTTGTACAATAAGAATATCCTTTTCTACATGTTTGTAAACAAAGTTGTGTCAATTTTACCTTTCTTAAAACCATTTGAAATCAAAAATGAAGAAAGTCTTTCATACCAAGCCCTAGGGGCTTGTTTTAAACATAAAGAGCTTTATCTAATTTAAAAACAAAATCCGGATGTGTAGGATCAACAAACCCGGGGGTTGTTCAACATACACCTCCTCTTCAATAAATCCATTTAGAAAAGCACTTTTAACATCCATTTGAAATAATTTGAAATCTTTATATGAGACAAATGCTAGTGTCATCCGTATGGCTTCAAGCCGTGCTACGGGTGCAAATGTTTCTTCAAAATCGATCCCTTCGATTTGAGTGTAACCTTGGGCAACTAACCTAGCCTTGTTTCTAACTACATTACCCGATTCATCCAACTTGTTCTTAAAGATCCACTTAGTACCAATTGTTGGTCTATCGTGGGGCCTAGGAACAAGGTGCCAAACTTGGTTGCGCTCAAATTGATTGAGCTCCTCTTGCATGGCTAGCAACCAATATGAATCGAACTCGGCTTCGAGGACATTTTTGGGTTAATATGAGAAATGAATGCATAGTTACCACAATAGTCATGAAGTCTAGAGCGAGTAGTTACCCTTTTGATACTTCACCTATGACGAGGTCCTTGGGATGATGTGGATTGTATCTCCAATCCTTTGGTAGTGGTTGAGTAGGCTCCACCTCATGTGTTTGATTTTTATTTCCTTGTGCTTCTTCCACCTTAGCTTCGCTTCCTTCATCATCCTTTGGTTTGTCTCCCATAGTAGAAGCATCCTCCAAGGTCACTTTCTCCAAACCTTCATCCAATGCATCTATTTCTACAACATTCTTAAGAAACTTGTTAGATTCCTCAAACTTAACATGAATAGACTCTTCAATAGTCAATGATGATCTAATGAAAACTCTATAAGCCTTACTAGTGTTTGAGTAACCTACAAAAATAGCCTCATAAGATCTAGCATCAAACTTTCCTAAATTATCTTTTGTATTTAAAACAAACATTTGTATCCAAAAACTTTGAAATAAGAAACATTTGGTTTTCTAGAAAAGTACATTTCAAAAGAAGTTTTAGTAGTATTTTTACATAAGAAAACACGATTTGATATATAGCATGATGTATTAACGGCCTCGGCCCACAAATAATGTGGTAGACCATATTCACTTAGCATTGTCCTAGCCATCTCTTGTAATGTTCTATTTTTCCGTTCAACTACTCCATTTTGTTGTGGAGTTCTAGGACAAGATAGTTCATGCTTATTCCATGTTCATCACAAAAAGTGGTAAAGAGTTGGTTAATGAATTCACCTCCTCTATCACTTCTTATTCTCAAAATCGAAACATCTTTTCTTTTTCAACTCTTTTCTTAAAGTTTGGAAATACGAAAATGCTTGGTTTTTGTGTTCAAGAAAGAAAACCCAAGTAAACCTTGAAAAGTCATCAACAAAACATAAGCAAATCTATTCCCACTTAGGCTTTTGGTTTGTGTAGGGCCAAAAAGATCCATATGGATTAACTCCAAAGGACGTGATGTCATGATATCCTTAATTGACTTGAAAGAAGACTTAGTTTGTTTCCCAAATTGACATGCGTCACAAACTCGGTCCTTTTCAAAATTCAAGTAAGGAATACCTTTCACCATTTCCTTTGTGTTTAACCTAGAAATGTGATCAAAAGAAATATGCCCTAATCTCCTATGCCACAACCAAGAGTCATCATCGAGGGCTTTCAAACAAGTAATATTACAAGACATATTTAACATATCAATCATATAAACATTACTTTCACGAAAACTGGAAAATACACAAACATTAGAAGTTCTATCAATTACTTTACAAGCAACATTATCAAAAACAACATCAAAACCTTTATCACAAAGTTGACTAACACTCAAGAGATTATGCTTGAGGCCATCAACTAAAACTACATTTTCAATTAAAGGAGAGGTGCCAAGTTTTACATTACCAATACCGATGATTTTACCCTTGGCGTCATCTCCGAAGGTGACGGTGCCACCTTCATGATATCTTGATAGGGTTGCAAAGTTGTTGATGTCCCAAGTCATGTGCCTTGAGCAACCGCTATCAAGATACCACAATCCTCTACGTCGTTGGGCTTTGGAAAGTACCTATATCATTTAACATAATGTTGATTTTGGTACCCAAACTTTCTTGGGTCCTTAAAGTTAGTGCCTCGAACCCAAACATTATGACGTGATATGTTTAATCTATCATAGCAAAAATTGGCTAAGTGCCCTTTCCGTCCACAATGTGAACATGAGAACACTCTACCATACATGAATGCATGATGTGTATGTGTAGTGTGAGCATGTTTTGAGGTTTTGCCATGTTGTTTAGGTTGTGTAGCATGAACATGAACATGAGCATGAGCATTTTTCTTTGGGGCTTGTTTCTTAGGAAACATAGCCTCAATTTTCTTCTTGTTAAATTCACAATTTTTCAAAACAACACTTAATGAGTCTAATCTTTCCTTGAGCATAGAAACTTCATTAGAATCAATTAGTGGGGCCTTACCTTTGCAAGAAATCTTATATTTTTCAAAATCATTTTAGTAGTGGCCAAGGTGGAAACCAAATCATCCTTTTCTTTTGTAAGAGTAAAAACTTGATGACTTAAAGATTCATTTTCCTTTTTCATTTTAAATACTTTTTCTTTAAGAAATCATAATTTTGTGACAACTCAACAAAACCTTCTTCTAACTCATCCATTGAAAGTTCATTATCTAAAGGAGTGGAAGAGGTTACCTTGCTTGTGCCTTCATTTGCCATGAAGCACATGTTGGCGGTGTCTATTTCTTCCTCGGATTCGGTCTCCGAATCCCAAGTTGCCTTCATAGCCTTCTTCTTGTAGGGCTTCTTTGATGTGGAGGGCTTAGTTTTGTCCGGACACTCCGCAACAATGTGTCCGGGCTTTTGGCAATTGAAACAAGTGATCCTTCTTTCTTCTTTGCCTCCTTGCCATCTTCTTCTACCTTGGTACTTCGCCTTGTTGTACATCCTCCGGACATTCTTAACAAGGAGTGAGAGCTCCTCATCATCTTCTTCTTCATCGTCTTCATCGGAGTGTGTAGCTTGACTCTTGAAGGCGATAGTCTTCTTTTTGGAAGGAGCCATATCCTCCCTAGCTTTCCTTTCCATCTCATGGGTTTTGAGGTTCCCAATGAGACCTATAAGCTCCATCTCTTCATTGTCGTTGAGTTCCTTCAAGGTTGTTGCTTTAACTTCCCATGAAGGAGGAAGAGCACGGATGATCTTCCTTACTCTTTGATCATTGTTGATATCTTCACCTAAAGAAGAGAGTCCATTAGTAATCTTGGTAAATCTTGTAACCATATCATCTATGGTTTCATTTTCTTGCATGCTAAATGTTTCATATTGGGACCGAAGATAGTCAATCTTAGCCTTCTTTACTTGTGAGGTCCCCTCATGTGTGACTATCAAGTGTGACCAAATCTCATATGCGGATTTGCAATGGATAACCCTAGAAATGTCATCATCATTAAGGGCTTGTAGAAGTGCATAGTGAGCTTTGGCATTGGCATCAAATTCCTTAGTCTCTATTTCGGACCAAGTGGATTCGTCACCGGGGGGTACACTAAAGGACTTAGTCACGGCTTTTGCAACTCGGCTACCTAGAGATTGCAAAAACACGGTCATCTTAACTTTCCATATGGGAAAGTTAAGTTCATCAAACTTAGGAGGGGTCTTAATTCCATCGGCCATTTTTACTATATGAATATGAATGAAATGATTAGCAAATTAGGATCTTCTCTAAGGTTGTTAAACCAAATCCTAGAGTCCAAGCTCTGATACCAATTGAAAAACACCTAGAGGGGGGTGAATAGGTGTGATTGCTAATCTTAAAAATTTTAACTCTCTAAATGCGGAACCTAAAACAAGTGAGGCTCAACTTAGTATAATTCAACAAGTGTAGCCGAATTCCTCTTGCGAGGCTCTGGACTAAACTCCTCTTGATTCCCCTTGATATGGGTTGAGGCGCTATGTGAAGCTCTTGTTGGATGAGTACGGGATTGGCACACACAAGTATGAAATGGATGATATGAAGAATGATGCAAACACAATGATATATGGCAAGAATTACAAGCAAGCAAATAGTAGCACAAGAGATTTAAACAATATCACAAGTATGCAATAGAAAGCAATAAGGAACTATTGAAAAGTAAAGTAAGAATTAGACGCAAAGGCAATCGCAAACAAAGTGATTTGTTTCGAGGTTCGAGCCACCGCTCTACTCCCCGCCTTCACCTCCGTGAAGGGTTTCCACTATCCACCGAGGACGCCTTTACAATTTTGGTCTACCGAAGACCGAGCACCGAGCTCCACCGAGTACAAAGGACCTCTACCGAAGAGGTTGCTCCACAAGGAAAGGATTACAAGAACAAAGTGATCACAACAAGATCACTACACTTTTTCTCAAACTCTTTTACAAACACTCTCACTTCTATTACAACTTCACTATAGAATGAGTATAGGATTTTTGGCTCTATGAAGTGTGGTGAGAAAACTTCAGTTGTAGAGTGATATAGACAATCAAAACAACTGAAAAACAAACTTTAAAAGAATTGGAATGAAGGCTTTAAACTCTTTTCTTTTCTCTTTTGAAAACAATCAAACTTGAGGATTTTTCTAAGTCATATGCAAGAGAGACTTCTCCTCTATTTATAGGGTTAGAAAATAGGTTAAAAAGAATTTCTTTACACCTAATTTGACCTACAAAAGCTCCCCAACAACTCTCCAAAAATCTGTTAAAGCAGAAAACAAAAACAGTTTTCAGAATAGCCCAAAGAGGAAAGAGCCGTTGGATTGTTGCAGACCGGTCGACCGCCAGCCCAGCTGCAAAGAGCCGTTGGCTCTCGGTCGACCGGTCCGGTCGACCGTCCCAAAAGAGGAAACACAGTTTCCTTCTTCCGGTCGACCGGTCCGGTCGACTCAGAAAACCAGAGAGCAGTGTGCTCTTGGTCGGTCGACCGGCGCGGTCGACCGACAGACGTGCACAGACGTGCACGTCCAGGCTATGGTGCCGGTCGACCGGGCCGGTCGGCCGGTCAGCCTGAAAAAGGAAAACTGCAGGATTTTGAACTTGAAAAAATTTGAAAAATTGTTTTAGGTTTAAACAAACTATAGTAACATGTTAGTAGGAGTATGTATACATGATCTAGACAAGATATATTTATAAAACTTAGGTTCATGTAAATCTCTACTAAGGCATGAAACCAAATTTTGAAAATGAAAACAAGACCAAATTTTATCAAAACCAAATTTTGTGTGTGTGTGTATCCTAGAGCCAAATAACCAAGACTCAAACTTTAACATTCTATTCTTACAAAGATTTTAAGGACTTCAAGATCTTCAATAGGCTTCTTCATATGATCTTCAACACTTGTTCTTTGAGCCCAATTGGAGTTGACTTGAGTCCAAATCCTTGTATTTGTGAGAGAAGACTTCTAGAATGAATAGAAACCTGAAACACACTTAAACAACAATATTATTAGTACATAACTAATATGTTTTGTAATCATCAAAATACACTAACCTTGGGTGATTGTAACCTTGGGCCAACACTTATGTAGACCATTATAATTCCTTGTTATAAGGTCCCTTGTGGAAAATCCTATTGTGGATAGTGAAATCCTTCACGGTGGTGAAGGCGAGGACGTAGAGCGGTGGCTCGAACCTCGAAACAAATTCTTTATGTTTGCGATTGCTTGTCTCTTGATCTCTATCTCTTTACTTTGCTTATACTTGTGTTGTTGCTTCTCTTACACATTCTTCTTAGTTCTTGCATTACATTCATCATTGCATTACCTTCATTATTTTCATTTATCGGTCTTTACTCATCTCAATAAGAAAGCAATTGAGCACCTCAACTCATAAACTAGAGACATTTTAGAGGAGAAGTTCCAGAGCTCTTAATGAAAAATTCGGCTTCAATTCTTGTTTTGAGTGACCAGTTTGCATCATTATTCATAGATAGTTATTATTCCACATTTGATTAGCATATTCACCCATCCTCTAGGTGTATTTTCAATTAGTATCAGAGCCTTGGTCTCTAGATTTTGGTTTAACCACCTTAGAGAGATCCTTTTGCTAATCACTTCATTTGCATTTTCATTTGCTATCCACACTAGTTAATATGGCCGAAGGAATTAAAACCCCACCAAAGTTTGATGGCCTTAACTTTCCCATATGGAAGGTTAAGATGAATGTTTTCTTGCAATCTCTTTGAAGCCGGGTTGCTAAGGCGGCAACCAAACCTTTTAGTGTACCCGTTGGTGATAAGGATACATGGTCCGATATTACCACCAAGGAATTTGATGCCAATACAAAAACACACTATGCATTACTTCAAGCCTTGAATGATGATAATATAACTAGGGTTATTCATTGCAATCTACCTAAGAGACTTAGTCACACCTAGTTATCACACACGAGGGGACATCACAAGTCAAGACAGCTAAGATTGATCTCTTGCGTTCCCAATATAAGAATTTTACCATGCATGAAAATGATTCTATTGATGACATGGTTACTAGATTTACTAAAATCACCAATGATTTTACTTCTCTAGGTGATAATATTGATAATGGCCAAAAGGTAAGGAAGGTCATTCATGCTCTACCACCATCGTGGGAGGTCAAAGCTACAACATTAGAACTCAATGACAAGGAAGAGATGGAGGTCATAAGTCTAATCGGCAATCTTAAGACTCGTGAGATGAAGAGGAAGGCTAGAGAAGAAATGGTTCTCCAAAAGAAAAAGTTAATTGCCTTCAAGTCTACTCCTACCATCTCCGACGATGATGAAGAAGAAGATGATGATGAAGATCTTTTACTCCTAGTGAAAAATGTAAGGAGGATGTACAACAAGACCAAGTTCAACAATAGCAGACGATGACTAGGAAAGGAGGAGAAAAAGATCATTTGCTTCAATTGGCAGGAAGCCGGGACACATTGTTGCGGAATGTCCGGAAACCAAAGCAAGCCATCTACCTCAAAGAAATCCCACAAGAAGAAGGCTCTCAAAGCAACATGGGATTCGGAGAGTGAATCCGAAGAAAAGGTGGATACGATAAACGTGTGTTTCATGGCAAATGACAACACACCCAAGGTAACATCTGAACCTTCACTTGATGATTGTGAATTAATAATGGATAAATTAGGTGAAACTTTTGAAGAACTTTATCATAACTATGATTTTCTCAAGAAAAAATATTTAAAAATGAAAAGAAAAATGAATTTCTTCAAAATCAAGTTGTTGTTCTTTCAAAAGAAAAAGATGTTTTATTTTCCACACTTCTTGCTACACAAATGAATTTTGAAGCACACAAAGTTTCTGTAAAGGCAATTTTTTTTAATTGATGAAAAAGAGATTTCTATTTTAAAAATCATAATTAGCATTTTAAAAAATATTTTTAAAATATTGTAAGTTTGATAAGGCTAAATTAGAGGCCATATTTCCTAAGAGACACACTCCAAGGAAATATGTTCATGTTTCTCATGCTACACATGCTCACACTTATCAAACACAACATGCCCATACACATCAAGCTAAATATGTTACACACACTAAGCATGCTCATATTTCACATGCCATCATACACATACACATCATGCATTTATGTATGATAAAGTATATTCATGCACCTATTGTGGCAAATGGTCACTTAGATAAGTTTTGCTTTGATCACATTAATACTTCAAATGATCATGTTTGGGATCGAAGAACTAACACCATAGGACCCAAGAAAATATGGGTACAAAATCAGTAACTTCTTTACTTGATATAGGTACGCACCAAGGCTCCAAGACGTAGGAAGTGGTGGTACCTTGATAGTGGTTGTTCAAGGCACATGACTTGAGATATCAACGACTTTGCAACCCTATCAAGGTATCATGAAGGTGGCACCATCACCTTCAGAGATGATTCAAAGAGTAAAATCATTGGTATAGTTAATATCAAAATTAGCTCATCCCCTTTAATTGAAATATTGTTTTAGTTGAAGGTCTCAAGCATAGTCCCTTGAGCATTAGCCAACTTTGTGATAAAGGTTTTAACATTATTTTTGATGATTTCAATTGCGATGTTTTAGATAAGGAAACAAATATTTGTGTTCTTTCTGATTTTCATAAAAATAATATTTATATGATTGATATGTTAAACTTACATTGCAATGCTACTTGTTTAAATGCTTTTAATGAAGCTTCTTGGTTATGGCATAGGAGACTAGGCCCTATTTCGTTTGATCATCTATTTACAATTAACTCTAAGGAGTTGGTGAAGGGTATTCCTTACTTGAAGTTTGAAAAGGACCACATTTGTGATGCGTACCAACTGGAGAAACAAACCATGTCCTCTTTCAAAGCAATCAAGGATATCATGACATCTATGCCACTAGAGTTGATCCACATGGATTTTGTTTGGTCCAAAAAAAACTAAAGTTTTAGTGGTAATCATTTTGTTTTTGTTTTTGTTTTAGTTGATGATTTTTCTAGATTTACATGGGTTTTCTTTTGGAACACAAAGATGAAGCTTTTTCGCATTTTCATGTTACATATCGAATAGAATTTATTTTTACAAAAAACACTTTCAAACTCTTTTTGAGATTTAGTTTTTGAGAAAACCAAATGTTTCATATTTTACAGTTTTTGTTTGTAAATGTTTTGTTTTGAACACCAAGGATAATTTAGGTAAATTTGATGTCAAATCTAATTAAATTATATTTGTTGGTATTCAAATACTAGTAAGGCCTATAGAGTTTTCAATAGATCTAATCTGACTATTGAAGAGTCTATGCATGTCAAGTTTGAGGAATCTAATGCTTTTGTGAAAAATATTATAGAAATCGATTCCTCAGGCGAAGACATGGAGAAATTTCTTTGAAGGACTCACCAATGCAGGAAGACAAGTCAAAAGATGAGGAATATGGTGAAGTTCAAGATGTTGAAGTGGAGCCAGCATAACCACTTCCAATGGATTAGAGATATGCTACAAATCATCCAAAGGACCTCATCATAGGTTATGTATCCAAGGGGGTAACTACTCGCTCCAAACTCTATGATATTTGTAGCGATTTTGCATTCATTTCACATATTGAGCCTAAGAACATCCTCAAAGCCGAGGGCGACTCATATTGGTTGCTTGCAATACAAGAAGAGCTCAATCAATTTGAGCGCAAGCAAGTTTGATACATTGTTCCTAGACCCCATGATAGACCAATCATTGGTACTAAATGGACTTTTAGGAATAAGTTGGATGAGTTAGGAAATGTTATTAGGAATAAAGATAGGTAATTGAACCAAGATTACACCTAAATTGAAGGTACCAATTTTGAGGAAACCTTTGCACCCGTAGCACGATTTGAAGCCATACGGACACTTGCTTTTGCTTCATTCAAAGATTTTTAAACTTTTTCAAATGGATATTAAAGGTACATTTTTGAATAGTTTTATTGAAGAGGAGGTGTATGTTGAACAACCCCCTGGGTTTGTTGATCCTACACATCCGGATTTTATTTTTAAAATTGAAAAGGCTTTATATGGCTTAAAATAAGCTCCAAGAGTTTGGTACGAACGACTTTCTACTTTTCTTGCTTCAAGTAGTTTTGTATAAGGTAAAGTTGATACTATATTGTTTACAAAGCATGTAGATAGTGATATCCTTATTGTGTAAATTTATGTTGATGATATGATTTTTGAATCTACTAATGAAATACTTTGTAAGGATTTTGAATCATGCATGAAGGAAGAGTTTGAAATGCCTATGATGGGAGAGCTCAACTACTTTCTTGGACTCCAAATCAAGCAAGGAGTGATGAGATTTTCATACACCAAGCCAAATACACAAGAGAGCTTATAAAGAAATTTGGGCTTGAAGATGCTAAGACAAACAAGACTTTCATGGCTACCACAACAAAACTTGATAAGGATGAACAAGGTAAAAATATTAACATTAAACTCTATAGAAGCATGATTTATAGTTTATTTTATTTAACGGTTAGTAGGCCGGATATTATGTTTAATGTTTGTCTATGCACTAGATTTCAATCTTATCCTAAATAGTCCAACTTGATTGCGGTAAAACTCATTATTAGATATCTTAAGGGCACTATTGGAATGAGCTTGTGTTATCTGAAGACTGGACATTTTTCAATGACGAGTTTTACGGACGCCAACTATGCCGGTTGTAGAGTGGATAAGAAGAGCACTAGTGGAACTTGCCAATTTTTTAAAATTGTCTAGTTCAAGGCCTTCCAAGAAACAAAATTCCATATTCCTCTCAACCGCCGAGGCAGAGTATGTTATGGCCGGAGCTTGTTGTGCACAAGTCCTTTAGATGAAACATACTCTCCTTAACTATGATTTGCATTATAACCATATTAAAATATTTTGTGATAACACTAGTACTATTCATATGACTAAGAATGCAAATCAACATAGTAAGACCAAGTATATAGAGATTAAATATCACTTTCTTAGAGATCACTATGAGAAAGGAAATATTGACATTGATTATGTTTCTACCGATTTTCAACTTGCGGTCATTTTTATTAAACCACTAGATTATAATAAATTTTCATTTATTTGTGGTGAGTTAAATGTTTGCATTATAAATTCATGAGTTTTGAAAATCAACATAGTTTTGACTTCATGTTTTATTGGTATCTCTTTTTTGCTTCGTGTATTTTTATTTCTTATATACTTTTACTTCTTTTTGATGCATGATAAAAGGGAGAAAGGTATTTGAGTTATCATCTATAATTTTGCTAGGTTTTCATGGTTTTGATACTTTTCCCCTGTTTTGGTATCATAAGCTTTATGTATATCTATTTTCATTACCATGTGTATATGCAATACCACGATTCATTATTTTGATTCATTGCATAATATTTTTAGGGAAGGAGGAACGAAAGGGTGGTAGGCTATTTATGCATATCATTCTAAATTGATATATTCTTCATATATGCATTTTTGTGACTTGCTTACATTGACAAATCTATTTGTAGTCATAATAATTGTTTGTACTTGATAGATAGCATAACATGAGGGGGAGCTTTCCCAAGCTTTTTCCTATCATTTATTTTTAAATTACTTATATGTTTTCTCATCATAAAAATAGGGGAGATTGTTGGCCCAAGGTTACAATCACCGACTTCTTGTTTTGATGATAATAAAGCATATGTGGTTATTTAGTACTAATCAAGTTCAAGTGTTTAAGTGTGTTTCAGGGTTCTAGAAGATTTAATGTGTTTCTTCCTCTGAAGAAAGGTGCTGAAGACTCAAGGGTATTCAAGTATGGGATTGGAGCTCTAAGCGCTCGATGTCGCTATTGGAGAAGCCTACTTGAAGACACATGTAGCCACTAAGAACCTTATAAGAAAATAATATGCTAAAGTGTAGAATATAGATTTGATGCTCAAGAGATTACACACATAAAAATACACGTTTTAAAAATACAAGTTTTATCGTATTGGTGTTTTGCATGTTGGTACTTGATACATGTTTTCAATTTTTCCAAAATTCTATATCCTGTTTAGAACATGTTTTTCATTGCCTATACATTACTATATCTCTTTAAAAATAATACAAAATATTTTCAAAATAGCTTGGTATTAAAAAATACTCAAAAAACTTGTTTTGGCCCAAGTCGGTCGACTGAACGTCAACCGTAGCCTATTATAGGCCCGAACAGTCGATCGGGCGGTCGACCGATCCTGTGGCAAGGGTTTGTACACATTGTGCTGACTGGTCGACCGCTAGCCCTAGCGGTCAGCCAATAGATCGACTGACTTGCACACCTTTTGTCTATGTTGGGTGCCGGTCAAACCAGCGGTCAACTGACTACTATTGTGCAAAATTTTTAAGACAGAGTATGATTGACCAGGTAGTCGACCGGGCCCAACGGCTAGTTCATGAACATGAACGGTCGGTCGACCGGCCGGTCGACCGAAGTTCTGACAAAAGGCCATAACGGCTAGTTTTCAGAATCTATCTTTTTCTCTGATTTTTCCAACGGGCATTTTTGCTTTTTCTTGATCAAATCTCTTTCCAAATGACCTGGTAAGCTAAACTAACAGGGTTTATGAGTTGCCTATATATATCGTCCATGGGAATAAGATTCACATAACAATAGACAACAATCATACAATAAGTTTCAACAATTTTACAAGTTTTTCAAGTTTTCAATTTTCTAGTTTTCAATTGCATTTATTTTCAAAGCTACTTCAATTGGTTTTCAGCTCCTAAAATTTTTCAACTGAATTTTTACTCTCACAAACTCCTTGAGCTTTAATTTATATCCACTCTATAGAAATTTGTAAAGAAGCGAGTGTTTGTGATCTAGTGATCACCAAGAGCTTTGTAAAATCTCATTGGCTTTGTGCTACCTCTTATGTAGAAGATTGAGTGTTGGATTTGTGTACTCCAGTCTTGTGTAGACCATTGTAATTTCTTATTCCAAGGTCCCTTTGTGGAAGATCCTATTGTGGATAGTGAAATCCTTTGCGGTGGTGAAGGCGGGGACGTAGAGCGGTGGCTCGAACCTCGAAACAAATTTTATATGTTTGCGATTGCTTGTCTCTTGATCTCTATTTCTTTACTTTGTTTATACTTGTTGAAAGTACACTTAGAGGGGGTGAATAGGTATAATGTGAATCTAGGATAAATAATATGGAATTAAACAAAATGCTAAATACACACTATGTGTAACTAAGAGTGAGTCTGAATTCCCTGTGAAAGGCTCCGAAACTTCTCACTTTCCACTAAATTATGAGTTGAGGTGCTTTAATAGCTCTCTTAGTTGAACACAAGTGTGAGTACACAAACAATATCTAACATGTATATGCATGAGCAATAATAACAATGCAAAACATAAAGAGTTGAGAGTTGAGAGAAAAATTCAAACGCAAACACTAATATATGTTTCGAGGTTTGAGTCATCGCCCTACGTCTCCGCCTTTAGACAGAAGGATTTTAACTATTCATTATAGTATCTTGCACAAAGAGACCTCCACCGAAGAATTACAACAATACAAATGAGGAGTATATAACTCCAACTCTCACACACCTCTACACAAGAGGGTAGGCGCTAAGTAAAGAGAAAAAAACAACTTGGCGATCACTTAGATCACAAACAACAACTTGGTGATCACAAAAGATCACAAACAAAACACCTCTCACAAACAAAATCCTAGAGGATAGATTTGCAATGAAGAGCTTAAGTATGTGAGTGCACAAAGTTTTTGGAAAAGAAAACACAAAGAAAACTCTTGGAAAAGCTCTAGAAATGATATAGAAATTCAGGACAAGAAACTAAAATTTTAAAACTTATTTTCTTTTAATTTTTCAAAACTTTGAAACAAATACAAATAAAGATTTTGTAGCTCAAAAACTTCTTTAAAAACTTGTTGCTAAAACACTGTAGAAGATGAGAAAAATTGCTTTTGAAAATCTAAACTGGCCAAGAGAACCCAATTTATAGAATCTCCAAAAACTAGCCGTTGGGGCTCAGAACCAGGCCAGATTGGCCTGTCGATCGACCGTCCGGTCGAGCGGCCAATGGTCAGATTTTTAACCATTGGGGTTGCTGATCGACTGCCCCTAGGCCAAAGAGAGATTTACTCTCTGTTGGTCGACCGTTCGGTCGACTGTCACCCAACCGAGAGTTGGGTGAGCCAGTCGGTTGACCGAGCCTTGCTGCGGTCGACCGGTCGATTGGCTGAGCAAAGACCCAGGGCATGTGCACGTTTCTGTGCACGTCAGTCGACCGAACGGTCGACCGGTCGGTCGACTGCCAGCTGCCCAGAAACAAAATATATATGGTTAAAATATGGACTTAAAAACACCTATAAATTCTAACCAAACTCCATAAATTCCACAAAAATAAGTTCATGTAAATATTTGAAGTGTAAATATGTGTGATCAAAAATCAAAACATACTACAGACAATTTAAACTATTTTTGAGGCATAAAAATTAAAGCTTAAATCAAAAACCGTATTTTCCAAAATCTAAACTTTGAAATGGAAATCTGATTTTTTATAAACTTGTATAAATAAAAAAATAAGATATTAAAATACTTTGAAGCATAGTGTGCATGGATAGAATCCAATACACATAGTAAATGATATATCCTATTTTTTGACAATAAATACCAAAACAAGTTTTGATAAAAACAAAACATAAACACATGACCTAGATACATCAAAATGAGTTTTTCTAAACATATAAGAATCATCTATGTATTTGAATGAGATCCAATATACATATAAACCAAGTAAACTTCTTTTAATGAAATGTATTAATGAAACTAAAGGATGTAAACTTGATAATCCAAAATTCAAAACCGAAACACAAAACTTGAAACTTGTTTCTATGAGTTTTGTATAAACCAAGTAAACATAAACTTTTTAAAATAAAACGGTTAAATCGAAAGCCAAACTATAAACCATGTGTGTGTGTGTATACTTGAGCAATTCAAAACTATTCTATTCTTACACAAGATTTAAACAAACAAGCAAGCAAACCTAAATCAAAGTCTTCTTTTAGATCTTCTTCTCCAAGACAGCTCGATCCAAACACGATCCATAGAGCTTGACTCCATCTTGAGTACTTGATGCGATATTTAAGCATGAGCTCTTGAATCAACTCGTGATAGATTCAAAACTTGACTTCATGTCTTTTGTTGAAGCTAAACACCAATCATGATCTTAACCTATATTTGAAACTTAGTAAACACATGATCATTAGTAACATAACTTCATAAGTTAGTCATCATCAAAACTAAGGTGAAAGACTTTTGAGCCAACAATCTCCCTCTTTTTGATGATGACAAAACTTATGAGGTTATATATGCATGAACTAAGGATAAGCTTCATAAAAGCTCTCTCTTAACTCATGCATAACATAAAAACATGATGATATTCAATAAAAGCGCAATGATACCAATCATAATAATCATAGCATAGAAATGCAATGTTAGCTCTAGGTATCAAATGTAAGCAAAATCTTGATACCAATTTCAAATGAGTGTGCAATATAAGTTTTTGATACCAATGCTCTTGATACCAATTGAACAATTTGTAAATATGCAATACCAATTGAAATTATGATATCAAATGAATAAAAATGAATATGCAATATGAGCTTTTGATACCAATGAACCAATATAAGCTCTTGATACCAATAAAAATCCAACAAAATAGACATGCATATAAACTCTAGATATCAAAATCAAAACATGATATCAAAACACAATATATGCATAAAAATAAAACATGCATATATAAACTCTCTCAAATCATTCTCCCCCTTTTTTTTCTCTCACCAACAAAGGGGTGAAGAAAAATAAGATAAATGTATATGCGATATGAATGCATGAAGAGGAGAGACTATTAGGATAATGCATTACATGAGGAAAGGGATGACTAAACCCTAACCCATATAAGCACAATATACAATGTATAGTTGGAGATGTTAAGCTCCCCCTACACATGTGTACCATATAAAAAAAAGATGTTAAGCTCTTCTCTATATACTACACTCTTCACGAATCCATATATAGAGGAGATGTAAGCGCCTCTTGCATATAAGCAATGCAATTAAAGACAAATTTTGAAAACCTATTAAAACAAATTTTGATATCAATAGAAAAAAAAATGTATGTCAACGAAAAAATTTTGATACAAAAAAAAATACCAATGAATGGCAACATGGATATCACATAAGAATTATACCAATTGAAAGTTAATAATCCAGATATCATTTGTAAACTTTTTCAATATAAATTCAAATTTTGCAATATAGATACTAATTGTAAACAATTGATACTAATATGAAAAATATAAGCAATTTTTAAAACAAAATATTTTTCTCAAAAAGAGTGGGAGTAAGATACCAAGTAAAAACATATGAAATACCAATTAATTGTAAATCATCCATAGAATGTAAAATCAAGAAGTTTTCTCCTTCTTTTTGAAATACCAACAAAACCTTATGCATAAGCTTGTAAAAGATACCAATTTTAACATTTTAGAATCAAATCAAACTTAGCATAAAATAATTTGTGCTATAAACCATACATGTATAAACATTTTTAATCTAGCATAAGAAATATATATATGTATGTATGATTAGAGCAATTGAAATATGATGCATACATATATAAGAAAGTATTAGTATACAAAATGAAATATCATTGAAATCATGTATAAATCATAACTTCCGACCTATCATTCACATGTTTAAAAAGATATTCAATAAGAGCATACAAGGTATGGTTGCCCAACCAACCACTCTTATAAAGTAGAAGTTGTTAAAAATAATATTTTGAAATTAATTTAGCATAGGTTGAAAAGTCTATCAATTGAAGGTAATGAACTAGTTTTAAAGTAAATTTAAAAATTAGTAATTTAAAAATTAGTACAAAATCCTTCAAGTAAGGAATAAAACACATTGATATCTATGAAAACAAGCTAACTGCATGAAAATTGACAACTATATAGTACATAGATTCTCATGAATTATGAGTAAACAAAAAATATAGAGTGCACAAAAATCATGGAGATTAAACAATGAAGCTCAACTTCATCAAAAATAAATATGAAATTCTTTTTTCATGAACATGAAACCATAAAACACAAAAAATTTTATTTTCATCAAAAACTAAACAATCTTCAAGGCATATGTACATTTTGTCAAAAACTAAAGTATACATATTTATCCAAGCATGAATTGAGTCCATAAAATAGTACATGGCATATAAAGCATGTGACTCAAGGACAGAACATGTATAACGAAGAGTTTTAAATAAAATTTACATATTCATGAAGCTAAACACATTTTCATGAAAACATGAACAAGGGTGATATAAAACAAATATAAGAATTACAAGTATAAATATAAGACTCATCAAAACTAAGTTAACAAGTGCATCTAATGAGTACACATGAGTAATAAAGCACCCAAACATAAGAGTCAAGTGTAACTTGCTAATTGTATAAGTATAAGCACAAGTTTTAATAAAAAATTACATCTAAACATGTAATTTAAACATGAAGCTTGAAAACACCGAAACAAGGTTGTCAAACAAATGTGATCATTAGTCTAAATACAAGTACTATTACAACAAGGATATGCATACATAGTTAAATTATAGTGAGAACACAAAAATTTTAATTCATATGAACATAAGTATATCTCAAATACTGTATATGTATATCACAAGTCTAATCGGCATTGGATTTAAACATAATGATCATGAAAACTAATGGCATGCTAAAAAATCATCAATGAAAGCATATAAATATAAATAATGTAAGGAGGATAGAGATGGTTACCGAACCGATGAACTAGTATCTATGTCTCCAAAACATGGTGGTCCTCCCACCAAAGCTTCTTTGATAGTGATGCATCCATTGTTGTATCTATTTGGCTCAAACATATCTACCATCAAAGCACTAAAACTCTCACGTCTTGTGAGAGCCCACACCTACATCAAATGCAATAGGAGTGAATTTTGATACTCAAACTTTCTTCGGTTCATGGGGGTTAGTAGTTCTCCTAACCCAAACATTTTTACTTGCAAAATTTAAATCACTTAACTTATCATAACAAAATTTTGCAAGGTGGCCTTTGTGACCACAATAGGAACAATGATACACTCTAACATGACTGTGAGCATGTTTTGCATGAGGTATATGAGCATAAACAAGAGATGTGCTTGCATGCATGTGACGAGCGTGTTTCTTGTGAAATATGGATTCTAATCTCTTATGATTACTAGCACATTGGCTCAAATTGGAGCCCAAACATTCCACACTTTCTTTAACATACAAATATCACTATCAACAGAAGAAAAAATAGTGGTGCAAGCATGAGAAACAAAATTCTTTTCATAAGAAGATGAAGCAATAAAAGCATGACAAACATGAGAAGCTAAATCATTTTTCAAAGAAACTTTTTCCTTTGAAACACAATCTAATTCCTTTGAAATCAAAATTATTTTATTTTTCAAAGAATCATTCTCTTTTAAAACAAAATTAAGTTTTGAAGATAAAATATCATTTTCCTTCAAAACAACATCCAAATCATTTTTTTCTTTTCAAAGTCTCATTTTCTTTCAAAACAAGATCAAGTTAGGTTTCAAGAATCCCTTTCACTTAAAACCTCAACTTTCTCTTTTAAAATCAGGTCGAGTTTTGACAGCGATTCATTTTCTTTCTTAAAATTCAAAATTTTCTTTTTCAAATGTTTATACTTTGAAAGCAAATCATCACAAAATAATGAAAGCTCTTCATTCAACAAGTGTGCATCTGATCATTATTATCATCGTGAGAAGTACTAGCACAATCATCTAGATGAGAATTCAAAGTTACCTCAAGGGAATCATTCCCTTGAACCATATAGCATGTTTCGGTGGACTCATCTACTATGGGTTCTCTGTCCACATTGTTTGAAGCTTGTTCCTTAGGAGAGATCAAAGTATTTCACACTGCAAAAGCGAAATCACAATGAGAAATCATAGATAAAAAATTTTCGCTTAGTGATTGCCTAAGTGCAATCAATGATTGTGAATTAGCCTTAATATACTTGTCATTATTAATATGAGAAATTTTATTAGTGGCAAGATAAATATGCAATCCTAATACTTTTAAATATGAACTCATTTTAAATTTTCACATATCTATGTTAGAAACTTCAAACATAGGTGGAATAAGATAATCCATGAGTGTAAATACTATGTGTGCAAAGTAAATAACTAGATTAGCAAAATGAGGATCACACTCCTAGGTTGTTAAACCGAATATCAGGAGCAGGAGCGCTAGCTCTGATACCAATTGAAAGTACACCTAGAGGGGGTGAATAGGTGTAGTGCTAATCTAGGACAAATAATGCAAAATTAAAACTAAATTCTAAACACACACTATGTCTAACCAAGAGTGAGTCCGAATTCTTTGTGAAGGGCTCTGGAACTTCTCCTCACTATTCCTCTAAATTATGAGTTGAGGCGCTTCAATAGCTCTCTTGGTTGAATACAAGTGTGAGTACACAAACAATATCTAGCATGTATATATATGAGCAATAATAAAAATGCAAGATATAAAGAGTTGAGAGTTGAGAGAAAGATCCAAACGCAAACACTAAGAAATGTTTCGAGGTTCGAGCCACTGCTCTACGTCCTCGCATTTATACAGAAGGATTTCAACTATCTACTATAGGATCTTTCACAAAGGTACCTCTACCAAGGAATTACAACAATACAAACGAGGAGTACACAACTCCAACTCTCGCACACCTCTATACAAGAGGGTAGGCACTAAGTAAAGAGAAAAATATAACTTGGAGAACACTAAGATCACAAACAGTAACTTGGTGATCACAAAAGATCACAAACAAAACAACTCTCACAAACAAGATCCTAGAGGATACATTTGCAATGAAGAGCACAAGTATGTGAGTGCACAAAGTTTTTAAAAAAGAAAACACAAAGAAAACTCTTGAGAAAACTCTAGAAATGATATAGAAATTTAGGACAAGAAATTAGAATCCCAAAACTTATTTTCTTTTGATTTTCTAAAACTTTGAAACAAATACAAATAAAGATTTTATAGCTCAAAAACTTCTTTAAAAATTTGTTGCTAAAACACTGTACAAGATGGGAAAAATTGTTCTTGAAAACCTTAGTGAAAACTGGCCAAGAGAACCCAATTTATAGGCTCTCCAAAAACTAGCTATTAGGGCTCAGAACCAGGCCAGATTGGCCTGTCAGTTGACCATTCGGTCGACCGGCCAACGGTCAGATTTCTGACCGTTGGGTTGCTGGTCGACAGCCTGATCGATCGCCCCCAGGTCACAGGAGATTTACTCTCTATCGATCGACCGTTCGGTCAACCATCCCCCAACCGAGAGTTGGGTGAGCCGCTCGGTTGACCGAGCCTTGCTGAGGTCGACCAGTCGATCGTCCGAGCAAAGACCCAAGGTATATGCATGTCTATGTGCATGTCGGTCGACCGAATAGCTGACCGAGCCATGCTTCGGTCAACCGGTCAGTCGACCGCCAGCTGCTTAGTAACAGAATATATAAGGTTAAAAATCTGGACTTAAAAACAACTATAAATTCTAATAAAACTCCATAAATTTCACAAAAATAAGTTCATGTAAATATTTGAAGTACAAATATGTGTGATAAAAAATGAACACATATTATAAACAATTTAAACTATTTTTGACGCATAGAAATTAAAGCTTAAACCAAAAATCGTATTTTCCAAAATCTAAACTTTGAAATGAAAATCTGATTTTTCTATAAACTTGTATAAAAACAAAAATAAGATATTAAAATACTTTAAAGCATAGTGTGTATGGATAGAATCCAATACACATTGTAAATGATATATCCTTATTTTGACAATAAATACCAAAACAAGTTTTGTTAAAAATAAAACTTAAACACATGACCTAGATGCATCAAAATGAGTTTTTCTAAATATATAAGAATCATCTATATATATGGATGAGATCCAATATACATATAAACCATGTAAACTTCTTTTGATGAAATCTATTCATGAAACTAAAGGATGTATACTTGATAATCAAAAACTCAAAATCGAAACACAAAACTTGAAACTTGTTTCTATAAGTTTTGTGTAAACCAAGTAAATATAAACTTTTAAAAAACCAAACTATAAACTATGTGTGTGTGTGTGTATACTTGAGTAATTCAAAACTATTCTATCCTTACACAAGATCTAACAAGCAAACCTAGATCAAAGTCTTCTTGTAGATCTTCTTCTCCAAGATGACTCGATCTAAACATGATCCATAGAGCTTGACTCCATCTTGAGTACTTCATATGATCTTTAAGCATAAGCTCTTGAATTAACTCATGATAGCTTCGAAACTTGACTTCACATCTTTAGTTGAAGCTAAACGCCAACTATGATCTTGACCTATATCTGAAACTTAGTAAACACAAGATCATTGTAATATAACTTCATTTAGTTAACATCAAAACTAAGGTGAAAGGCGTTCGGGCCAACACTTGTGTTGTTGCTTCTTTTGCATATTCTATTTATTGCTTGTATTACATTTATATTGCATTACCTTCATTATTCTCCTTTATCGGTCTTTACTCATCTCAACAAGAAGCCAATTGAGCTCCTCAACTCATAATCTAGAGGAATTTTATAGGAGAAGTTCTAGAGCCCTTCATGGGGAATTCGACTTCAATTCTTATTTTGAGTGACCGGTTTGCATCATTTTTTATAGATAGTTATTATTACGCATTTGATTAGCATTACACCTATTCACCCCCCTCTTGGTGATTTTCAAAGGTCACTTCAAGAAATATTGTACGAAGTTTAAAGTTGATGAAAGGAAAGGAAAGAAGCCCGAAAACACCACTACGACTGAAGTTGCCACAGAGAACAATGCCAAACTTCTTTCAATTTCTTCATGTAACAAAATTCAGATTCGTGGATTTTTGACTCGGGTTGAACTTTCCATATGTGTGCAAATAGAGATTGGCTCGACACATATAAGAGGAAGAATCGAGGTGAAGTCCTCATGCAGAATGATGTTGTTTGCAAGATTGTTCGCACTGGCACAGTGAAAGTTGAGATGTATGATGACATCATTTATACTTTCGGCAACGTATGGCATGTTCCATCCCTAAAGAAGAAGCTCATTTCTTTGGGCACTCTTGATGCAGATGACTACACATATTCTTCAAGCGGAGGCAAGTTTAAAATTTGCAAGGGCTTGATGGTGC
Source organism: Agave tequilana (assembly GCA_038442645.1). Taxonomy (NCBI): domain Eukaryota; kingdom Viridiplantae; phylum Streptophyta; class Magnoliopsida; order Asparagales; family Asparagaceae; genus Agave; species Agave tequilana. The sequence continues at coordinate 150,411 of JAVJIF010004398.1, read as the reverse complement.
TTATACGAGGTAAGATGCTTCCGAATAACTTGTACAAGCTCTTGGAAGATACTATTTCTAGTGGAGCTGCCTCATCCACACTGGAGAACTTGGAGGATGACTTGGCTCATCTATGGAACCTTCGTCTTGGCCATATGAGTAAGCGAGATATAAAGGAGCTGCAAAAGAGGAGATTATTGAAGAACATGAAATCTTACAAGCTGAACTTTTATAAGTATTGCGTACTTGAGAAGCAAACCAAGGTCTCTTTTAAGGTTATGGAAAAGGAGAACCACACAAAGCAGATTCTCGATTCCATTCACTCTGATGTGTGGGGGGTCAGTACCTCAGCACCAACAAAATCTCATGGTGGTGCTCGCTTTTATGTCACATTCATGGATGATTATTCACTAAAAATTTGGTTTACTTCATGTGAGAAAAACCTAAAGTCTTTGTAAAGTTCAAAGAATGGAGGCCGAAATTGAGAACCATACAGGACATAAGACAAAGTAGTTGCCTAGTGACAATGGAGATGAATTTTGAGATGAAAGGTTCATGGAGTTTTGCAAGCAAGAAGGCATTATTTGACACTTTTTCGTGAAGAAGACTCTATAGCAAAATGGTGTAGCGGAGATTATGAAAAACCAGACCCTTATGGAGAGGGAAAGATGCATAAGACTTCATGAGGGTTTGCCTGAATCTTTTTGAAAGTATCAGTTAACCTTGCCACATATTTGGCTAACTGGTCTCAAACAAAGTTGCTGAATTTCATGTGTACCGAAAAAGTTTGGTCGGGCAAGGATGATGATTATTCTACTTTGAAGGTGTTCAAATGCAAGTCTAAGAGATGAACGGTACAAGCTGAAGCCAAAATCACTTGAATGCATATTTCTTGGCTTCGAGAGGGGAGTGAAGGGCTATAAACTATACGCTCCGAAAACAAGAAGAAAGTGCTTAGTAGGGATATTATGTTCGATGAGCTAACCACATCAAGGTCTGAAGCAACGATGGGCGAAAAAAGATGTTGTTGCTACAGAGATTCCTATCATCAAGGAGGTTGCTAGCCTGGAGAACCAGCCTGAGAAGGAGGAGCAACAAGCACCGAAAGAGGTTCACTTTGTGCTTACATGCCTAGCACAATCTAGAGCAAAGAGGACTATCAAGCCAAAAAGGTATATTGATGCATGCTCTGCTCTTTTGGCTGATGAAGTTGATCCATCATGTTTCCAAGAAGGTATTGAAAGAAATATGTGACAAGGATGGATTGGTGCTATGTCAGAGGAAATGGAATCACTCCATAAGAACTATGTTTGGGAGTTAGTTATGAAACCCAAAGATCGAAAGATCTTCGGCTCCAAGTGGATTTATCGAAAGAAAGAAAGTATAAATGAAAAGGAGGCTCCTACCTACAAGGTAAGGTTAGTTTCAAGGGGGTTCTCACAAAAGAAAATAATTGACTACAATGAAAATTTATCTTCAGTGATCAAGCATACATCTATTTGGGTGTTGCTATCTCTTGTGGCATAGCATGACATGGAGCTGGAACAACTTGACATGAAGTCAACTTTTCTTCAGAGGGATTTGGAAGAAACAACCTATATGGCTCAACAGGAAGAATTCGTGAAAGCAGGAAAGGAAGACCTCATGTACATATTAAAGAAGTCTTTGCACGGGCTCAAACAATCTCAAAGGCAATGTTACAAGTGGTTTGACTCCTTTATGCGCCAAATCGGTTACAAGAGGGGTGAGCATGATTGTTGTGTTAACTCACACACATTTGATGACAGCCTTATGATTATCTTGATGCTATATGTGAATGACATGTTGATTGCATGTCGGAATATGTAAAAGCTAAAAGAACTCGAAAGAATATTGAGTAGAGAGTTTGACATGAAGGATCTTGGTGCCGTCAAGAAGATCCTTGAAATGAAGATTAGAAGAGATTAGAAAAATAGGAGGTTGTGTCTTGCTCAAGTCAAGTACATCAACAGGATGCTTGAGAAGTTTAACATGCATGGTTGATGCCATGCCCATGTCCACTCCATTGGCTTCGCACTTCGTCTTGAGTGCAAAGCAAAGTCCGTCTACTAAAGTCGAACTTGAAGAAATGAAGAAGATTCCATACAACAAACACAATTCAGTGCTTATTGTACGTGATGGTGTGCACAAGGCTGGATCGCGCTCAAGCTTTGAGAGTTGTGTCAAAATATATGTCAAATCTGAGTAGAGAGCGTTGGCAAACTACCAAGTGGATTCTCAGGCATTTGAAGGGCACAAGAAATTTTGGCATTATGTTTGAAAGATAATACAATATCCCTAACTTAAAATACTGTATATGATTTAAAGTATTTATTAAATTTTGCTATACTTTTATTTTTATTAACTTGATTTATGACTTATTTGAATGTGCAAATTATTTTGGGATGGTAAATGGTAATTTGACTTCATATATTATTACCATTAATTCTTATCAATATTTGTAATTACTTATTCTTATTATTTCTATTATATTCTTATCATTAACTGTTATTATTAGTAGTAGTTATTATTATTATTATTATTTCACTATTATCATTAATCATTATTAGTATTAATGGTGTTAATATTATTATTGTTGTTGGTGTTAATTATTATTGTTATTTATTATTATGTATTAATATTATTAGTAGTTATGATTATTATTACTTGTTATTATTATTAGTATTGATATTGTTATTTTGTTAATGTTGTTATTATTAGTTGGTTAACTATTATTATTATTACTATTATTTATTATTGCTACTATTTGATATCGGTAGTATTATTCTTTCTCCTTCTTGTTCCTAAATTTTATACCCATACCCGTTAATTCTTTTAGCCCAAAACCTTTATTTATACCCTTTGTGAACCCATTACCCATATACCCGAAACCCACCAACCCATTCAAATATTATCTAAATCTCCACATAATGACTAATCATTTCTAAATCCTGACAATTAAATCAAAATTCTAGCTAACTAGATTCTAATCCTATCTAATCTAATTCTAATCCTAATCCCATGATTTTCTCTCCCTCTTCCTCTATCTACTACTTTTCCCCCAACCTTCTCCCCACGGCCACAACACCCGTACCCCATCTCACCCCATGGCATGTCTCCTTTGCCGCATCCACGCTGGCCGCATCTCCCTCCCTCGGCAGTTCCACGAGCCTCTCTGGTAGCTCGGAAGTCCTCCGCGAGCACCCGACAGCCCAAGGTCCTGGCCGGCAATACCATCATTTCCCCGCACTTCCCCCAGTGCCAACACCCCCTTCGCTAGCCTCCTTCCCTCCTTGATACCTCTGCCTTTCTCCTTTATTGCCCCTGGATGGCTTCTTCTTGGTCGAGCCACCCTCAAGGCTGCCGAGCACCCTCCACGGCAATGGCAGCAGCCCCACCAACTTCACCCGCCCAGCCCCCTGCCCATGGCGCACATGACAATGGCCGGGACCCCCCCTCAACCCGGAGCCCCCTTGGCAGAGTCTTCTTCCTCGGCGAGCACCCGTGCAACTTTGCGGTAGCACTCGAAATCCACGCAAATCCAACACCCTCTTCTCCCTGCACACAGCTCAACAGCCCCCCGCCATGGCTATCTCCACCCATGCCGCACCATCCTAGCCACCTCTCCATCTCTGACGAGCGCCAGAGCCTGTCGTCTCAACCAAGGTGACCCCTGGAATCCTTCGGAGTTACCAATCTCCTCCGCGAGATCCGCCGGATCTCCGTCGAGGTTGGCCGTGCCTCCCCTTGCTGTGTGAGTTTTCCCTACTCCTCCTTCACTGTATATATCATATAGGTGTGTATTAATTAATATCCGTGCATAATACACTAATGTGTGTGAGATATCTATGCATGGGTAGTGTATTATAGGGTGTACGTGCGTGTATTTGCATGGGCTGTGTGTTATATAATAATTGTTTCATAATGTATGTTTTATTCATGTGTGGGATGGCATCTTTCACCTCTCCGTGGATCGCCGTCGGTCGCCGTCGGCAAGCACGAACGTACCCGCGCCCTTCCCGGTGAGATCCTCGATCTATTGACATCCTTTGCTGCCTTTGTCGGAGCCTCCATCGGCGCGACGCAAGTCACCTCGTTGGGTGAATATCCTTCCCTTCCTCTTTTTCTTTTTCTCTATCTCTTTAATTACTTGCATGGGACTGCTTTAAACAAAGGTGTATGCATGAATATATAGTGTGTTTGAATAATAATAATGGTGTGTTTGTGTATCAGAGTTTGGACGTGTATGCTTGCGTGGGTTTGTGTTTATATTATTGTGCATGCATGTAAATGGGTGTGTGCAAATGCACGTGAGTGTGGGTGTCGTGTTTGTATGTATATATCTATATCTATATATATATACATACATACATACATATATATATATATATATATATATATATATATATATATATATACACACACACACACACACACACACACATATATGTGTGTGTGTGTATGTATGTATGTATATTGTTGTGTATACGTGTACGTGTGGGTGTACACGTTTATGTGAATGTATGTGTATTGGGTACATATATGAGTGTATTATGTGTTTGTGTTGATTCTCCTTCCTCTCTGTGTGTTTGGTGGCGTGTTATAGCATTTCGGACTCGTTTGGTGAGATCCGAACTCGGTAATAAGAGATTTGGAATTGTGTTCATTGTGGACCCGATACACTGGCGATTTGAAAACTGACTCATGGGATTATTCAGAGGTTCGTGTCGGTTCGTGCAGTGAAGACTAGACAGCTATTCAGTTCCAAAACTGTGTCATTTCATGTGAGTATTTGTTCTTATGTCATTTTCTTATTTACCGTTGTCAATATGTATTTATGTTTTACTTTTATTATTTCATGTGATTATTTGATGTGTTTTACCAGTGTCACTACTTGTATCACTTCATGAGATATTACTGAGTTCTTATTTTATTTATGTAGTCGATATGAGCTTGTATCAACGTCATTTCATGTGTTGGTAGTTTGTCGCTGTCGGCTTAGGCCAAGTATTGGATAACCTTAGATTGTGACTGAATTCGATCTATTGCCTGACTGGCCGAGTTTATATTTGAGCATCAGACGTATATGGACCTTATATTTTGATATAGAGATATTAGACTTATACCACTTCATGTGTAGATGATTACAATTTTTAGATTCGGATCTAGTTATGATAGTCTGTCGATGGGATTGATCTTGAGATGATTGGTTCGTGACTGTGATTGGAAATGTATATTTTATGTGGAGTATTTATCAGACTTAATATTTAATTAGTGATTATTCAGATAAGAATTAATTTGAATATTGAGGACGGTTTAGTTATGATCTTACTTTATTAAGGGATTAAAATTCTTGATGTTTGGATCGGTACATGAATTTTTTTAGAGTTGAAGTTAATTTGAGATTCATATCCTTTATGTCAGATATTATTTAGTATTTAAATGATATTGATAATGGTTGGAGTATGATCAGATGTATGAATATCCTACTATACAGATTGATGTGTACGATGAGACTGATCTTGAATTGTTAGGAGTAATTATTTCTGAATTCTACTTGTTAGGCTGTGAGAGTATTGATGGTTCACTTTTAATGTTGAGTATCAGATGTAGACTATTCTAGATTGTTGTTGTTTGAGGATGTACTTTTTTAGATATGATTTCAGTATTATTGATCTAATTGATTCGAGGATAATCAGTCGACTATATTCATGATCTTAGTTAATTTATTGTGAGAGTGATCTAGTTGATATTAGTGATCCTATACTTCAGAGTGTGATAGCAGTTATTGATCGACCTCACTTATTGATGACTTGAGGATCAGAGTAGATTGATAGGGTGAGAGAACTGATCACTGATTATTGATATATTGAGACAGTGATTTATTATACCAGATTACTTGATATGGATTGATACTTGATGTTCAGGATGACTATTGAGGTTATGAGTTAGCGGATTCATTAGTGTTGTATTCAGTACAGATGGATGAGATATTGACCAGTTATGGCAGTATCTGAATTTGTTATTATATTGATTCCTGTTATTGAAAGTTACTGAAAATTACTGTCAGACCGTAAGAACTGCATTGTTCCATTGTTCTACCGTTTACACGGTACTATTGTCCACATTGTTATCATTACTTCATTGATATAGTTACTGTCACCGTATTTTTCAGTAATCAAAATAACATGGATATTGATTGTTATAAAATAATAATGTGAATTGATAACATACTGGGATTGGGGAACTTGATGGAGGAGACAAGGTCTGCATTTTTGGTAGACCTAGGATACAGGTTGCGTAGCCGAGACACAGTTCCACTACAAGGTTCCGGGGGATGAATGACATCCCGTATTGTTCTTATTGTTATTGTTATTGACATATTGTTATTGTTATTGACTACCTAGTGGTAAGACCTGGTTCTGCGCTAGGTGATTGGGCTATGGTTCTGGGTATGTACAGAACCCACCAAAAGCATGGACAATATCTCTTCAATTGATTTTAATAACTTAGGACCTGATTGACACGTGTAGTAGGCGTAGTATGGGATGCATCTATTAGATGTGGCAATTGGTGTTCACTGACATAATAAATAATAATAAACTATTTATAGTGTATTGTGACTGATCGTAATCAGCTGACTATACATATATATAACTATGATAGACATATGATTGTATACATGACCGGATTGTATACCAGACTAGTAACATATGCTAGGTTATATATTTTGACATTAGTATTTTTTTCCATAATATCAGTTATATATCATTCATACCTTTGTGCTTGATATTGATTATTCTGTTATTTTTTATTTCAGTTTATCATGTTGTTATTGCTTATATTGTTTTTTTGCACGAGCACTTTTCCCTTACACACACTCATTAGGTCGCTTCTGATGACCCTGAATTTGCACGTCCAGATATTGAATGTTTTATGCTCTTGCTCAGGTGTTCGTTGAGCTAATACGCTTTGTGAGGAGCTGGAGTTTCTCCCTATCTAGTTTTGGTATTCTTATCTCTCTTGTCTTCCTGTTATTTTCTGATTCTCAATATATATCAGATTCAGTATTTATTCCAGTTCTTTTTATATGATATTATGTGTGGATGCTTATATGTGATATTGCAATAATAATGTTTCATTATAATATAGATGTATAGTTTGTTTTGGGTTACTTAAAACTTAGCGCGTATATGTGAGGTACCTTGCGTATATGCGTCGTCGACTCTCGTCGCGTCTCCGCTTCAGCATATTTTGAAAAGCGGGGCGTGACAGACAATATGGAGATATTGTTGACTCCGATTATGCGGGAGATTTGGACAAGTGCCGGTCTACTACAAATTATGCTTTCACCTGCGATGGAGGACCGGTATATTGAAGATCTTTGCTCCAATTGATCCGTGTTTTATCTACTATAGAAGCTGAATATGTGGCTTTGATGGAAGCTTCAATGGAAGCTATTTGGCTCAAAGATTTAGTAAATGAAATGGGTTTGAAGTAAGGTTTGATAAAATTAAAATGTGACAGTCAAAGTGTTATATCTCTTGTGAAGAATCAAGTCTTTCATGCAAGGATAAAACGCATTGAAGTACGCTATCACCAAATTCAAGATTGGCTAAACTCAGAAAAAATCGAGGTTGAGAAATTTCTCACGAATGAGAATGCATCCGACTTCCTCAATAAAAGAGTTATGACGGAAAAGTTCAAGCAGTGGTTGAGCTTGCTAAATTTAAAGACTTGTTAGTTGACAAGTGCACCTAGCCACCAGAGGTGCATGATGGTGTGAGTCAGTGCTCATCAAGGTAGAGAAGGAGTTGTTTGTTCATGACTTCTCAACAAATTTCAAGTTCCATCGATTATCTCGCTAAGGTAGAGATTGTTTGATGTTGGCTCAATATTCCGACTTGTTCGGGTTGATTCATGAAGTTTTGGCTTCAACCAAATACTTAGCCAATTTTTCAGCGTACAATTTTCTGTGACAGGATTCAGTTTTATATGGACATTTTGAGCATGACACTGGGAAAATTTTAAGCAAAGAAGACTCACGTTTAATAGCGATTCAGTAAAACCTACGTGAAATAAGAGGTGGTGGCAATTTTAAAGTATGTTGAGCGACGATGTGAAAAACAATAGAACTTTTCACAGCAATTCTTTAAAGAACCGTCGTGAAAACTATTATTATTATGATTTTTTACGGCAATTCTTTAAAGAACAGTCACGAAAAGTAGGATTTAATGACGGTTCTTAAAGAACCACCATAAGGTTACTTCGCGCCTATATTTTCTCTAGGACTATTTCTCCTTCTCTTGTCACATCAGTGATCCACACCATCTAAAACATGCTCATATCAATCACTCAACTCAAGAACAGAGTGCAAAATAAAAAGTTGATCCTCTACCCCATTTTCTCATGGGTAAGAATCGGGCGCCCTCCACCTGCAATGATGAGGATGAGGAGCTCGTAATCTTCGTCTTTGCGCCGCTGAACTATCAATGCTCTCCATCCCTGCTCCTGTTGATCTCCACCATCTTGCCTGACCTCCTCTTCCTCATCTTCTTCTCCTTCTCAATTCCCACCTCGCGATTCTCCAAATCGAGCACCGACCTACAACTCGGTCGAGATCAAGCACAAGAAGGAAGACATTCTGAAATGAAAGGAGAAGAAGTACTTGTACTAGGGGAGGCGTTGTTCCTTAAAAGGTAATCTTTATTTTTTCTTAATTTGCAACATTTTGCCATATAAATCTTGTGTAGTACTTTGATATATGTATTTCTTTTTGGGTGAAATTCTGTTTGGATTAAAGAAAAAGTGAATTTCTTCAATGAATTGTAGAAGTGTATCTCCATGTAAATAACTGGTTATTTTTGGTTGAAATGTTCCTCATTCCCTTGCAGTTCGATTGCTAACCTTGAGGTGAGATAATTTCCTGATTATTGGGCTGGAGATGGAGTTGTCATTGATCTCGATGGTGATCCACTCAAAGTCGTCGCTCGTGGACTACTTCAGCAGCATGAAGTTATGGGGGATGACCACAAAGATGATGATGATCCTGGCAGGCCTTGCGCGCGCGCGGGGGGGCGCATTCGGAAAGAGGGAAAAGAGAGAAGAACATGACAGAATTTTTTTTAAAAATCAATTGAGTTTCAACTGCAGTTTAAAACCGCCATGGAAAGTCCTAAACTTTTCACGGCTCAGTATAGCAGCGATTTTTGACCTGCTGTCGTTACTCTTTAACGGTAGTTATAAATTGCCATCAAACTCTATTTCTGTTACAGTATGATCTCTTCTTTATTTGGCTCGATCTTCAATACAAAAGTTATAGAGAATCATTCCAATTGTATGTAAAGTTTTGAATCACTCGAATCAAAGCTGTATTGAAGAAATTATCCCTAATTAAAGTACCTTATTCGTTCACATTCTGGGTGAATGAATCTACATGGAGAATTTCAAAGACTTGTGACATTTTGACTGATTTTGTGAATTCCCAAGAGTTCTTGTGCATGCATGGAAGTGGAAAAATAACAAGGAGGACCCATAAGGATCACTCAAGCCTACAAATAAGCATGCTCCTTATTGTGGAGAGGCAAGCAATTGACAAGCAGCTTTCTGAATACTTAGCATTTCTTGATCCTAGTTAAGAGGTGTGTGTTTCACTTGTTTTCTCTCAAGAGACAGAGAGTGTTTGAGTGGAGGGAAGTTTCTCTTTCTTGCTTGAGGAGGGCTCTGCCATCAAGTTTTCAGAAGGTGGCTATGTGTGAGTTGTGTATGACAGAAGTTGGCGTAGTCGGGTGTGTCTTCTGTCTTGTACACTTTCGCTGATTCTGACATAGTTAAAAACCCCCAAGCTCCAAGCTCCAAGATTAACTCATGGTTTTTACCGTTATATAACATTATTTTTGTGCATTGATCATTTTATTTGTCTATTTCAACTGCCTTCAACATCAAAATCCTGACGACGTCGTTCTGAGCATGAATGCCTACAATCTCCTGGCACAAGGGCCGACCAAATACCAGATGAGAGTCTCTCTATTATTTCCTATTTGAGGATGGATGCCCTGTATATTGCTTCTCTGTGATAAAAAAGACGAAGCATGTTTCCCACTTGCGAAATTTAGAAGTAGAGTCGACGTTATTGATTTCAACTACCACCTAAACTTGTAGATTGCCAGCACGTGGTTCAGGATTTTCCACTTTTAGCATGATGGGGACTGCGATTTTTCCTAGAAAGAGTTATATATGCCGACATGGTAGTACACTCTTGCTACTACTCTCATACACATAAATGACAATGGACCTTCCCACTGCTAATTTGGCAAAAAGAGTAGTGATAGCCAGATCCTTAATAAGAAAACTAGGAGTGATGTGTCCTGTTATCGACTTGATAAATCATGGGAGAGAGTAAATGACCTTCTCTCCCTTTGTTTTTGTTTGGTCACAAGTTGGCTATGCCCCGAGATCTGCACACTGTAGGGAGAGAGGAGATAGAGGAGATGGAAATGGTAGCACAGAAATCGAACGACAAAGGAGCGAGAAACGACGCATTGAGCAGGCCAGAATTGTGCTCCCGGTCGGCCGCCTGGTCGACCGGCGTGCACGAACGTGCACAGGGTTATCCCGGTCGATCGTGAAAGAGAGCGGTCGACCGACTAACAGGCCTCAGCTCTCGGTTGGGCCCGGTCGACCGGAGTGGTTGACTGTGGCATGGGTCAGTCGACCGACAGACGCGTTTTGACTTTTCTTTTGGGATTTCGATTCCTTTTCTGGATGGGATCGAATCCAATCTGGGTTTCCTTAAATTTAGGGATTCTGTGACTATAAATAAGGGCTAGAGCCCTCATGTATGGTATTCCTAAGAATCTCCTGAAAAATTCCCTCTGTATTAGTTTGTATTGATTGCTGAATCAATAAAATCTCTCTCTCCCTTGTCCCGAGGACGTAGGCACGTTGCCGAACCTTGTTAAATGCTGTGTTGATTACTTTTCTCTGTTGTCCGTTGTTCTGTCGTATTGGTTGCTTCTCTGGCTGCATCAAGTCTCCTCCTGGTGGGCGGATTCCTCAGAGAGAGGTTGTTGTGTCACGCGCGTAACAATTGGTATCAGAGCATCTCAGGTTAGTCGTGGGATCGTGTGTTGATTCAAAGGGCATCAGTTGCTATTTGGCGGAGATCGTGTGTCGATCTCGGAGCGATGTTGGAACTGTTTGTGAGATCTTGTGTCGATCTCAAAATAGCGTGTAGATTGCTCGAGGAATCAATTCGAAGGAGTAGATAGCTTCGGAAACTCTTCGAGGGTTTCGCGTGGAGGTAAAGATCCTGTCTTTATCTAGTTTGTTTTATCTAACTCCGTTTGTTTCCGCATTGGTTTGAGGAATCAGTTGAGAAGATGGCTGGAGAAGGTATATCCTTGAATCCACATTCGCTGAGGATTGATGTGGTAAAGTTCAACGGCACGAACAACTTTGGTATATGGAGGTGTGAGGTGATGGATGCGCTGACGGCATCATACCTCGAAGACACTCTACGGTTGGAGAAGAAGCGCACATCAACAACAGAAGAAGATTGGGACAAGATGAACCGTTCGGCGTTTGACTTGATCAGGTCTTGTCTGGCACAAAACATCAAGTATCATGTGTTGCATGAGACATCTGCGAGGCAGCTGTGGAGATCCTGGAGAAGAAGTATCTGGCTAAAAGCATCGAATCACGGTTGCAGTTGAAGAGTAAGCTTTATGGTTTTCAGATGTAAAGAGGATGCTCCGTCAATGAACACTTGAATTATTACACGAAGCTTCTTACAGATCTACTTAATGTGGATGTGGAGACCAGTGAAGAGGATAAGGCGGTAATTCTTTTGAACTCTCTTCCTAGGGAAGAGTATGAGACCTTTACTCTTACATTGCTCAATGGAAGAAAATCCCTTAACTATAGTGAGGTGTCTGCTGCTCTTGTGAGTTATGAAGTAAGGAGACATGATAGAGTGTCTTCTTCGGGGAACACAACAGCAGAGGCATTGGCGGTAAGAGGCAGGAGTTCCAATGGGAAGGGAAGAGATGATCAGGGAAGGTCAAAGTCCAGATCAGGCTTCAGAGATCTGAAGAGGAATCAGTGCGCCTTTTGCAAGAAATTAGGGAACTGAAAATTGATTGCCCGAAGGCCAAAGGTAAGAAGGTGAAGTCAAACACCAAGGCGAATCTCGCACAGGCGGGTGGATCGGATGAAGAGTCATCGGTATTCTCTCTCTGTTACTAATCCTACTATTGATTACTCAGATAATGCTGAGTGGATCTTGGATACCGGAGCCACCTATCATGTGTGCCCAAACAACGCCTGATTTTCTAGTTTTGAGAAGCTAGATGGATGTTACACGGTCATGGGTGATGACCATCCGTGTAATATAGAAGGGATGGGTACAGTCTGTATCAAGATGAAAGATGGGATAGTACGAGAATTGAAGGAGGTGAGGTATGTACCTCAACTCAAAAGAAATCTTATCTCTGTTGGCGCTTTGGAAGCATTGGGCCTTATGATATCTGTACGAGATGGTGTTCTCAAGATGATCAAAGGCTCGATGGTGGTGATGAAGGGCGTCAGCCGGGACATTCTCTACTACTTGAAGGGTAGTACGGTTACAGGTCAGGTGGAGACTTCTAGTTCTTCAGATGATGGTGTTGGCCCAAAGGCCTTCCACCCTAGTTTTGATGATGATTAACTCATGTAGTTATGTTTACTAATATTCTTGTGATTTTAAGTTTCAGATCATTAACCAAGATATTAGTTGGTGATTAGCTTCAACAAAGGTGTTTAGAAGCTTTTCATGGTGATTCCAGGGCCAAAGCTTCAAGATCATACCTTGCCTAGCTCATGGATCACGGTGTTTGTGGATCGAGTCGCCTTGAAGATGAAGATCGTCAAGAAGACTTAGGTATCCATAGTTTAGTGTGTTTTAGATCCATTTGTAAAGCTTAGTATAGTTGATATGCTCAAGTGCACAATACACACAAGATTTATGTTTTGGATATGGTTTTCATGAATAGTTTGATCAAAACAAGTTTACATGTTTTTATGTATATTAGATGTGTTCAATATACATACATGCTTCATATCTTAAACAAACTTATTTTGATATGTCTATTCATGAGTTTTTAGGAAAATTAGATTTCCTATTGAAAGATCAAGTTTGATAAAAATACAAGTTTTGTTTTTGATAAAATTTGCAAGACTCAAAAATGAATTGATATGATTGATATATGTCTTGAAATTTTTATCACATGTTTGTGTTTCAATACAAAATATTAAAACAAGTTTTGTGGATTTTTAGAAGACTTAAAAGATTTTTCAAAATATTTTTAAACTGTTTTTCTGACCCAGTTTTCTGTTCCAGACTTCAACCAGTCGACTAGTCAAACCGACCTAATCGACTTGGGCTGAAGTCGGTCGACCGGGCCGGTCGACCGACGTGCACAGATCTGTGCACGTTTGGCACCTCTGGGACGGTCGACCCGGACGGTCGACCGGGACTGAGAGCAGTGCTCTCTGTTTGTTTGGGTCGACCATGCCAGTCGACCGTGGTTGCCCAACGGTCACAATTCTGACCGTTGGCGGTCGACCGGCTCGGTCGACCGTCAGCCTGTCAGGCTGCCACATCAGCCTAACGGCTAGTTTTCTGATGGGCCTATATAAACCCCAATACTTTGGGATTTTGGCTAAGCTTTTTACAAGAGAAAAATTCTCAGTTTTCCTGAGTTTAAAATAAGTTTTAAAAAGAGTTTTTGGGCTTTAAACTTCTCATCTTTATTGTTTTGGGTTTTTAGAAATCAAAGAAAATTAGGGTTTTGGGAGATTGTATTGATTTTCATTTTCTATCATTTACAAGAGATTTCCCTAGTAGTTTTTCTTTGTTGCTTGTTTCCAAAAACACCTAGTTTTTTCACTTGAGCTATATCTTCTATCCTAATCTATTTAGGATCTTGTTTTGTGGAAAAAGAAAAAGGAAAGAGGTTTGTGGTTGAAAGAGACCACCTATTGTAAACCCTTGATTTCTTGGTTGCTCCCTCTTTGGTAGAGGTTGAGGTTGTGTAATTGGGTTGTTGGTTTGCTCCCTCTAGTGAGAGGTGGAGTTTGGTTGTAAACCCTCTTCGGTAGAGGTGTTGTTGGTTGTATTGGCTACGGGCCTACCCCTCGGTTGTGAGATGGTTGTTTGAGAGAGGAGTTTGGTACTCCTAAAGTTGTAACAAATCCTCTTCGGTAGAGGTTCCCTCGGTGGGAGATAGTGGATTGGAAATCCTATACGGTGGTGTAGGCGGGGATGTAGAACTAGGGGCTCGAACCTCGAAACATATCCTTGTGTTTGCGTTTGATCCAATTTCTCTCAACTCTCTCTTTATGTTGTGTAAAGCATCATTCATCATTCTTATTCATATTTGCTTGTGTTGCCTTGCATATATTCATATTGCTATTCATCCTTATTTGCTTGGCTTGCTTGTGTGTGTGCCTCACTTATACTTAACCAACAAGAGCTTCACATAGCACCTCAACCCATTCAAGGGGAATCAAGAGGAGTTAGTCCAGAACCCTTCACGGGGAATTCGGCTACACTTGTTGATTGTATTAAGTGTGTTGCAAAATTTGCATTAGCTTCGGCATTTAGCGCATTTAGTTCTTAGATTAGCACTTACACCTATTCACCCCCCCTCTAGGTGTTTTTCAATTGGTATCAGAGCTAGTGCTCCTGATATTAGGCTTAACATCCTAGGAGTGAGATCCATTTGTTTGCTAATCTATTGTTTGCATTTGCTTGTTTGCACACTCATATAGTTTGCCATGGACTTCATGACCCCACCTAGCTTTGATCCTTCCAACATTGTTGTTTGGAAGTATAGGATGTCCATGTATCTAAAGACCCTAGGTTTGCATGTCTTTCTTGCGGCCACCAAGAAATGCTATCTTGGAGATCGCAATCATATAGGGGCCAATGCACAAGCCCTTGAGGCCATTAGAAGCACGCTTTCAAAAGATTATCTTATACTTGTTTCTAATCTTGATTCCGCTTTTGTAGTGTGGAACAAGTTGACGACAACCACCACCTCCAAGCTTCAAGAACAAATTCAACCGGAGGAGTCTAGTGGAGAATCCGAGTCTCAATGCTTAATGATCCAAGGGAATGACTCCCTTGAGGTACATTCGGAACCCCACTTAGATAATGATGATTGTGCTAGTTCTTCAAATGATTATATTGATCCCCATGCTTTAAATGAAGAACTATCAATTGTTTGTGAAAAATTAATAGAAAAATATAATTTGTTGAAAAAGAAGACTTTTGCATTAACTAAAGAAAATGAAAAATTGTCTTCTAAACTTGATTGTGTTTTGCAAGAGAAGGTTGAAGTCTGTAATGAAAGGGATTCATTAAGATCTCAATTAGATCTTGCACTTAAAGAAAATGAATTTTTAAAGTCTAAAAATAATTGTGAAACAATTTTGAAGAAAAATGAAAACTTATCTTCAAAAATTGATTTTGTTTTAAAAGAGAATGTTGCTTTGAAAAATAAAATAATTTCTATTTCAAATGATTTGAATGTTTGTTTAGATAAAAATATTGTTTTGCAAAATAAGATTGATGCACATGTTTGCCATACTAGGGTAGTATCACACACTTCACCTATTGCATGCCACACTTCTTCTTCTAAGATTAATGATGATATTTGTTTGCTTAAGAAGAAGGTTGATTGTTTGGGCTCCACTATGAGCCAATGTGCCATGAACCACTCACGTTTGGAAACCTTGGTTCGAAAGAAACAAATTCCATCCTTTATGCATGCACACCCTCCACGGCATACACATGCTCCTCACGGACACACCCATCACCATATGTATGCTCATGTGTACACTTGTACACATTGTGGACGTAAGGGCCACCTTGCTAAATTTTGCTTTGATAGATTACATACTTCAAACTTAGCAAAGAATTTTGTTTGGGTTAGTGAAGGTACTAACCCCTATGGACCCAATAAGATATGGGTACCAAAGACCACCCCTAAAGTTTTTGATGTAGGTGTGGGCTCTCGCAAGACGTGAGAGTTGCCGTACCTTGGAGTGGATGCGTTCCGTACTTAAAGGATATCAATTGGATGCATCACTTTCAAGGGAAGTTTGGTAGAGATGACCACCATGTTTTGGAGACAAGGAGAGTTGCCTTCTAGGTTTTGGTAACGATTCCTAACTCCTAATTTTTGTTTACATGCTTTCATATTCATTGTTTATAGCATGTTTTATTGTTTAGTGATTAGTATGAAAATGCCATGCTTATTAGACTTGTGATATACATGTTTAGTTATTTTGAGACACCCATGTTTAATATGGATAAATTCTTTTGTGTTCTCACCTTTTTGGTTGATATTGCGTATATCATAGTTCTAATAACTTGTGAATTTTCTTAATAATCATGTTTTTGTTTATCATATTGATTTTTATCCCGTTTTATGCTTCATGTTAAGATTACTTGTTTAGATGTTAGTCTTCATTAAGACTAGGACTTATACTTGTGCATATAGTGGGCCACAAATAAATCTATATATGTTTGAGTTGAATGCTTATTTGAACCCATTAAATGTGCTAGTATAGTCTAGTTTTGATGATTCATATATTTTAAACTTGTATTCCTATTTTTGAATTTGTTTTATGATTGTGTGTTTCACTTCATGTATATGTGTATTTTGCCAAACCTTAAGATATACATGTATACCCTTGAGTCATTTGCCTTTCATGCAAATCTATATATATGGACTCAATTGTGTTTAGGGATATGTATGTATACTTATTGTGTTGACAATTCATACATATACCTTGAAATGAATTTGTTTTGATGAAAATTTAGTTTTTCTTGATTTCGTGTTTATTTGTTTAACTTCATGTATATGTCCATTTTATCCAAATTATTGTCATACATATACATCCTTTTGAGCCACGTGCCTTAATGCATATATCGTTGTGGACTCGTTGTGTTTGGATATGTATGTATACTTTAATTTGTATAGGACATACATATACCTTGAAGATTAAATAAGTTTTGATGTTTCCATTTTTTTTGTTTCAAGGAATTAATTGAGCTTAATTGTCCATCTTTCATGATTATGATCTTCATGTTGTATTTGTACACTCACATTTATTGCTTACTCATGTGTTTGTTTTCATGAGTTATATTTATGCTTAATTAGTTTAGAGTGTTGATTATCATGTGGATTTCATGTTTCATGAAAAATGATTTATTTTATTCCTTACTTGAAGGATTTCGTACTAGTTTAAAAGTCTTTCCATTTAACTAGTTACGGTATTCTTCATTTTGTAGAGTTTTTCAAACAAAACTTATTTTCAAATCCATTTTTTAAAACCCCTACCCTTTACGGGAGGTTGGATGGGAGTCCATGCCTTATATGTTTATATTGAAAATCTTTTTAAACTTGTGCATGAGATGGGTGGATTAGTTATATGAGTTATACCATGCTTTTATTGTTATGTCAATTGGTATCATTAAACTCTTTCAATTGGTATCAATCTTGATTCTTTTGTATACTCATATGTGTTTGTGTATGTATATTTTCAATTGGTATCATCTATTAGTGATTGATACTCATTCTATTTCATACACATATACTTGTTTTACTTGTGCTATTATATTTCTATATCTTAAGCACAAATTTTGTTTATGCTAGAGCTTGAGCTTCAACTTCATTTCAATTGATTTAGTTTTTAATTGGTATCTTATTTAAAGCCTATGCATAGTTTGTGTTGGTATTTCATAAAGGGGGAGAAAATTCGATTTTTATATTTCAATTGGTACTTGTATTTCCACTCCCTTACTTTATGATAGAAAATGGTCATTTCAATTGTTTATTTGGCTTAAAAAAAAAATACTATCTTTTGATATCAAGATGTCTTATTTTTAAATTGGTATCTAAAAATTTTATTTAAAGTAAAATACAAAAATTTTGATTTGTATTGACTATATGCAAGGAGAGCTTAACATCTCTTCTACATATAGATTCATGTTGAGTGTATTGTGTATTGAAGAGCTTAACATCTCTTCTTTATGTGGTACACGTGCGTAGGGGGAGCTTCACATCTCCTCTTATGCATTACATTATGTGTGTTATGTGAATTAGGGCTTAACATCCCTCCTTCATGTAATGCATATGTGTAGGGAAGCTAACTTAGCGTCTTCCTCTTCATGAATGTATATAGCATATAACATTTATTGATCCTTGTTTATTTTCAATTGATATCAAAATGCTTCATTGACATATTTTTCTATTGATATCATGTTGATTATAGTCACCCCTTATTGACCTTGTTTTTGTTTTAGACAAAAAGGGGAGAACATTGTTTGTATTGTTTTGATTGACAAAAAGGGGGAGAAAGATTTTTACCCCTCATTTATTGTTTTGATTGTTTACCCCTTTGTTGATGATTGACAAAAAGGGGGAGAATAATTTGAGTTTTATATATGCATACTTATGTTTTTGCATATATTAAGTTTTATTGGTATCTAGAGCATATAGTGTTTTTGTTAATATTTTATTAATTTAATTGGTATCTAGAGCTTCTAGAATATGTTTATGTGTTTTATGCATGTTGATGCATACATGTTTATGTACATTCATTGCATATCTTTTGTTTATTTGTTTATGCATGAGTTAAGGGGGAGCTTCTTTGAAGCTTAACTTTAATCCATGCATATATAACTCCATGAGTTTTGTCATCATCAAAAAGGGGGAGATTGTTGGCCCAAAGGCCTTCCACCCTAGTTTTGATGATGATTAACTCATGTAGTTATGTTTACTAATATTCTTGTGATTTTAAGTTTCAGATCATTAACCAAGATATTAGTTGGTGATTAGCTTCAACAAAGGTGTTTAGAAGCTTTTCATTGTGATTCTAGGGCCAAAGCTTCAAGATCATACCTTGCCTAGCTCATGGATCACGGTGTTTGTGGATCGAGTCGCCTTGAAGATGAAGATCGTCAAGAAGACTTAGGTATCCATAGTTTAGTGTGTTTTAGATCCATTTGTAAAGCTTAGTATAGTTGATATGCTCAAGTGAACAATACACACAAGATTTATGTTTTAGATTTGATTTTCATGAATAGTTTGATCAAAACAAGTTTACATGTTTTTATGTATATTAGATGTGTTCAATATACATACATGCTTCATATCTTAAACAAACTTATTTTGATATGTCTATTCATGAGTTTTTAGGAAAATCAGATTTCCTATTGAAAGATCAAGTTTGATAAAAATACAAGTTTTATTTTTGATAAAATTTGCAAGACTCAAAAATGAATTGATATGATTGATATATGTCTTGAAATTTTTATCACATGTTTGTGTTTCAATACAAAATGTTAAAACAAGTTTTGTGGATTTTTAGAAGACTTAAAAGATTTTTCAAAATATTTTTAAACTATTTTTCTGACCCAGTTTTCTGTTCCAGGCTTCAACCAGTCGACTAGTCAAACCGACCTAGTCGACTTGGGCTGAAGTCGGTCGACCGGGCCGGTCGACCGACGTGCACAGATCTGTGCACGTTTGGCACCTCTGGGACGGTCGACCCAGACGGTCGACCGGGACTGAGAGCAGTGCTCTCTGTTTGTTTGGGTCGACCGTGCCGGTCGACCGTGGTTGCCCAACGGTCACAATTCTGACCGTTGGCGGTCGACCGGGCCGGTCGACCGTCAGCCTGTCAAGCTGCCACATCAGCCTAACGGCTAGTTTTCTGATGGGCCTATATAAACCCAATACTTTGGGATTTTGGCTAAGGTTTTTACAAGAGAAAAATTTCCAGTTTTCCTGAGTTTAAAACAAGTTTTAAAAAGAGTTTTTGGGCTTTAAACTTCTCATCTTTATTGTTTTGGGTTTTGGAAAATCAAAGAAAACTAGGGTTTTGGGAGATTGTATTGATTTTCATTTTCTATCATTTATAAGAGATTTCCCTAATAGTTTTTCTTTGTTGCTTGTTTCCAAAAACACCTAGTTTTTCCACTTAAGCTATATCTTCTATCCTAATCTATTTAGGATCTTGTTTTGTGGAAAAAGAAAAAGGAAAGTGGTTTGTGGTTGAAAGAGACCACCTATTGTAAACCCTTGATTTCTTGGTTGCTCCCTCTTTGGTAGAGGTTGAGGTTGTGTAATTGGGTTGTTGGTTTGCTCCCTCTAGTGAGAGGTGAAGTTTGGTTGTAAACCCTCTTCGATAGAGGTGTTGTTGGTTGTATTGGCTACGGGCCTACCCCTCGGTTGTGAGGTAGTTGTTTGAGAGAGGAGTTTGGTACTCCTAGAGTTGTAACAAATCCTCTTCGGTAGAGGTTCCCTCGGTGGGAGATAGTGGATTGGAAATCCTACACGGTGGTGTAGGCGGGGATGTAGAGCTAGGGGCTCGAACCTCGAAACATATCCTTGTGTTTGCGTTTGATCCAATTTCTCTCAACTCTTTCTCTCTCTTTATGTTGTGCAAAGCATCATTCATCATTCTTATTCATATTTGCTTGTGTTGCCTTGCATATATTCATATTGCTATTCATCCTTATTTGCTTGGCTTGCTTGTGTGTGTGCCTCACTTATACTTAACCAACAAGAGCTTCACATAGCACCTCAACCCATTCAAGGGGAATCAAGAGGAGTTAGTCCAGAGTCCTTCACGGGGAATTCGGCTACACTTGTTGATTGTATTAAGTGTGTTGCAAAATTTGCATTAGCTTCCGCATTTAGCGCATTTAGTTCTTAGATTAGCACTTACACCTATTCACCCCCTCTAGGTGTTTTTCAGATGGTTGCATGAAGGTCTGGCAAGTGAAGGTCGAACATGGAGGTGAAAAGTCTTTGCTAGCTCCTGCAAAGAAGGGATCATTGGAAGGTCCTGCTACCTGTAACTTAGAAGGTGAACACAGCGTTCTGAACAAGAAGAAGGTGAAATTCAGCACCAGTACTCACTGTTCAGAAGGTCTTCTTGATTGTGTTCACGTAAGCATTTGGGGACCTGCTAAGACTGCATCGCTTGGAGGTCACATGTACTTTGTCTCTTTTATTGATAGTTTATCTAGGCATTATTGGATATCCCATGAGACAAAGGTGTGAAGCCCTAGATATGTTGGTGAAGTGGAAAGGAAGAATGGAGAAGCAGACAAGCAGGAAGATAAAGGAGTTATAAATTGGTAATGTTGAAAGAGACATGAACCAATTCCTACGATTTGGCCAGAACACTGGTATTGGTACTCACTTCACAGAAGGTATACATGGGTTGGTTAAGAAAATAAACCGTTCCTTACTGAAGAAGGTTCGGTGCTTGTTGTCTAATGCAAGATTAGATAAATCATTTTGGGCTGAGGCGATTGTGTATACTGGCCATCTCATAAATGGATCGACTGCGATAGGAGGTAAAACTCCATTGAAAATTTGGTTTAGGAAAGCTGCTCAAGATCATGGTTTGCTGTGAAAATTTGAAAGTCCGACCTACTTCAGTACCAAAGATGGCAAGGTGAATCCGTGAGCAAAGAGGTTTGTGTTTTTGAGTGTCAAAAGGAATATGAAAGGCTACAGGTTTGGGACCCCGAAAATAAGAAGATCGTGTTGAGTAGGCATGTCACGTTTGATGAGACTTCAGTGTTGAAGTCTACCGTTTCTCAGCCGGTGGAGAGGACGGAGACCAAGGAAGTATCGTAGCGGGTGGAGGTTGATGCTACTCCACCATCTCCAGTTGGTTCGGGATCAGTGAAGACTTTACCGGATATTATACCTGGTGAAGATCATGTAGCCAGGATTGATACTAAACAGGTTGAAGACATTGATGAGAATGTTGAATTGTTTGTAGCCATTGGAACCAAGGTAAAACCACGCTCGTGGGTAAAGAAGCATGAATCTCAAGCTTGTGATCGCGACAAACTCAAGTTGAAGGCCGTTGTTCTCCATGATGGTCATGAGGAGGTTCATATGACTCAGCCAGATAGGTTTGCTGCTTAAGATACATATACAAGTGCTTGAGCTTGATGGAGCTCATTTGTATGAACTATAGTTGGCTTGATCCTTTGGGCAAGGTACATAGGCAGCCGTAAAGGCGCAGCCATATTTGGAGATGCAACCTATATGAAGCTATTTGGGTTCTCGAGAAGCTGATTGGAACTTCACGTAGAGGTGGAGAGACTTCACGTAAGGGTGAAGTGTTGTGGCTAGTTAGATTCACGTAGAGGTGAGGTGCTGTAATCTCGATGAACAGATGATCTTCTGGTGATAAGATAGTTGAGCTTGCATAGGAGGAGTGTGCATCCAGTTGTTGAAGCCGATGATGGTGTTCCGTGTGCTCTACTCAGACTTAGTTGGACCGTCAGAAGACATGTAGACTGGATTGAGCCAGTCAATTGGAGTCAGTGTTGACTCATGATGAGTTCTTCCGTGAGGTTATGAAGTTGCGAGTTGGAGACACGTTCGGTGATCGGCATGTATGGAAGTTCTCCTAAAGTGAAGTGTAAGGAAGGCATGTGTGGTGCATCCCAGTTGATAGCTGAGCTACAGGTTCCAAGTCGAGATCGTGTGTCGATTTTGTCCGGAGCGCGCAAGCCGAGATCGTGTGTCGATTTCGCCAGGTGATAGACTGGAGAGTTCGATGGAGATCGGCTCAGATTTAAAAAATCTTCACCGAGGTGGAGAATTGTAGGGAGAGAGGAGATAGAAGAAGGTAGCACAGAGATCGGATGACAATGGAGCGAGAAACGGCGCATTGAGCAGGCCATAATTGTATTCCCGGTCGGCCGCCCGGTCGACCGGTGGAGAAGGCCGGTCGGCCGCCCGGCGTGCACAAACGTGCACAGGGTTATCCCGGTCGACCGCCTGGTCGACCGACTGACAGGCCTCAGCTCTCGGTTGGGCCCGGTTGACCGGAGCGGTCGACCGTGGCATGGGTCGGTCGACCGCCCGGTCGACCGACAGACGCATTTTGACTTTCCTTTTGGGATTCGGATTACTTTTCTAGATGGGATCGAATCCAATCTGGTTTCCTTAAATCCAGAGACTCTGTGGCTATAAATAAGGGCTAGAGACCTCATGTATGGTACCCCTAAGAATCTGCTGAAAAGTTCCCTCAGTATTAGTTTGTATTGATTGCTGAATCAATAAAATCTCTCTCTCCTTTGCCCCGAGGACGTAGGCACGTTGCCGAACCTCGTTAAATACTGTATTGATTGCTTTTCTCTGTTGTTCGTTGTTCTGTCGTGTTGGTTGCTTCTCCGGCTGTATCAAGTCTCCGCCTAGTGGGCGGATTCCTCAGAGAGGGGCTGTTGTGTCACGCGCACAATACACACCCCGTGTAGGAAAATCGTTACTCAACGAAAATGTGTCAGGAGCATATGACCTAGTGCTCTTTGAGGGAGAGAATGATCGGAGACGGCTAACCCCTTGTTTTCTCTCTCTATGAACTTTTTTTTTTTATTACTTACATTAGATAAGAATAATCTGTAATTGACTTTTTCTCTCTTTAATCACTCTAGATCAAATAAAAGTTGGAGTTTTGGTTCGGAGTTTTATATGTATTCATGACTGAAATAGAAAAGATCTTCATAATCAATTTATTGTTATCTATTATTTTTCTGATGATGTTTTCTTTTCTACTGAAATTTATGAGTTTCTTGAAGAACTTTTTTCCATTCAAGAACCCTAGAATAGCAAATGGGCTAGAAGACCAAGGGAAAAAGGTAGCGTTTGTAGCAAAGATTGTTGCGCCAAAGTAACAGACGCCGAAGCCCTACAAGAGTAGGTAATTAGCCTAACCACCAAAGTAACAGGAGCCGAGCTGACTGTGAATACAGATGCGTCAAACTACAGTGGCCACAAATATGCCAAGATTTAATGGTTTGAGGAAATTATGGCCGGGTAAGAAGAACATTGATGGCAGTTACAACTCCTCAATGAATGAGATTTGAGGTTATCAGATAATAAACCCCATATCCTTTTCAGCTATCCGAAAAAGTCCCTGGGAGCACTACACGGACCCTTCTACCTGAAAGTCAAATAAGCAACCCTAGAGGGGGTGAATAAGGTTTCAATACTAAATGCAAAAAATAACGAACCCAATTAGATTGAATAGAGAAATCAAGAAAAATAAACACAATTAGCAATAAATGAACAAATATAATTGACAATTAGTTAAAGAAGAGGTTGAATGAGAGAGATAGATAAAATTGAGCCAACAACCGATTTATGGTGGTTCAGTCACCAAGCAGCATACTCCACTACTTAGAGGTCTCTTCTCTAGATTTTCAAACCAATCACTTATTGGTAGGTTCCTTTCAAGAAGCTTAGACCTTTTACAATCGACATTCTTTTAGGGTAAAAATCTAGACCTTACATCCACTTTCTTTTTGGATACAAGTGTAGACCTTCATCAACCCACTTTCCAAGTGGTTGGATTTCTTCACCTACAGTCAAATATAATAAGATGATTGTTCTCTATACAAATATGAGAACCAATTAAAGCACAAATACCAATAATAAAATGAATACAAGTTGAGGCTCTCATGACAAGAAGAATTAACACAAGTTAGCTTGGCACAATAAGATCTAGATGCAAAATAATATGAAAAATCAAAGCTTGAATCTAGAATCTTTAAGTAGAACTCTTGAGGAGATTGAGATCAAGTAGTAGGAGTAGTAGGAGTTGATGAACCGGTCTCAATCACAACAACAATTGAAATCTTGAATCATTGTTTGAAGGAGAAGGAATATTTAGCTTGAAAGAGTTAGAAATTTAAAGTTGAGAAGCCCTTGAAAACTTTTATAATGTGTTGAAGAATTTTTCTCAAAGTTATGTAAAGAGTGTTAAGAATAGGTATTTAGAGAGAGGGTATGAAAGAATAGCTGAGAGAAAGATTCTACAAAAATTTCGTGCAAAAATACCCTTAAAATAAAAATTTGGGTCAGTCGGGTTGATCGCTAGACATGGCCGGTCGATCCAAATGACAGCTCAACATAAGAGATCACTTTGAAAATCACCTAGAGGGGGGGTGAATAGGTTATGGCTATACTTAAAGACAAATAATGTGGAATTAAAAATAAATTAGCAATAACAATTAGATAGATCTAACAAAAGAGTAAGCAATATAAGTGCAAGTAAAGAGAGGAGAGTAAAGTTTAGAGAGATAGTGGACAATCGCAAAGATAAGAATATGTTTCGAGGTTCGAGCCACTGCTCTATGTCCCTTCAACACGAGAAGGATTTCCACTATGATCGATCCCACCAGATAGTCAATCGGTTACAAGTTCTCACTAGAACTCTTCAGACACACTTGTCCTCTCTCACGGTGCCGCAACACCAAATTGGAGCTCACTAGCTCGCTCGAGGCTGCAACCTCTATAACTTCTCAATCGAAGAAAACGGTGATCAACACTTGACCACAAAGAAAGCTCACAAGCACAGCCCTACAACCAAGATGAGGAAGTGAAACACTGGGGATTGTGTAGTGAAAATAGCAAGTGGAGATGTAGAGGAAAGGCTCAAGCTAAAACATCAAATATTGAAAATAATTGGCTCAAGAGAAAATCTTTTATAAAGAGGCTAAACTATGAAAAACTTTGATATAAGGCTTGTAAATCTTGTTCTTAAGTTGTTTCATACTCTCACTATTTATAGGGGATGAAAATAAGGTTAGAAAACTCAATAGATCCGTTGGGAGAAGACCCAACAAAAGACAAAACTGAAACTAGTCGTTAGGAGCCAACTCAGCAGATTTCTCTGCTTTCGGTTGACCGGCCGGTCGACCGCCAACGATCGGATTTTCGACCGTTGGGAAAGTGGTCGACCATCCAGTGGTCGACCGGATGGTCGACCGTGGTTCCCAAACAGAGAGTAAAACTCTCTGTCGGTCGACCGGGCCGGTCGACCGGAACAAACAGATAGCACTGCTCTTGCTTCCGGTCGACTGGCCGGTCGACCGAAGTGCACAGCTGCACTTTGATGCATGTCGGTCAACCGCCCGATCGACCGACAGAGCAGTTTTGCTCTGCCAACGGTCGACCGCCCGGTCGACCGGCTGAGGGCCAAAACAGGTTTTTGAATATCTTTTGAAGTCAAAATTTTTCAATAAAATTTCTTTTGATATGTAGATACAAAATAGAGTTCTAATGCTTTGAGGAAGTTGAGTGTGATGATAGATCAACACCAAATAATTTAGAACTATATTTTGATAAAAATCTTTTCTAAAAACAAAAACTGGTTTTTTCAAAACTTATTTTTCTGAAACCTGATTTTCCGAAACTCTATTTTTTTGAAACTCAGTAAGAAACTAGGTATTAAATTTTGTTTTGAAAAACACAGCGAGACATGAAATGTGTGTGTATGACAATCCCAAAAGCTATCAACTTCTTTCATCTTTGTTGTGACAAAAGACTATAAATCCTAACTAAAATGGAAATAGATAAAAATACAAATTTTGAAATAGTCTTCTTGATATGCTTGATCCTTGAGCTCTTCTAGTGTACTAGGCTCTGGGATCAAAATCCTCTTGGCTTCCAAATGCGTGAGTCTTGTGATGGAGCCGAAATGCAACATATGTTTTTATCAGAAACTTAGTTAAACAATTTTGTTAATACCTAACTACATATGGTTTGTTATCATTAAAACTAAGGGCTAATGGCCTTTGGGCCAAAACACTTGCACGTGCCATACGAGATAGAAGATGCATCACTCAAAGCTGCCGATCTCACTAAAAGCAAAAAATGTAACGTTCAGAAAATATATACCATTACAGACAAGTACAATACAATTTGGATAAAATAGTAAAAAGAAATCAGAATTTTTTCGCACAATTTCAGAAACAATCAACCCAATGACCGACCCACCAGTCGATCCTAGAAGAAACAAAAATAGAATCGGTGGAAGATTGATTGACCCGTCGGTCGGTCCAAAACATGGCCGCGAGTTGGGGATAAAAAAAACTGTCAAACAACGGTCGACCAAAGAAACAAGGTGGTCAATCCAGCCTAGTGCACTCTTGCGAAAGGCAAACGCATGTTGACCTAACGGTCGATCCAGCCTCGTGCAAACATGCACTGGGCAGACGAATGGTAGTCCGGGCAGTCGATCCTGCTCTATGCAAATGTGCACGGAGCAGACGATCGATCGTCCAGGCGGTCGACCCGTGACCACTCGAGACTTGGGTACAAATTATTTCAGAAAGCAGAAGAACCAACATTTCTGCTGGTCGATTCGAGCTAATGCAGAATTTACGCCACTATTTGAAATTGAATGCGGAACATCAATTGGTTCGACTGCAGTATTTTGACGGTCGATCCAAGGGATCCTCAAAAGTGAAATTTGTTTTAAATGTTTCTTAAAAATTGTGAAAAATTCTTTAAAAATATATAAACACAATGTAAAGTCTCAAAATAATATTTGAATAATATTTAAAATATTTTGGGCAGGTTTTCAAAATTATGAGTAAAATACACTTGAATTGGAAATGAAAATTGAAACCACAGTGAGCAAATGCAATTTAGTTCCAAGAAACTATTTTGTATTAATTCTTCTCACGTCACATGATATTTCCTAAGTAAATGTGGAAGTCCCTTGGCTCGGGACTCTTACTTCAAAAGATTTTGCAATTGTTTACTCTTTTCTTCTAGCACCACTCTGGGATAGAGGTGAGCATCGGTCGGTTCGGTTCGGTTTTTGCTAATTTTTTCAAAACCGAACCGAACCGAACCGACTCAGTTCAGTTCGGTTTTCGGTTTTTTCGGTTAGCCTCATATATTTTCATCATTTCTTACATTTTTTAGTCACCATTATATTATCATCCTTTAATATCCTAATCTTAAATATCTAATACCCAAATTAGAAACAAGAAAAAGACCCTAATCTTAATGTGAATTGAAAATTTCATGTTCTAAAATTTTTACACTGTACTTGAGCTCTTATATCAAAGCTTGCATAATTATTATTAACTTTTACTAACAAGATTACAAAAGAAAGAACTATATTAATATAAATATTATTCTCAATTATAATAGTGTACTTAACATGGCTTTCACATGTTCAATATAAAAAGATGATATTGCTAGAACTAATGAGATAAGGTTCCACCTGTTTTTTTATGAACTATATGACTCACTAAATTGAATTTGGGTGGGGTAATACATAGGGTGAGAAGTTCGGTTCGGTTCGGTCGGGTTCGGGTTTTGTAACGCAAAACCGAAAACCAACCAAACTAGAGCGGTTCGGTTCGGTTCGGGTTCGGGTTTCGATTTTTGGTCGGTTATTTCGGTTATAACTGAACTCTGCTCACCCCTACTCTGGGAGATCTTGTGAAATTGAGTTTCTTGAGTGTTTGGGCTGGACTAACTCCACCACCTCCTTGATTGATACAGCAATTTGAGTTTTGTTCCAACCAAAACTTCCATCTGCATTCTTTGATCTAGATCAAAACACATAAATGCTAGAAAGGAGTTGTTAGTGTCACAAATAGCTTAATAAGTAGCCGTCATCAAACTAAAATATAACAGGGCTAACAATCTCCCCCTTGATTATGGCAATCTATTAAGATACAAAATAAAAATATAGTGTCAATCATAAGGTTTAATAAAAATAGAGTGTCAATCATAAGGTTTCTCCTTACATATATGCAATATATATTTTTGAAGAGAAGAGATGTTAAGCTCCCTTCTGCATACGCGCATTACACAAAGAGGAGATGTTAAGCTCCCATGCATGCAAGCACACATACAATGTAGAGAAGAGATATTAAGAACCCTCTACACAACACATCACAAATACATACACAGAGGAGATGTTAAGGCCCCTGCATATATGAACAGTTTATATATATAAAAACAAAATAAAGCTCAAAATCTGTGTCAATATGGAGATATAAATATGCATACACAATCACTTGCATATATTTAAATAAAAATGATCAAGAATAACATATACAAGTATAATTGTGCAAAAGGGAGTATATTGGTAAATATCAGACATTAATCACAAGTATTACTAATATCTCAACAGACAATCAATAAATCACAGAATCATATACTTTTTATGTATCCAATTTACTTAATTTACTTCTTCCCTTTTGGCCTCATCAAGAATGGGTGGAAAAGTAACAAACACAACTCAAAGTATAACAAGGATTCCAGAAATACATACATATACCACAGAAGCATATCTGAACTCAAATATTAATTGAAAGTCAAATATTAATCAAAGAAGTAATTAAGAAAGAAAAACAAATTGCAAAGACAAGAAATTACATAATTAAGCAAATACAAACCAAAGTTAGAAGTTTCAAATTATGCAACCAGTGTCAAGACCACGCAGGGTCATAAATACACAATTGTTTTACAAACCATCATCAAAATAAAATTAATATCCAAAATACAAAATGAACACCATCATTGATCTGCTTGAGTCATATCCTGACCTGAAGCTTCTGAGGTAGGTGAGAGATGTATCCACCGAGGAAGCTGGAATTCAATAACAAAAGATGGATATATGCAAAAGTTTATGAAAGGTCAAGGCTAAAAAAGGGCTTATATCAAGCAAAAATGACCATAGAATAAGGTACTCACCAACAGGGATCGGAGGGAATACAAATAGTGTTCTCAGTCAATACTAGCACCAACACTGTCAATATCCTCCTGTGCATCCTGAGGGTCCTAAACAGTACCAACCTCTTCCTAAGCCTGCTCCTGCTCCTGCTTCTGAGTCTGCCGCTCCTGCTGTGGCTGGTGAATGCCTCCGATGGGTCCAAACACCATCTCATGCCTTGTGCGAAAACAATAGGTGACCATCTCCATTCCCCTTCTGTGCTCATCACCAAGTGCAGCAAAACTCTCTCTAATCTCTCCCACTGAAGCCCTGAGTTGATCCTGCCCGGACCCCAACTCAGTCAGATGCTCCTCCAAGATTCTTCATTTTCTTCTTCCTCTTCCTTCTTCAGCTCTTCTTCAAACAACTTTCTAACATTTGTCTCAATCTCTCTCTTCTTCTTTATTGAAAATAAGTGTGGACACTCTGCTTCCTCTCTCTCCAACTTCTCCTTCATGGTATCACCAATCACAGCAAATTCCTCACTCGGAGAAACTGCAGGCAACTTCATCCTCTTGAGGGTTACTAGATCAAAGTCTCCTTTGTACTTCCCTCTGACCTTTGACTTATAGTAAATCTTTACCCTTTTAAAAATCTTGGTAAGAACCATTGCATACCCCTTGCTACTCTTCCCTTTAAAATTGCGCATAAAGCCGTGAGCTAGGTTAATATTGATCCTCTTAACAATAACATATAACATCAATGTAGCATCCGATTATACATTATCGAAATGACCACCTTGGGGAAGAACATTGTGAAGGATTATCTTGGCTAAAATCTTACACTGGGGTGTGAGCATAGATACATTCAACTTGGTGTTTAAATCAACAGAATGATCATATCTCTTTCCTATTAAAAGCTTCCTAGCATCATCCATATCCCTGTTGTGCCTACGACAACAACCAGAAGAGGAATCCCTGAATCTCCCAAGCACGAAGAACAATCCCAAAACACAGCACAAATATCAAACACCAGAGAAAGCACACGCAAACAACGATCTAACGAGGTTCAGCCTCAATGCCTACGTCCCCAGGGCAATCAAAAAAAGAGATTTATTACTTTGGAAGAAAATTACAATGCTAGTAGCTTCTCTGATCTCAAGAGAGCTTCAGAATTTTTAGCATTAGCAAAACCCTAGAAAAAACCCATATTTATACAACAAGATTTCTAAATCTGCAATTGCAGCCCGCACCCGCTTGTCGGTCGACCGGGCGGTCGACCGACCCCTTCCACCGGTCGACCGGTCGGTCGACCGGGTGCCCAAAGAGTTGGATACTTTCAGTCGGTCGACCGAGCGCCAACCGTGTGCACGTTGTGCACGTCGGTCGACCGGGCCGGTCGACCGAACTCCTGATACCGCGGGCGGTTGACCGGGCCGGTCGACCGGAACACCTGTTCCTACTGCTGTTGGCTATTTTCTGGCTACTGCTTTCCTTCGTCTTTTGTCATCGACTTCCTCGGCGATCACTCGACGACCCCTCGACAATCCTTGTCAACTTCCTC
This sequence comes from Agave tequilana, assembly GCA_038442645.1. Classification (NCBI taxonomy): domain Eukaryota; kingdom Viridiplantae; phylum Streptophyta; class Magnoliopsida; order Asparagales; family Asparagaceae; genus Agave; species Agave tequilana. The sequence goes on along the minus strand of JAVJIF010004398.1, from coordinate 119,298 downwards.
AGCAATACTTCTCTCTTTCCAACAATTCTCCACTTCGGCGAAGATTCTTCCAAATCTGAGCCGAACTGTCCATCGACTTGAGAGCGGCTATACCAATGTGGTTGCCTACGTACCCTGCCTAAGGGATCAAGCCGTCTGTAGTTCATCCAAATGAGCTTCAGCAAGCTCAAGCTACCTGAAGGACATGAAGCAAAACTTTGCAATGTGCAAACTTAACTCCCGACACCACCTTAGTAAGCATGCCGGCGGGATTCTCCGATGTGTGAATCTTCAACAGTTCGATGTCACCCTCTTTTAGAATCTCCCAAACGAAATGGTACCTGACGTCGATATGCTTCGTTCTTGCATGATAGACATGGTTCCTGGCCAAGTAAATGGCGCTCATGCTGTCACAGTTAATCTTCAGCCGATCCTGTTCCACGCCCAAGTCATCAAGCAACCCTTGAAGCCAGATTGCCTCCTTCATGGCCTCTGTCATAGCCATGTACTCTCAGCCTCTGTGGTCGACAAAGCGACGGTAGACTGCAGTGTGGAGCGCCAACTCATCGGTGCCTGAGAGAATGTGAAGACATATCTCATTGTCGACCGACGCTTGTCAAGGTCACCTGCATAGTCTGAATCAACATACCCTATGCACTCTTACTTTCCCGTGGAGTCCTTCTCAAATACTAGACCTACATCAATTGTTCCTTTGATGTACCTCAAGATCCACTTCACAGCTTCCCAATGACCCTGTCCCGTATCATGCATATATCTGCTCACCATGGAGATGGCCTGTGATAGATCTGGTCTCGTACACACTATAGCGTACATTAAGCTACCTACTGTATTGGCATATGGAACGTGAGACATATACTCACGCTCTTGAACACTCTTCGGAGACATCTTTGTAGACAATTTGAAGTGAGGAGCCATAGGTGTACTTACAGACTTTGTATCCTTGCTGATATTGAACCTCTATAGTACCTTCTTCAAATAGCCCTTCTTAGTCAAACTCACCCTGCCAACTCTCTGGTCTCTAGTGATCTCCATGCCCAACACCTTCTTTTCTCTAAGGTCCTTCATCTCAAACTCTGACGATAGATCCCTCTTCAGAGCATCAATAGCAGATCTCTACCTCGAAGCAATCAACATATCATCTACATAAAGAAGTAGATAGATATATTCACCTGATGGTAGCTTGTTGTAGTACACACATGGGTCATAGTGGCTACGTGTGTACTTCTTCCTTCTGATGAAGCTATCAAATCACTTGTACCACTGTATAGGAGACTGCTTCAGTCCGTACAGCGACTTCTTCAGCTTGCATACTAATTCTTCCTTCCCTGCAGTCTTGAAACTTGTAAGCTGAGTCATGTAGATCTCCTCCTCTAGATCGCCGTGGAGAAAGGCGGTCTCCACATCGAGTTGGTCAAGGTCCAACTCATTCTGCACAACCAAGGCCAAAAGAATACGAATTGACGAATGTTTAACCACAGGAGAGAATACCTCATTGTAGTCAATTCCTTCCCTCTAAGCATAGCCTTTAGCCACCAACCGAGCCTTGTAGCGCACCGCATATTCTTGGAGAGATCCTTGCTTCTTAGCATACACCCACTTGCAGCCTATGGCCTTCTTCCCTTTGGGTAACCTGGTGAGTTCCCATGTGTCGTTCTTGTAGAGAGATTGCATCTCTTCATTCATGACCTCTTTCCATATCCTCGCTTCCAAACTGATCTCAGCTTCTCTGAAGGTAGATGGAATAGCGTCCTCAACGACTGGAAGTGCATACGCTACGACCATATCAGTGGTAAGCCAACCTGGTCTCCTAGTGTTCCTCCTTGGTCTTTCAACTGCAGTAGGGTCAGGAAATTACCCATGACCTATTCTTGACCCTGTTCAACATCTTCAACACCTTCTTCAACTGCTTGATTATTGCCCTGTGTCACCCCAGGAATGATCCTCACTGATGTTGATTCCTCTAGAGATAGTGGGTCTGCATCAATCTCCACCTACTGCGATAGCTCCTTGTCTTGCTGATCTCCACCTGCTGAGAGACTGTAGGCTTCATCAAAGAAGACTCATCGAAGGTGACATCCCTGCTAAGTATAAACTTGTTGTCCGTTGGGTCCCAAATCTTGAACCCCTTGATTCCTCGCTTGAAACTGACGAACGCACCTTTCTTTGCCCTTGGGTCCAACTTGTCATCTTTGACATGATAGTAGGCTGGACATCCGAAGACCCGTAGCAAATCATAGTCAGCAGCTGCTTTTCCTGACCAAGCCTCAAGAGGGGTCTTCCCCCTATCGCAGACGACGGTAACCTATTCACGAGGTAACATGCATACGCCAAAGCTTCAGCCCAAAACTTCTTTGACAGTCCTGCATTAGATAACATACACCGAACCTTCTCTAATAAGGTCCTGTTCATCCTCTCTGTCACCTCATTCTGTTGCGGAGTCTCTCGTACCGTGAAGTGTCTCTCTATGCCCTCATCAAGGCATAGTTGTAGGAAAGGATCCGATTTGTACTCTCCTCCATTGTCAGAACGGAGGACCTTGATCTTCCTTCCCGTGCTTCTCTCCAGATTCACCTTCCACTTCACGAACAGCTCTAGGACTTCTCCTTTGTGTCGCATGGTGTACACCCAACAGCGCCTAGAAAAATTGTAAATAAACGACACAAAATAATGGTTACCTCCAATCGATGTAGTCTTAGTAGGTCCCCAGACATCCGTGTGAATATAGTCAAGAATCCCCTCGGTGCAGTGTGATACTGTGTCGAACTTTACATTGGTCTTCTTGCCGATGATACAATGCTCACAGAAATCCATCTTGCAGGTTTCGGCACCCTTCAGCAAATCTTGCCGCGCAAGAGCTTGCATTGACTTCTCTCCTACATGTCCCAGCCTCATGTGCCACAGCCTGGTTGAATCTTCCTTTGAACTGGTAGTAGCCGCCACTTGCCCTGTCACCATACTACCCTTCAAGTAATATAGGTTGTTCCGGTAATCGGCATTCAACATCACCATCGAACCTTTTGTCATTCTAAGGACTCCTTCCTTAATGGACACCCCAAGGCCCAATGACTCCAAAGCTTCTACGGAAATCAGATTTCTCTTCAACTGAGGTACATACCTTACTTCCTTCAGCTCTCTCACCATCCCATCAAACATTCTGATTGGAATTATACCACCACCCTCCATGATGCACGGATGATCATCGCCCATGACGACCGAACACCCCTTCAGCTTCTTAAAACTGGTAAACCAGTCCCGATTAGGGCATACATGGTATGTTGCACCTGTATCCAAGATCCACTCGTTTTCACCTGAGTAGCCTATGATGGGAGTTGTAACTGAAAAAGAGAACACCGACGAATCTGAGTCTAATCCATCTGCCTGTGATTTATTGCTAGGAGTGTTAACCACCTTTGCGAGATTTGCCTCAGACTTTGATTCCTTCTTCTTTCCCTTGAACTTTGGACAGTCTACCTTCCAGTGCCCTATCTCTCTACAGAAAGCACACTGATTCCTTTTGAGATCCCTAAACCCTGGCCTGGACTTTGATCTTCCTCTAACCTCCTTGCTCTTTCCTCGATGAACCCCTGCCTCTTACTTCCAGTGCCTCCGCCGATGAGCTTGACTTAGAAGGATGTCTCTCCTCCTTCCTCGTCTCATAACTTGTCAGTGCAGACAACACCTCATGGTAGTCCAGAGTCTGCCTACCATTGATAAAGGTCAGAGTGAATGTCTCATACTCCTCCTCTGGGAGTGAGTTCAGGAAGATGATCACCTTATCCTTCTCGTCTATCATGACATCCACGTTCACCAAGTCTGTAAGAAGCTTCGTGTATCAGTTGATGTGCTCATTCACTGTGCTCCCCTTCTTCATCTGAAACCGGTACAGCTTACTCTTAAGCTGCAACATTGACTCAACACTCTTCGTCAGATATTTCTTCTCAAGGGTTTCTCACAGATGCTTTGCCGACGTCTCATGTTGTGCAAGATATTTATGTCTTATGATAAACATGAACGAATCAATTCACACACTGACCTGTTCATCTTTGCCCACTCTTCATCAGTGGTTGTGCTTCTCTTCTTCTCCATAGGAGAGTATCCTTGAGGTTCGATGCATTTAGGGCATCCATAACCTCACATCTCCACATTCCGAAATTATTTGTGCCATTAAACTTGACTACATCAATCCTCGGATGAGGATTCATGGTCTTAACTGAAGCAATTTCTTCTGCCATCTAGATTACTTGATCCTCTATCTTTGCAAAAAATTAACCAACTAGAAATAGATCACTACTTCGATAAAAATTGAATTTTTACTTTTTCCCTGAAACCCTAGATTGAGTTTCTCACCGGATCTACTCCACCAGAGATTCCACGAGCACTCCTTGCGTCCTCCTGAGATCGACACACGATCCCATGAACACGAATACCTCTGATCTGAGATCGACACACGATCTCCACCGAATCAGATCCCGAGCCCTCCGAATCTCCAGACAAATCCCAAGCGAAACCTGGGAAGCTCTGATACCACTTGTTGTGCTTACGACAACAACCAGAAGAGGAATCCTTGAATCTCCGAAGTACGAAGAACAATCCCAAAACATAGCACAAATATCAAACACCAGAGAAAGCATACGCAAACAACGATCTAACGAGGTTCGGTCTCAATGCCTACGTCCCTAGGGCAATCAAAAAAAGAGATTTATTACTTTGGAAGAAGATTACAATGCTAGTAGCTTCTCTGATCTTAAGAGAACTCCAAAATTTTCAGCATTAGCAAAATCCTAGAAAAAACCTGTATTTATACAACAAGGTTTCTAAATCTGCAATTGCAGCCCGCACCCGCTTGTCCGTCGACCGGGCGGTCGACCGACCCCTTCCACCGGTTGGCCGGTCGGTCGACTTGGTGCCCAACAGAGAGTTGGGTACTTTCAGTCGGTCGACCGGGCGGTCGACCGAGCTCCAACCTTGTGCACGTTGTGCACGTCGGTCGACCGGGCCGGTCGACCGAACTCCTGATACTGCGGGCGGTCGACCGGGCCGGTCGACCGGAACACCTGTTCCTGCTGCTGTTGGCTATTTTCTGGCTGCTTCTTTCCTTCGTCTTTTGTCATCGACTTCCTCGGCGATCACTCGACGACCCCTCGACGATCCTTGTCAACTTCCTCAGCAATACTTCTCTCTTTCCAACAATCCCACCCAGGCATGTCAAAATTTCTTCCAATGAAAGCAAGACCGCTAATGGGTACATGAAATATTTGTTCAATTAAGCCATGGTTTTAACGTGAATTTGACACTAACATCCAAGTAATAGATTTCACACTTTCTTCTGCTCCATTGTAAATTTACATAAAACTGACAAACTAAATATAGATTCCAATTTACCTTCTCTTTCAAAAATATAGAAATTCCAGCATAATCACAAATCTCATGCATACCATATGCATGTAAAGCCTCAAAATTAACAACCTCCCAAGGCGAACCTAGTCAAATTTGTATTTGTCCACAAAGATCTTGGTTTTTTGATTGATGAAGCGACCAAAGTTGGGATCTGCCTCCTTGATGATCCCATCCAGATCTCCAGTTCCACTGCTTCTTCTGTCTCCAATCCTCTTCAACTTCTCCTTGTTTCTTCTTCCCTTTTTCTCTTTATCTTTCTTCTTGCCCTTCTCTTCTTCTAGATCAATTCTAGCTTTGCCCATAACTTGGCTTACTCACCATTCTCTTCCTGTTGACAGAAGAGGAAACTCCATTGTCGCTGTCACCACCACGACCACCAGGGGTTTGGCCGTTGTCGACGGAGTGGGGACGACCACTCCTAACGCTACTGGTTCCTCTTCCTCTGTTGGCGGGAAGCTTAGGTCCGATCATGGTGAGGCATAGGTAGAGAAGACTGATTTATAAATGAGTTTTGATAGGATTTCAGAAAGATTTTAGGGTTTGGCGGTTAAAAAACATGAAGAGTAGTCGGTGAATAGATTAAAGAAATCGGGGGCTAGGTTAAATATATAGTGGATAGTGAAAAGAAGCTTCATCTGGGTGGACCCCTACCTCTGGTTGGTCGATCCAATTGATGTTTGCGCACTAGGTGACTGGGCGCTCAGCGCTTAATCATATCATCCGTCCGCTCTTTGTGGTTGACCCGGATATGTATCCAGATCACAATATAGCCTCATAAAAATTCATAATTTTTTTTTTTACATAAATCTAGAAAAATTCATAAATGATTCCTAAACATTTTATCAATAAAAACTATACAATATCAATCAAAACATCATATCATATCAATATTTTCAAGAATCAAGAGAACACATACTCAATTGTCTTCGGATAGAACAAAATTGATCTTCCAGAAAGGGTTTTGTAAATATATCAGCAAGTAAATTTTTGGTATCCACAAAAAGAAGTTTAATATTATCACATTTAACATGATCCTTTAAAAATTGGTGTCTCACATCAATATGTTTAGTTCTAAATGAAGAATAGAATTTTTAAACAAATTTACTGCAGTAATGCTATCACACAAAATATTTGTAGCATCAAATTTCAAACCAAAATCATTCAAAGTTTGTCTCATCCATAATATTTTAGCATAACATAAATCAGTCATGATATATTCTGCTTTCATTGTGGACAATGCCGCACAATTCTGTTTCTTACTAAATCATGTGACAAGAGAATGTTCCAAGATTTGGTATGTGCCATTAGTGCTCTTGCGGTCTACTATGTGAAAGTCACCAGGGGGGGGGGTGAATAAGTGATAGCTAATCAAAATGCGAAATACAATAATTAAAAATAAATAACCAAAAATGTCAACTAAAAAAAAAAGAAGTGAAGCAGAATTCTCAATTAAGGGCTTTAGAACTTCTCCTCTTAATTCTTCTTGAATAAGAGTTAAGGTGGACAATTGCCTTCTTACATAAACGAGGAAAACCAGCAAGTATGAGCAATGTAGGTAATGTAGAACAAATAGAATGTATAAGCAACAGAAGCAAGTATAAGCAATATACAGTATGAGCAAGAGTAAGGGAAATAGCAATCGCAAACACAAAAAATTTGTTTCAAGATTCGAGCAACTTGTTCTATGTCAAATAGAATGTATAAACAATATAGAGCAACCAAAAAGCAATATAGAGTATGAGCAAGAGTAAGAGAAATGTCAATCATAAACACAAAGAATTTATTTCAAAGTTCGAGCAACTTGTTTTATGTCCCCGTCTTCATCGTGTGAAGGATTTTCACTATCCACTATGTTTTCCACAAATGACTCAATATAATGGTCTACATAAATCTGGAACTCTAACTCCAATATTCTAATCTCCACACAAGAGATAAGCACAAAGCCAATGAAAAATACAAGCACTTGGTAACCACAAAAATTACAAACTTTTTCTTTACAACTTTCTAAAATTTAGAGATAAAATTTGAGGCTTAAGAAGTCTGTGTGAGAGAAAAATCAATTAAATAGAATGAATTTGAGAGCTTAAAACTTTGAGAAAGAGATTTGGAATAAATGCTCTTTGAAACTTGGAACTTTGAAATTTTACAAACAATTTTTCAAAACTTTCTCAACTTTTCTTGATAATATTTGATGTGAAACTCTATCCAATAACTCCTATGTATATGTAATAGGTAAATATCATTAGAGAATTAATTTGGACATAAAAAAGTTGTTAAGACCCTAATAACATGAAAATCTCCCTTTGGGACAAGACAAAAATAGTTTTAATTAAAAAGTAGCTGTTTGTTCTTTTCTGGCAGACTAGCAGTCGACCGCGCGGTCAATCAACAATGATTTTTTATCATAGCCGTTGCCATCGGTCGACCGGGCAGTCGATCTAAAGCCTGAAACAGAGAGTTATACAAGAGAGCTCGATTTAAGGCGGTCGACCGGTCGGTCGACTGACCCGAACAGCCAAAGGAGTTAAGAGTGTCAGTCGATCAGTAGGTCGATCAATCCCCTATGCACAGATACATTAGAATCTGTGTGCATATTCGATCGGCTTCTCGATCAATCGAGAACGGTGCAGAACCCACTGCACACTTGGGCCGTCAACCGGGTGGTCGACCGGCCAAGGCCAAAAGCCCCAAACACGTTTGTTTTTAAATATCTATCTAAATTTTGAAACAAAACAAAATGTATATGTTAAAAATATTTTGACAATATTTTAAACCATGAAATGCATGTAAACATATAGAGATAAAAATCATAATGAGGTTCAAAACTTGTATTGATGAACTAGATTAAAAACTAGTTATTTTGAAAAAAAAGTTGTGTGAAACTTCTTGAGCATGAATATAACATTCTAAATTTAATCAATTTAATTTCTTACAAGCATTACACTGTCTTCACGTCTGCTTCGAGTGGGCTTCTCAAAAAATTACGCTTTGATCTTTTGAGTTTGAATCCATGCTTAAATCAACTTGAACACTTCAATACCTTCCTTGAGGAAGAATATAACGAGATCTTAGTTCTTGAATCTGGTAATCTTAAAAACACTTGAACTTAATTAGTACCTCACCACCACATGTTTTGTAATCATCAAAATATAAATGGTGATTGTACCCTTGGGCCAACAATCTCCCCTTTTTGATGATGATAAAACTTATGAGCTGTTTACAAACGAATGTGAAGAGTTTGAAAAAGCTCCTCTTGAAATTATGCTCATAAAATTTAGGTTCAACATGACTAATGTATATATCAATAATAAGCAAGTCACATGCATTACAATAAAATTGGCAATTAAGAACAATATGCATAAAACAATCATCCATCTGTCCACTCCTCCTTCCACCAAAAGATATGTAAAAAAGAGAAAGATAACCAACTAAATATTGCATAAAAACATGCGAATGGATTAATGATAATGATAAAAAAAACTCAACATACTTCTTCTCCCCCTTTTTGTCATGCATCAAAAAGGAGATACTAATAGAAGACATCAATTTTGAAAATATGATATTCCAATTGAAATTGACAAATTTAAAGTATAAACATGAGGAAAAAATCAAAACCAATTGGAAAACAAATAATATGAGAGATACTGAATTGAAAAATTCTAAATATACGAATCAAGGAGACATCATACAAACATTTTATTCACCACAAATGAAAGAAAATCTATTGTAATCAAGTGATTTTATAAAATTATCATTCAATTGAAAATCAGTAGAAATATAATCAATTTCAATATCGCCTTTCTTATAATGATCTCTAAGAAAATGACATCAAATTTCTATATGCTTGATCTTACTATGTCAATTTACATTCTTAATCATATGAATAGTACTAGTGTTTTCATAAAAAATCTTAATATGATCATAATGCAAATCATAATCAAGGAGTACGTTTCATCCAAAGGACTCGTGCACAACAAGCCTTAACAGCAACATACTCCGCCACAACAGTTGAGAGGGCCACAAAATTTTATTTCTTAGAAGATCACGACATAAGACAATTTTTTAGAAATTGACAAGTTTCAATAATGCTCTTCTTATCCCTTTTACAATCAGCATAGTCGGCATCTGAATAACTCGTCATTGAGAATTATCTGGTCCTCGAATATGACAAGCCCATACCAGTAAAGCCTTTAAGATACTTAACAATGCGTTTTACCACAGTCAAGTGGGACTCTTTAGGATAAGATTGGAATCTAGCACAAATGAAAATACTAAACATGATATCGGTCTACTTGTCGTTAAGTAAAGTAAACTCCCAATCATGCTATGGTAAAGTTTAATGTTAACACCTTGTTCATCCTTATCAAGCTTGATTGTAATATCCATCAGAGTCAAACTCCTTGATTATTTCTATTATGCACTTGGCTTGATTTATGAAGATCCCATTGCTCCTTTACTTTATTTGGAGTCCAAGAAAGTAGTTAACCTCTTCCATCTTATATTTCAAACTCTTCCTTCATGTATAATTCAAAATTCTTGCAAAGCTTTTCATTAGTAGATCTAAAGATAATATCATCAACATAGATCTGTATAATCAAAATATCATTGTTTAGCTTAATAAATAAAGTGGTATCTACTTTACCCTTTACAAAACCGTTATTAATAAGGAAACTACTAAGTCTTTCATACCAAGCTCTTGGAGCTTTTTTCAAATCATATAAAACTTTTCTAATTTAAAAACAAAATCCGGATGTTCTGGATTGACAAACCCGAGGAGGTTGTTCAACATACACCTCCTCCTCAATAAAACTATTTAGAAAAACATTTTTAACATATACTTGAAATAATTTGAAATCTATATGAGGAAGAAACAAGGGTCATCCATATAGCTTTAAGCTGTGCTACAGGTGCAAAGGTCTTCTCAAAATCGATGCCCGCGATTTGATTGTAACTTTAGGCTACTAGGCTAGCCTTGTTCCTTATTACATTACCCGACTCATCCAACTTGTTTGTAAAGATTCATTTAGTTTCAATTGTTAGTCTATCATAGGGCCTAAGAACAAGATACCAAACTTGATAACGCTCAAATTAATTGAGCTCCTCTTGCATTGCAAGTAACCATTTTAAGACACCCTTGGCTTCGAGGATATTTCTGGGTTATATATGTAAGATAAAAGCAAAATGACCACAAATATGATAAAGTTTAGATCTAGCAGTTTTCTTTGATACATCACCTATGATGAGATCTTTGAGATGACTTGTAGTATATCTCCTATTATTCAGAAGTAGTTGAGTTGGATCCACTTCAACTTCTTGAACTTCACCATTTGCATCATCTCTTGGCTTTTTTTCTTCTTGCACTGGTAAGTCCTACATACTAGGGGTGGCAATTGGGTCGGGTCGGGTCTAATTGGGTCGGGTCTTAAATGGCTCGACCCATAATCGGGTCGGGTCGACCCAACCCATTTATTTATATGGGTCAAAAATTCAAACCCAAACCCGACCCAGTATTATGTGGGTCGACCCGATCCGACCCATTTGACCCATTTAACTAAATGGGTCGGCCGGGTCGGGTCGACTCGTTAGCGGTAAATGTTTTGTAGGAACCTAGTTCTTGCATTCTATAAGTAGATGACAGTGGCATAATGTTGGTTTCAATAAGTTAAAAATCATAAAATCATGTATATCAAATGCAATGCTTCTTATTCTCTGAAATAAAGGTGAAAGTATTAGTGGGATTGAGACAAACTCAGGGATTGTTTATGCAATATAATTTTGTTTATTTATGAGAATGTAGTTAAAATTAAGGGCTTTAGGTTTTTCATAGAAGATTGTGCAATGTGTATGGTGTATTGGATTTTGATGAAGAAAGGATGGAGAGCTAAATTATGAAGTCCCTGAGCGGAAATGATAAATGATTCCCAAAAAAATCTCTGGATCAAAAATATAAAAAGGTAAATGGGTCTTAGCGGGTTTGGTGGGTTTGGGTCGACCCGACCCATTTATTAATCGGGTCTGGTGGGTCGACCCGATTACGACCCAAACCCGTATAGCTCAAACCCATACCCACTTACTCTGGGTCGGGTCGGGTCGGGTCTAGCGGGTCGGGTCTGAATTGCCCCCCTACTACATAGACATCTTTTTCATATCTTCACCTAAGAAATAAATCTCACAATCTACAATATTCTTCACAAGAGAGTTAGTTCCTCAAACTTACATGCATAAATTCCTTAGTAGTCAACGTTGATCTATTGAAGACTCTATATGCTAGTATTAAAGTAGCCAACAAAGATAGCTTCAAAAAGCTTGGTATGAAATTTACCTAAATTATCCTTAGTATTCAAAATAAAATATTTACATCCAAAAACTTTGAAATATGAAATATTTAGTTTTCTCAAATAGTAAATCTCAAAAAGGATTTTATTTGAGTTCTTTTAAAACTAAATTCTATTTTCAAATGTAACATGAAGTATTTATGGTCTCGTCTTATAGATATTGAGAGAGTCCGCATTCACTAATCATGGTCCTAGCCATCTTTTGAAGAGTTTTATTCTTCCTTTTGATGACTCCATTTTTTGTGTAGTTCTAGGGCATGATAGCTCATTTTGATTCTATTTTCTTCAAAATAAGTAATAAAAGAGTGATTTACATACTCATCACCTCTATCACTTCTAATGCGCAAAATCAAAAAATTCTTTTTTTCGAGCTCTTTTTCAAAAACATGAAAATACAAAAAAACTTCATCTTTGTGCTCCAAAAAGAAAACGCATGTAAATCTTGAAAAATCATCAACAAGGACAAAAAAAATGGTTTCAACTAAGACTTTTGATTTGGTCAGACTAAACAAATCCATATGTATCGATTCTAAAAGTCGTGATGTCATAATATTCTTAATGGATTTGAAAGAGGACTTGGTTTGTTTTTCAAGTTAGGAATATCTTTCACTGTTTCCTTCAAATTAGTAGGGGATAGATGGTCAAAAGAAACATGACCTAACCGTCCATGCCACAACTAAAATCTTCATTAAAAGCAGTTAAATAAGTAGCATTGTATTGTAAATTGAACATATCAATGATATAAACATTATTCTCACAAAAATCAGAAAGTACACGAGAATTACTTTTCCCATCAATAATATCACAAGTAGAGTCGTCAAAATAATCCTTAAACCACATCACACATATAACTAATGCTTAATAGATTATGTTTGAGGCCTTTAACCAAAGCAACATTTTCAATCAAAGGAGATGAATCAATTTTGATATTACATATACCGATAATTTTACCCTTGGAATCATCTCTAAAGGTGACGGTGTCACCTTCACTAGACCTTGATAGTGTTGTAAAATTATTGATATCTCATGTCATTTACCGTGAGCACCCACTATCAAGGTACCACCGCTCCCTATGTCTTGGGGTCTTGGTGCGTATCTATATCATTTAAAAGAGTTATTGACTTTAGTACCCAAATCTTTTTGGGTCTTAAAATGTTAGTTTTTCAAACCCAAACATGACTATTTGAAATATTCAATTTATCATAACAAAACATAGCCAAGTAACCTTTTCGGCCATAATAAGTGCATAAGTACACCTTGGCATACATAAAGACATGATGTACATTGTGTGCATGATGAGCATGAGAGTATTGTGCTTGTGTGTGAGCGTGATGGTGTTTGTGTGTATGAAATATATGTAGATGATTTCCTTGAGTTTGCCTCTTAGGAAATATAGCTTTCAACCAAGCTTTATCGAGCTCATATTTCTTTAAAACATTGCTCAAAGTATTTATCTTTTTTTCATTAAAGAAACTCTTTTCATCAATGCAAGGAAATTTAGATTTACCTGAAATTTTATATGCATCAAAATCTTTTTCAATCTTTTGAAGAGAAGTGGATAAAATTTCTATTTCATTGAAAACAACAATCTATTAATTTTGTAAAAGTAAATTTTCTTTCTTAATTTTCGAATACTTCTTTCTCAGAAAATCATAGTTGTTGGAAAGTTCTTCAAATGTTTCTCCTTGTTCATCCATGGATAACTCACAATCATCAAGAATAGTTTCAAGAGTTACCTTAGGTGTGTTATCATTAGTCATGAAAGACATATTAGCCGTGTCTGCCTCTTCTTCAAATTCAATCTCTGAATCCCAAGTAGCATTCAAGGCTTTCTTCTTGTAGAGCTTGATCGGAGGGTAACCATGCACGAAAATGTGTATTTCGAAATCAATATTTTAAGTATGTGTGCTTTGACTTTCTCGATAATTTTGTCATAGCATGTAGGCTATACGGTTGAATACACAGGGATGAAAAGTGATAGAAGCATTAACATTATTGTTAATAAGTTCCTTGTTTAAGAAAGAGAAAGAAAAAGAAAAGAAAACTAGAAGTGGTAGGAGTAGAAGGAGATGAAAATGGCAAAGTGAAAGAAACAGTATTGGTGGAGGAAATAAAACAAGAAATAGAAGCGAAGTAAAACACAAAAGAAATGAAGTGCAAAGTGACCGTAAAAATGTGGTGAAGTGATTTGGAAAAGAAATGAAACTTGTGGAGAAGAAATGTAAACAATGGTGAATGATGAAGATGATGAAAACAACAATGATAAAGTGGTTTTGAAAATTGGTTTTAAAAATAAAGTAAAAAGAGAAGAAAACTCATGGCTACTAACTACTAAGTACTCTACTAAACATGTTAACCTCTTAGTGATAGTTGCCTCACATGGATCCTTGACCATCATTAATCCTTTGCTTCAAGAAACGTTATTGATTAGTCTACGATTATGCATTATTATATCGCATTTCTCAAATTATCGATCTAAACCATGTTTTGGTCTCTATTGCAGGTAAAGCATGAGTTCAAGGGCAAAGGAGTAATAAGAGCTTAATTAAACCCCTTTTAGGGTAATTAAATTCACATTACTTGGAGGCCAAGTAAAGGATTATCTAGAAGATACGTTGAACCTAGACTCCTGCGCATGTCAGACGAATATTCGGGCAAAATTATCAGAAATTGGATATACTAAGATTATTCTCGAAGCCAGAGGAATATCCTGACAAAAATCAGGGACCAAGTCCCTGGTATTGCCGCGGAAACGCGACAATTGCCGCATTTTCGCGGCAATAGGATGGAGCCACTCGTCGATTTTCGACGCGTGGCCCCGTCTCGTCTTCTGGAGGCTTCCTATGCCTATATAAACCCCTGTATTTGGCCAAAACGGAAGCAGTTTTCGTTTTTAGGAGTAGTTTCTGATTTTTTCAATGTTTTAGATTAGTGTAGGTAGGTGCTCTTCATTTCATTTATCTTATATTTTCTCTTCTTTTTAGATCTTTGATTGGTCGCTAATGTTGCATATTTAGTATCATATTTCCATACTTATTCTAGAATAAAACTTTGCATTGTCTTAATTAATTGCTTAATTTATTTGTAGGCCCAATCTTTAAGGAGATGAACAGAAATGAGCCCAAAGCCCACCAAAATTCTGAATTAAATCAGAGTTAATTCGCACTCAGTAAATCAGGGCAAAATCAAGAGGTTGAAAACCGGTTGAGAAGAATCCTCTCAGAATCGATCGGTTAAAGCTAAGAATCCAAGGCCATTTCGTCACACTTCGGGACTCAAACTGAAAATCCAACTACAGATAAAGTCAGAAGGCCAAACCAGCGCGACCCACCAATAGGGTGGGGCCACCTAGCCACACCCTGGCCACGGAAACGCGGCCCAAGCCGCCTTTTCGCGGCAAGGTTGGGGAGTAGGGGGAGCGTTTGCTCCCCCGACCTCCCCAAGATCCTGCTTACTGGGTTTTTTGCCTATAAAAGGCCATTCTCTGTGCTGAAAATGGAGGACCATGCAGAGTTAGGGTTTAGACTAGTTTTTCATTTCTCAGTTTAGGTTTTTATTTTTCTTGTTCATGTAATTTTAGTTTTTATTTATGTAATTCAGAGGAGATCAACTTTCATCGAAGAACAAGAATGAAGCTTGAGGTAAAAGTGACAATGGTGTAAGGTTTATTTCTTTTCTTTGATCGTTATGAAATCGAATCGATGTTCTTTCTTCGTATGTACTTCTTTTTAGTTTTCTTCTTCTTCTTCTTTTCTACTTCACTTTTCTTTTTGGTACAACTGTCTTCCAAGTGAGTCTAAAGCATCGAAAGAGCCTTGCTTTTGCGAATGCCACCGATAGCTCATGACGATGGAATTGTGAGTCTCTTTGTATCATTTCATGCTTGAGTATCTTGATGATGTAATGTGGAAGAGACTAAAAATCGACTCTTATGGGCTATGCGCTGATTGCCTCCAATTCAAGGTAACATCGTCGCAAAGACTCAAGGTAAGCTTTTGGTAAAAAGAAGGTAAGTAATTGTTTTTATTTGTTTTCTTTTATTTCTATAAATTAAATCACCAACACCATATCCTCAAAATCGCTTTCTTTCCCAACTCATTTGTACATAATCGCTTTCATCGTTTTCTGATTTTTTTTCTCCACTTTCTATTCTACCACTTTCTTCTTAACTTTAACTATTAACTCTTTTTCATTTTCTTAAATTTAACCAAAGAAGAATCTTCGTTTTATCTTCATTAAGATTTCAATAAAGAGACATAAACGCTTCTATCGCAAAATCCTCCTTGTGGATCACGACCCGCATAGCCACTTGCTATAGCGGTAAGAATTGAGCCCTTGCACATCTTCTTTCTAAATCTGAAATTCTTTATTTTTATGTGCAGGTTTTGCCTCAATCAAATTTTGGCGCCGTTGCCGGGGAGGGTAACGTTTCTATTGAAATCTGAATTTTTATTGAAATTTTTTTAGAACTAAAACGAATTTTCTTCTCTGTTGCAGGTTATAGGGCAAGCAAAGCAGGAAATTAAAGTTGCAGTAACATATAAGTGGCCTTGGGCCTCTGCTCTAGAAAGCAGAGACCAAGTGCCCTCTGCTTTGCCGCGGATCCGCGACCAAAGCCGCGAAAACGCGGCAAAAAGGAGTGGACTACTAACTGTCTTTTTGCAGGGCTGCTTGCTTTGCAAATTCTAGTTTTCTGCAACTTTACTTTTTCTTATATGCCATCACATAAGCCTGCTAATAATCAACAGTAAAACGTTTATTGAAAAGCTAAAAAAATTGATTAGACGTTTGCATTTTTAGGCACGTGTCTTTTCAATTCATTTATTTTTACTATTGAAGAGTGCTGGAGCAAGGTACGTATGCATTACATTTAGCATAGGACTCACTTCTTGGTTGATTTATATCGCTTTGAGTGAATCTTATTTATCTTGTACACTTGCACAAATTGATTTTAAGGGCACCACCCATTAACAAGATAAGGTGGAGATTTAATCACCCTTCCTTAGCCCAAAAATCAGATTCCAAGCACTCACTAACCCAAGCCTAACTAAAAATGAGTAGACGTTGGCCCTAGGGACATCTCGGACTCAATTAGGAGATTATCCTAAGGGGGAAAGGTGTTAGAATTTGACTCTTACCAAATCAGTGTCTAGGAAAGGGATTAAGGGCCGAAAGCCCAAAGGTTGGTGGTTATTTAATTAAAGAACGTCTTTGACGGAAAACCTCCCACCAACCTTGCCCTGACCTGGCTGATTAGCTTGTGGTCAAGGTCTGCATTGAACCTCCCGTGGACAGTCTAATCAGTTAGGAGTCGTCTAGGTCATAGGTCTACCTTAACTTAGTTAGAATTTTTTCCTTTTATTTGTTTGCTAATTTGTTTGTTTTTCTTTGTTTGTATTCTATTGTGTGATATGGCTTATAATAATAATTTTTCCAACTTTAATAATAATCCATATTACACATCGAATTCTTTTTCGGATATTACCAACCCGACATATCATAACATTAACCAACCTAGTGTGGCGGATTGGTCTTATCCGAATGAATATAACCCATGCCCCCCATCGTATGACTATAATTTCCAGAATGATTTCAACTCTTCACAGAATCAGTGGGGATTCACCTCCCCCGAGCATAATTATCAACCAACTTGTCCTCCTTCTCCACCTAGTCCACAATATTTTCAAGATTCATACTTAGTTCCACCCGTCCAAAATAGGAAACCATCAATTTTGGAAATGAGTATGCGTGAGTCCAAACACAAATCCCAAAATCTGATGGACTCACAATTTCACTACCACTTCCAAGACAATTCTTCATCTTTTCATCAAAACAATGAACCTATCAACTATGAAAAGATGCTTGAAGCCATGACTCAAGCTCAAAACACTCGTAATCGTGACATAGATATGATGGTCGAATCTCTACATTCTCACCGTTGGACCAGTTCTGATGTCACTAACCATTCTGTTAGGAAGAGTCCTGTAGTTTTGGAAATCAAGATTCCATTTCAGAACAACCATTTGAACTTTCCCAAACTCCAAATTTTGAAAAAGATATTGATAGTTTAGCAAGTTATCCTTTTCCTGAAATAGAACTTAAAAATGAATATGATCTTGAACCCCAACTGAGTGATTCAATTCTACTTCCTGATTCGATTATGACTCCGGTATCTTCACCTGATTTCGATCTTTTCCCCGAGTCAACGTTGGATCCTATGCCTATTCATCATGAAATTGAATCCCCCATCTTTGAGGATCATATTGAACTTGACCAATTATACAATTTTGAAAATCCTATTGACAAATTGGCAATTTCTAATTTTTTGATATTGAACTCAATGAGATATGTGACCTAGATTCTCAAATCTGTGATCCAGTTCAACTTTCTGAATCAATATTGACTCCTGTTTTGTTACCAAACTTGAGTAATATTTTAGAGTCAGTTTTGATTCCTCCACCTATCATTCCTGAACTGGAATCACCTATATTAGGTAACATCCCATTGTTAGAAAATACATGTGGACTTGAGATTTAACTTTTTGACTTGGACCCGCTTCTTGAACCAATTTCGACTCCTGAACCTTTACTTGACTTAAGTCACCTTCCTGAGTCGGTATTAGTTCCTGTCCTTCCTGAGTCTAAGTCAACCGTTCTATCATTTCATACTCCATTCTGGGACGAGGTGGTTGACAAATTTGACTCCGAAATTAGTTATG
Source organism: Agave tequilana (assembly GCA_038442645.1). Taxonomy (NCBI): domain Eukaryota; kingdom Viridiplantae; phylum Streptophyta; class Magnoliopsida; order Asparagales; family Asparagaceae; genus Agave; species Agave tequilana. Next base: position 100,848 of record JAVJIF010004398.1, on the reverse strand, counting down.
GAATATGGAAATTAGATGGGGTTAAATATTTAATAAAGATCCTTTATGGATACATCTTTTTAATGGGTTATATTAGAGAAATTGTTGGTGGGTTCCTCAGAACCCAAAGAAAAGTCGACTGGGCCGCATTTCGTGGACCAATCAGACCACCACCGGAACCACCACCATAAGGTAACATTTTCCTTCCCTTTCGTCTTTTTCATGCATCTATGCATTAATTCATACATTGTGGACAATGCATGAGATAGGTGTGGGGGAGGGTCTAACATAACTTTTCTTTTTGTTTAAAAAAAAATTAACATTTTTCTTTACTTTTAAAAACTTTTTGAAAATGGAAACAATACTTTGACATATTTTTTGTAAGAAATTAAGTTAATTTTAAGGAATAGGAAAATCCAAATTAGGATTTCTTATACTTGGTCAAAATAAGATTATTTCTTTGATATTTAGAGTTAGGAAGATAATTTGTCAAAGTAATTTAGTCTTGATCTTTACCTAAATGAAATATGCACACTTCATACACTTACACACTTAGGGTTCAAAAACAAAGATTCTTATCCCTTATAAAAAAAAACAAAGGAAAAAAAAGATAAACAATTCTAATTATTGACTAGCTAGGTGCTTTGGCCTAAGCAAGCCTTAGTATTTATGCGAAAGATGATTAGATAAGTTTAAGAAAAAAATATAAAAATATATCCTCTGATTAAGCTGGGTATTTGTGCCTAATAAAGCATAAGTATTCACGCCTAAAAGGGGTCCATATAATAAAATCCTTAGTTTTGTGGCCTTGTTTGCTCGAGTCCTTAAGTCCTTGGGGTGTTTTCTCACCCGATGCCCTAAGACCGTTTGGTTTGGGAGTCATCGATTAAAGGCTTGTTACATGGTCAGATTAGAAAGCCTAATAGAACTAAGGAATAATACTATCATATATATATATATATATATATATATATATATATATATATATATATATATATATAAGGCATAAGAGTTAAAGTTAATGAACCCTTAGTCAAAATTTTCACGATCACAAGGTGCATATGACTTAGGGTACAGTAATAGACTAGATGAGAAGTACAATTTAACTCCTTACCTTGATTGATAACAAATTTTTGAATAGAGATTAAGTTTAGGAATGAAAAATTCAGTTTTCCTATAACTTATAGATTGCTTAAATCTTACAATTATATTTCAAATATTTTTCTCTTTCAAAATGCTTTTCGAAAATACTAACTCTTTATTTCCCATTCTTTATGGATTTTGTGGGTGTAATCCGCTGAAAACTCTCACGAGACAAAACTCGTCCTCTAGGGGAAACCTAGAGGTTTAACGGCTTGTTGCACATGCTCAGTGCAATCGCGTGACCTGCGAAAGTGGTCTAATAATCCTTAGTATAGTTTAGTTGTTTTGCTCGAGGACGAGCAAAAGATAGGTATGGGGGTGTGATTGGTCGCTAATGTTGCATATTTAGTATCATATTTTCATACTTATTCTAGAATAAAACTTTACATTGTCTTAATTAATTGCTTAATTTATTTGCAGGCCCAATCTTTAAGGAGATGAATAGAAATGAGCCCAAAGCCCACCAAAATTCTAAATTAAATCAGAGTTAATTCGCACTCAGTAAATCAGGGCAAAATCAAGAGGTTGAAAATCGGTTGAGAAGAATCCTCTCAGAATCGATCGGTTAAAGCCAAGAATCCAAGGCCATTTCGTCACACTCCGGGACTCAAACTGAAAATCCAACTACAGATAAAGTCAGAAGGCCAAACCAGCGCGACCCACCAACAGGGTGTGGCCACCTGGCCACACCCTGGCTGCGAAAACGCAGCCTAAGCCATGTTTTGGCGGCAAGGTTGGGGAGTTAGTGGGATCGTTTGCTCCCCCGACTTCCCCGGGATCCTGCTTACTGGGTTTTCTGCCTATAAAAGGCCATTCTCTGTGCTGAAAATGGAGGACCATCAGAGTTAGGGTTTAGACTAGTTTTTCATTTCTCAGTTTAGGTTTTTATTTTTCTTGTTCATGTAATTTTAGTTTTGTTTTATGTAATTCAGAGGAGATCAACTTTCATCGAAGAACAAGAATGAAGCTTGAGCTAAAAGTGACAATGGTGTAAGGTTTATTTCTTTTCTTTGATCGTTATGAAATCGAATCGATGTTCTTTCTTCGTATGTACTTCTTTTTAGTTTTCTTCTTCTTCTTCTTTTCTACTTCACTTTTCTTTTTGGTACAACTATCTTTCAAGTGAGTCTAAAGCATCGAAAGAGCCTTGCTTTTGCGAGTGCCACCGATAGCTCATGACGATGGAATTGTGAGTCTCTTTGTATCATTTCATGCTTGAGTATCTTGATGATGTAATGTCTCTTATGGGCTATGCACTGATTGCCTCCAATTCAAGGTAACATCGTCGCAAAGACTCAAGGTAAGCTTTTGGTAAAAAGAAGGTAAGTAATTGTTTTTATTTGTTTTCTTTTATTCTGTAAATTAAATCACCAACACCATATCCTCAAAATCGCTTTCTTTCCCAACTCATTTGTACATAATCGCTTTCATCGTTTTCTGATTTTTTTCTCCACTTTCTATTCTATCACTTTCTTCTTAACTTTAACTATTAACTCTTTTTTATTTTCTTAACTTTAACCAAAGAATAATCTTCATTTTATCTTCATTAAGATTTCAATAAACAGACGTAAACGCTTCTATCGCAAAACCCTCCTTGTGGATCACGACCCGCATAGCCACTTGCTATAGCGGTAAGAATTGAGCCCTTGCACATCTTCTTTCTAAATCTGAAATTCTTTATTTTTATGTGCATGTTTTGCCTCAATCAATCTTGTAGTAGGGCTGAGAGATTCAAAGAGAGATAGAGAGGAATTGATGTAATTGATGGTGACAGTCTATATAAAGGTGCCACCTTTCTTCTCCAATGTAATCTTCTCCATCTTCTACTTGATGCTTTACTAACTTTTCTTCTCATGGCAATCTAACTACTAACCACTAACCATCTAACCACGTACTTGATAATCCATATGAATCTAGTAGCCTCTATAAGGCCTTGTTCTTGCAAGAGCCATTGATGGCTCATGATGATGGGTTCTAACATCTAACTTGCTAACTTGCTAACCAAGCTAACTCTCTCTTATTTTATGCTTACTTTCAATGGTTTGATGATCTAATGTTTGTATTAGCTTGCTCTTGATACAAGTTTGAATGTGAAGAACCATCTCATTTTCTATGCTTTGTATCGTCTCTTGAAGCCAAGGTTAGTGATGGCCGAGGATCAATGTGAGGCAACTATCATTAAGAGGTTAGCATGGTTAGTGGATCAATTAGTAGTTAGTAGCCATGAGCTTTCTTTTATCTTGTTTTGAAAATCAATTCTTTTATCTTTTCATCGTTGTTTTCACCGCTTTCTTTGTTTGTCTTTGTTTTCATTTTCTTTACTACAAGCTCCTCCTTCTTTTCTATTTGTTTTCCAAACCACTTCTATTTTGTTTTTACATCGACGTTTTCATCGCCTTCTCCACCTACCACATTCTAGATTTTCTCTTCTTTTCTTTCATTTTCCTTTTCTAATTCTTTTAACAAAGAAGAACTGTTAATATAAAACGTGAATAAAAACTGTCAATGCTTCCATCGCCTCCCTTCCCTGTGGATTCGACCCGTTGAGCCATTACTATAACGGAAGTATCGAGGGTACATTAGCACACATGCGAGCTTTTCATTGATTTCATAAACTACACATTTTTGAGTGCTCGTTTCGCCCCGATCAAGTTTTTGGCGTCGTTGCCGGGGAAGGGAATGGTTTTGATATCACGTTTTTGTTAACATTTTCTTCTCTGTTTTGGCGTGCAGGATATTCTTTACAGGATCTTAACATTGCAGAATATAAACTAGCTTTGCATCTCCCTGCTCTTGAAAGCAGGGCCCCAGCTTCTAAAGAACCGCCGCGCAAATGCGACTTTTGCCGCGAAAACGCGGCCATGTTGTAAACATTGTGTATCTTGTTGTGCTTGGATGTATGAATTGTAATAGCTAGTGGATCTGTATTATTACTTTCCTGCTTTGATTGCTTACACACCATAATAAAATAAAGAACTAAAATGCAGTATTTGGACGCTTTTAAAACGGTTTAGACATATACATTTAGGCACGTGTCAATTCAATCCCAATATACCGCATTTTGTTCTGTTGTTGTGATCTGGATTGAGGTGTACATATGGCATTGTATATAGCATAGGACAAACACGTGGGTGATTTATCACTTTATGTTATATTCTTGTCTATATTGCACACTTGCACAAATTGAACTTAAGGGCATAACCCAATACAAGATAAGGTGGGGATTTAATCACCCTTCCTTAGCCTAAAAACTACCTCCCCACTCACACAACCCAAGCCCTAATAAAAATTGATAGACGTTGGCCCCTAGGGACATCTCGGACTCATTAAGAGATTGACTGAGGGTGGAACTTCTTTTGAATCTTACTCTTGTGAAATCGATGTCTAAGTTTGGGGATTAAGAGGTTACACCTCGAAGATACCGTGGTTTAGCGTAATTAGGGCCCATTACTTACGCACGGATACCTCCCACCGTATTTTGCCCCTACCTGGCCGATTAGCTTGTGGTCGGATTCAAGCAACAACCTCCCCCGGGTAATCGAGCAGTTAGGAGTCGTCTAGGTCTAAGTCAACCCTACTATAGGCTTGGTTTTGATTTTTTCTTTTCTTTTTGATTGTTGTTTGATTTTTCCTTTTTGTTTGTGATTGTTTGTGAAATGGAATTCAACAATAACAATTCTTTCAATCCGAATATGAATTCATATTTCACACCAACCCCATTCGATTCGGATAATTCCAACCCGACTTTTTACAATATGCACCAACCAAATACAACGGGTTGGCCTTATCCGAATCAATACAACCCATACCCACATTCTTATGACTATAATTTTTAAAATAATTTCAACTCTTCACAGAGTCAATGGGGATTCACCTCCCCCGAGTTTAATTTTCAACCTCCTTGTCCCCCATGTCCACCTTGTCTACAATTTAGACAATATTCATTCCCCGATTTCGCTTCCTATACTCCTTTTTCTGAACCACCAATTGAAGAAAAATCTGAGTTAGAAAAGAGAGTAGAAGCCAATTTACAAGAGGTCGAGCGACTACTCCAGAAAAGGAGGGCCTCTCCAATTTCACAATATTTTCAACAGTCTTACTCAGTCCATCTTCTCATAATGAACAACCATCTGCCCTGGAAACGAGTAAGAAACTCTTATGTGAGTCCAACCTTCAATCTCAAAACATTTTGGACTCACATTCTTCACAAAATTTTCAAAACCAAGATTCTTATACTCCCATTCTAGAACATCCACTTGTAGAAAAATCAAGTCTAGAAAAGAGTATAGAAACCTTGCAGGAGTCAGCTTTACAATTTCAAAAATCTTCTTCTCAGTCTATTGATAGGTTGGAAACACAATTAAATAAATTGGTCAACATTTATAAGAATGAAGAAACTCTCTCTTCTCAACCTTTGACCAATCCAAATCCCTCTAACTCTATCAATTTGACCCATGACTCTTGTTGTTTTGGAAACCAAGATTCTTATACTCCTTTTCTAGAACAATCACTTGAAGATACATCACATCTAGAAAAGAGTGTAGAAGTCTTGCAAGAGTCCGCGTTAAAATTTCAAAAATCTTCTACCGAGTCTATCAATAGGTTGGAAACACAATTGAGTCAATTGGTTAGCATTATAGGAATGAGGAAACTCTCTCTTATCAACCTTTGACCAATTCAGCTATTCCCAACTCTATTGATCTGACCCAGGACTCTTGTCATTTTGGACGCCAAGATTCAATTTCAGCACACCCATCTGAACTTGTCCAAACTTCAAATCCCATTGATATTTTGATAAGTTATCCTTTTCCTGAAATTAAACTTGAGCATGAATATGATCCTGAACTTTCACTTGATAATTCAATTTCACTTCCTGATTCAATATTGACTGAGGTGTTTTTACCTGAATTCAGGCTTTTTCCCAAGTCAGTATTAGATCTAGTGCCAATCCATTGTGAAATTGAATCACCAATCATTTATGATGATCATATTGAACTTGACCAATTTCATACTTTTGAAAGTCCATTGATAAATTGGCAAGTTCTCATTTTTATGGAATTGAACTCAACGAGGAATGTGACTTTGATCCTTAAATTTGTGATCCAGTTCAAATTCCTGAATCAATATTGACTCCTGTCATGTTACCCAATTTGAGTAACATTTAGAGTCAGTTTTTGTTCCCGTACCCATCATTCCTGAACTTGAATCACCAATCTTAGAAAGTCACATTCCATTATGGGGAAATGAATGTGGACTTGAGCTTCATCTTCTTAATTTGGACCCACTTCCTGAACCAATATCGACTCCTAAACCTTTACTTGATTCAAGTCTTTTGTTTGAGTCGGTATTAGTTACTATACTTCCTGAGTCCAAATCAGTCATTCCATTCTGGGACAAGGGTATTGATAAATTTGACTCTGAAATTATTTTGAAAATTTGAAAATTAGATAGGGTAAAATTCTTAATAAAAATCATACATATATACATCATTCTAGTGGGTTGTATTCTTTGGTCTCTGGCGGGTTCCTCCGGACTCCACACATATTGGATTGGGCCGCATTTCATGGACCAATCAGACCACCACCGGAACCACCACCTTAAGGTAATTTTGCCTTCCCTCTCTATTTGTTTCATGCATACATACATCACGATGCATTGAGGACAATGTATGAGATAAGTGTGGGGGAGGATTTACTAACATAGAGTTTTTAGATTTTCTTTCTTTTACACTTCTTTTTAGATATTGTAGAAATTTTCCCTTTTGTATGTATAGGATTTTTTTTTCTCTTTCTTTAAAAACTTTTTGAAATAAGAGACAAAGTTTTGATCTATTTTTAAGAAAATTAAGATGATCTTAGAAATTAAGGAAGCCTTAATTATGACATCTTAAACCTAGTCGAAATAATGGATCTTGTTTAAAATTATAGGTTAAGTAAGATAAATTGGAGAGATAGTTTTATCTTGAATTTTTTACCTTAGATAGTATGCACATCATACTTACACATTTTTGGGATGGAAACAAAGACCTAAAATGCCATAAATAAAAAGAAAAAAATAAATAAAATGAAAAAAAAAAAATCATCATCACTTATTAAGCTGGATAATTATGCCTCAAGAAGCATGATTATTCACGCCTAACGATGGTCAAAAGAAACAAATAATCCCCCTTAGTTTTGTGGCCTTGTTTACTTGAGTCCTTAAACCTGAGGGATATTTTCTCATCTGGTGCCCTAAAATTGTCTGATCTGGGAGTCATCAGTTATATGCTCGCTACATGGGTGAACTAGAAAGCCTAAGAAAACTAAGGGAAGAAAAAAGAAGAAAAGATAGAATAAATATAAATAAATGGCTTGACGGTTAGGGTTGAAATCCCAGAAATTTTCACTATCACAAAGTGCATATTATCTAGGTCTTATGAAAGATAAAATATTCAATCCAATTTTGAATTCTTACCTTAATTGAAGATAAGATCTTACATAGAGACTAAGTTTAAGGAAGAATGATTTTTGGTGGACTTATGACCTTAGATTGCTTATATTTTTGGAAAAATATTTTGAAAACTTGTCTCTCTTTCAAAATGCATTTTTCAGAATACTAATATTTGTCTTCTTTCTTTATGGATTTTGTGGGTGCAATCCACTGAAAACCCTCAGGAGAAAACACTCCTCCTTTAGGAGTAACCTAGAGGTTTAACGGCTTGTTGCACACGCTCAGTGCGATCGCGTAACCTGCGAAAGTGGTGTAATAACATTTGTAGTATAGTTTTTCTTTTCTTGTTTTGCTCGGGATGAGCAAAAGATAAGTGTGGGGGTGTGATTAGTCTACGATTATGCATTATTATATCGCATTTTCCCACCGATTTATGAATAAATTGTCGGTCTAAACCGTGTTTGGGTCTCTATTGCAGGTAAAGCAAGAGTTCAAGGGCAAAAGAGTAATAAGAGCTTAATTAAACCCCTTTTAGGGTAATTAAATCCACATTACTTGGAGGCCAAGCAAAGGATTATCTAGAAGATACGTTGAACCTAGACTCCTGCGCATGTCAGACGAATATTCAGGCGAAATTACCAGAAATAGGATATACCAAGATTATTCTCAAAGCCAGAGGAATATCCTGACAAAAACCAGGAACCTAAGACCCTGGTATTGCGCGAAAATGCGACAATTGCCGTGTTTCCGCAGCAATAGAATGGAGCCACGCGTCGATTTTTGACGCGTGGCCCCGTCTCTTCTTCTGAAGGCTTCCTATGCCTATATAAACCCCTGTATTTGGCCAAAACGGAAGCACTTTTCATTTTTAGGAGTAGTTTCTGATTTTTTCTATGTTTTAGGTTAGTGTAGATAGGTGCTCTTCATTTCATTTATCTTGTATTTTCTCTTCTTTTTAGATCTTGTAGTAGGGCTGAGAGATTCAGAGAGAGATAGAGAGAGATTGATGTAATAGATGGTGACAGTCTATGAAAAGGTGCCTCCTTTCTTCTCCAATGTAATCTTCTCCATCTTCTACTTGATGTTTTGCTAACTTTTCTTCTCATGGCAATCTAACTACTAACCACTGACCATCTAACCACTTACTTGATAATCCACATGAATCTAGTAGCCTCTATAAGGCCTTGTTCTTGCAAAAGCCATTGATGGCTCATGATGATGGGTTCTAACATCTAACTTGCTAACTTGCTAACCAAGCTAACTCTCTCTTATTTCATGCTTGCTTTCAATGGTTTGATGATCTAATGTTTGTATTATCTTGCTCTTGATATAAGTTTGAATGTGAAGAACCATCTCATTTTCCATGCTTTGTATCGTCTCTTGAAGCCAAGGATTAGTGATGGCCGAGGATCAATGTGAGGCAACTATCACTAAGAGGTTAGCATGGTTAGTGGATCAATTAGTAATTAGTAGCCATGAGCTTTCTTTTACCATGTTTTGAAAATCAATTCTTTTATCTTTTCATCGTTGTTTTCACCGCTTTCTTTGTTTGTCTTTGTTTTCATTTTCTTTACTACAAGCTTCTCCTTCTTTTCTATTTGTTTTCCAAACCACTTCTATTTTATTTTTACATCGACGTTTTCATCGCCTTCTCCACCTACCATATTCTCGATTTCCTCTTCTTTTCTTTCATTTTTCTTTTCTAATTCTTTTAACAAAGAAGAACTGTTAACATAAAACGTGAATAAAAACTGTCAATGCTTCTATCGCCTCCCTTCCCTATGGATTCGACCCGTTGAGCATTGCTATAACGGAAGTATCGAGGGTACATTAGCACACATACGAGCTTTTCATTGATTTCACAAACTACACATTTTTGAGTGCTGGTTTCGCCCCGATCGGTTATAAAACTTGACAGATAAGATTGTTCTCCACATCACTTGTATCAAAAGTAACTCAATGCAAACGTTACATTATTAAAACGGTTAGAGGCATGCATGAAATAAGAGAGTTGATGCAAGTTAGCAAGCTAGATGTTAGAACCCATCATCATGAGCCATCAATGGCTCTTGCAAGAACAAGGCCTTATAGAGGCTATTAGATTCATGTAGATTATCAAGTAAGTAGTTAGATGATTAGTGGTTAGTAGTTAGATTGCCATGAGAGAAAGGTTAGCTAATCATGTTAGAGGTTAGAGAAGAAACCATAAAAAGAAAAGAGGAAGCTTTCATAGATTGTCACTTTCTATTACATCAATCTCTCCCTTTCTCTCCAGAATCAATCTCTGCCCTAATACATGTCTAAAAAAAGAAAAATACAAAAAAAAAGAAGAAGAACTACACTAAATGAGAGAAACCTTAGCCTACTACCATCTCTCTCAAATTCTGGCCTACAACAAGGATATTTTTTGGCATAATGACCTTCTAGAAGACGAGAAGAAGCCACGCGTCAAAAATTGGGGAGTGGATCACTGATATTGCAGCGGATCCACGAAAATTACTGTGTTTTCGCGGTAATATCAGGGAACCACTCCCTGATCTTTTGCCATCTGTCATGTCTTGCTTCGTGAGGCTTCTGTATATGCTCTGTTTTGGGTATATGGATCCATATTTCTCCAGATACAGCTTTTAATTCAGAATCCATTATATCTTCTAGAAGCTTTCTTACTTAGTCCCAAGAAATATGGATTTATTACTCAAAAATGGATTTAATTAGGCTCTTTTTACCACTTTGCCCCTAAACTCTTTGATTATCTGCAATAGAGACCAAAACACGGGGAAGAAACATTATTTTATTCAAAACCTGGTGGGAAATGAGATACGAATAATGCAAAATTAGATACTATTCACACCCCCACACTTACCTTTTGATCATCCTAAGCAAAATAAGAAAAAGAAAAACTAAACTAAGAATGTTATTATACCACTTTCGACAGTGACGCAATTGCACTGAAAGTGTGTAACAAGCCTTTAAACCTCTAAGTTTTACCTAGAAGAGGAGTTTCATGTCTTGAGGGTTTTCAGCAGATTGCACCCACAAAATTCATAAAGAAAGAAAATAAATGTTAGTATTTTTAAAAATGCTTTTTTAAAGAGAGAAAAATTTTGAAATGTTTTTGAAAAAATTTAGGCCATCAAAGGTCATAAGTTCACCAAAAATTATTCGTCCTTAAACTTAGTCTATATTGCAAGATTTTGTCATCAATTAAAGTAAGAATTTAAAATTGGATTGATTATTTAATCTTTCATACAACTTAGATAATTTGCACTTTGTGATAGTGTAGCTTTTTGGGATTTCAAATCTTACCATCAAGCTATTTATTTATATATATATATTTCTTGTTTTTTCTCTTAATTTTCTTAGGCTTTCTAATTTATCTAGGTAGCCAGCTCTAGCTGTTGACTCTCAAATCAGACGAACTTAGGGTACCAGATGAGAAAACATCCCACGGGCTTAAGGACTCAAGTAAATAAGGCCACAAAACTAAGGGAGACTATTTATTTCTTTTGGCCACCGTTAGGCGTGAATAATCATACTTCTTGAGGCATAATTATCCAGCTTTAATAAGTGATTTTTTTCATATACACGATATTTTTTTATTTAATTAATTAATTTTATTTTTGAAATTTTAAGTCTTGTTTCCATCCTAAAAAATGTGTCAGTGTGAAGTGCATACTCTCTAAGGTAAATTATTTAAGATCAAATTATCTTTCAAATTTTTCTTACTTAACCTATAATTTTAAAAAAGATCCATTATTTCGACTAGGTTTAAGATGTCAAAATTGTGGTTCCTTAGTTTCTAAGACCGACTTAATTTTCTTAAAAATAGATCTACACTTTTTCTCTTGTTTCAAAAAGTTTTTAATTTTAAAGAAAGGAAAAATCCTATGCAAAAAGTAAAATTCTATGAATATCCTAAAGAAATGAAAAATAAAAAAAATCTAAAAAATTTATGTTAGTAGACCCTCCCACACACTTATCTCATGCATTATCTTCAATGCATCGTGAATGTATGTATGCATGAAAATACAGAGGGAAAGAGAATTCACCTCATGGTGGTGATTCCGGTGGCAGTCTGATTAGTGCACAAAATGCAGCCCAATCCAAATTATTTGAAGTTCGCAATAACACACCAATGACCTCTCTAATATAACCCACTATTATAATGTATACATGTTTTATCCCAAAATGGAATGTGATAAGATGGAATGATTAATTTGGACTCAGAAAGTATATTAACTGATACCGACTCAGAAAATTGACTGAAACTAAGTAAAGATTCTGGAGTCGTAATTTGTTCAGAAAGTGGGTCCAAATCAAGAAGTTTATGAAATCACCTAGAGGGGGGTGAATAGGTGACTAGCTAATTTAATGGTGAATTAATGCGGAATTGAAAACTATTAATGCAAACTAAAAATTCTTAAGCCAAACACACAATGTATAACACAAGAGTATAGCCGAATTCCCTGTGAAGGACTCTGGACTAACTCCTCACGATTCCTCTAGATAAGAGTTGAGGTGCCGCTAGGTTGAATACAAGTGTGAGCAAATAATCCCCAAGCATATAACAATATAAGCACAAATATATATCAAGCATATAAAGATGAAAGTTGTAACGCCCCGATCCCGGCGATACGGGGACGTCACTGCAACGTATATACGTAGGTCAGAACTACCCTCCCGTATATACGCTAAGCATCAGTACAGACAAGAATCAGAGTACGGAAGCATATGGTGCATTATACATTCCAACACATATATATACAATCACAGAGTTATCACCAGAGGTGATGAATATTACAATAATAATACATCACAGATATGCGCAAATGCGAGAGTACAAGAGATATACACATGTGAATGGTACAAAAGGGAGCTCACATACAGGTATACAAGGAAAAGTATAAGAGTAAATAGAAATAGGGCACTCACGAGTTTAAAAAGGAAAACTCGAGAGGCATACAGGGGGTCTGGAAGGATGGAGCTCTGAAAGGTCGGCTGGAGGTCCACGCCACCGCTGCGCTACTCTGAGCAGCAAAGGGGGAAATCCACACGCTCCGGGCTTCAGGACCTGGACATGAGAATCCAGGGGAGTCAGTGAAACTCCCCAGGCGAGTAGGAATATGAAGGCCAGGTGGCGAACCAGTAGGAGCACCAGAGTCAAGTACAGAAGACAGGAGGGTTAGAACACAAGTGAAATGTATATGAACAAGTATAACATAATATCCATAAAACTGGAAATCCAAGGTAAAGCTGATCACAAGCAAAAGTGATTGTATACGCTTAAGTCACGGTCCCATGAGACTAATACATCGAAGGAATAATCCAAACAAGGAAACCCTCATCTATATACCATTATCTCATGCCACCGAAACTCAAGCGTATAGAATCAGAGTTGCAAATCATATAACAATCAAACGGGAATACATATCGGAAATCATAACATGCATAGCAAGTGTAACAGGAATCAATAACTGGAATCTATTATCATTATTATTACTTGTCTGACCCATATATCTAGGTATGTGACCTGGTGTACGGCCAACCCACATACATCCATATATAAGCAAGCCAAGGGTTGTTATCGGAAGCAGATGGAGAACTGACAGAACTTCTTATAGTGGTTTTCATACACCTGGAACCGGCTTTGGAGGCCCAAAGTCCCCCTATTCAGTAATTCAGATTCACTACCGCCAGTACATATATATATATGTATATATATATACATACTTTTATACCCCACCACTATAAGCAAGATATCATTCCGGCATCCATCACTTCCTCCCATACCCATACAAGTTGTCCTTTTTATGGTTTATTAACAGAATTATCAGGTTACGGGAATAACTGGACATAACAGTAATAATTGGATTCTAGAGGTGGCCCCCACGGATTCAAGAGGTGGCCCCACCGAGTAAGGTGTGGCACTTTGTTCCGTGTGGCACTTAGTTCCATAAAACAAGACAGGATTCCCGTAAACATGACAATTACAAAGTCAGGTGCATCATGCTTGGTTTTAAAGGATAGCATGACAAGGTGGTGGTATATCAAGTAACATGCATACCAATGAGATCGATATAGTCCGGGTCAGTCATGTCATAACAAGAGGGTCTAGCAAGGTAGTGGCATGCCAGGTAGTCAGGTGATAACATACTAGATGGTCAGGTGATATACATGTGTTAAAAGGAAGCATGCAACTAACAAGTCTGAAGCAATGACAAGTAGTAACATGGAAGTGACTCAAAGTCCAACGACCACGAAGGGTCGGCCACGCATGGTATATGATGAAGAAACAAGCATATCATAAACAAGGCACAAGCACAAGATGAAGCTACCATAGTACAAGCAATTGTAGTGCAATACATGAATATGGAAATAAGAAGCGAAATACTTATCGACCGATAAAACGGGAAACTCAAATAGAGGCGAGGCTACTCGCCTAAATCACCAATATGCCGAAAGATCCAATATCCACGGAAGCTCGGGATGCGCCACAAACCTGATATAAACATGTAGAGAGAAGGGGAGAGAGAAAGAGAGAAGGGAAGATGATGTTTGTCAAGTGACAAGTCAAGTAATACATATCAAGTAACGAGTCATGAAGTACAAGATACAAATACATGAACCAAGTATAAGATCCAAAGTTAAGAAGATAAGCAACTATAACAGACAGCCAATAATTAGTCGACTGGGTGGACAGGGTAGTCGACTAATAGAGGGGTTAGTCGACTAGGAAGATGGGGTAGTCGACTAATACTGTGTTCCAGAGAGTTGGATTTCTGTTTCAGGAAAAGGTTAGTCGACTAGGGTCATATGGGTAGTCGACTAACAGACATGACAAGTCGACTAACAGTTATGTTAAGTCGACTAAAACTGTGATACAGAGAGTTAAGGTTTCTGGTTCAGGAAGGGTTAGTCGACTAGGGCCAAGGGTGTAGTCGACTAAGGGCCTCTAGTCGACTAGGAACTAAGGTAAGTCGACTAATACTGTGTTTCCAGAAAGGCTACGTTTCAACTAAGGGTTTATAGTCGACTAATCTATAGGTATAGTCGACTAATCGTCTGGAAACAGCAAACAGAACAGATTTTCTAGGGTTTTGTTTGATGATCTAAAAACATGATTTTGATGGCACAAGTGTACATAATATGAAGAGATAGGTATACTAGAAATAGACTAAGTCTTTGGTGATGAAAATTACCCACCAAAAGGAGTGGTTGATGGTGGTAGTTGAAGGAGGTTGATGAAGAAGAAGATGAGCTTTTGTTGGAGTTGATGACCTTGTGGTGGCTTCCATGGAGATGAAGGAGGAAGAAGATGACCTTGTTGTTCCTTAGGGAGTTGGTGGTTGTTGTTGTAGTGATGGAGATGAAGAGGAGTTGGAGATTAGGGCTTTGGTGAAGAGAAGAGAAGAGAAGAGAAGAAAGAGAAAGTTGAAGTGAGAATGAATAAAGAAAGGAGAGGAAAAGTATTTATAGGTTTTGACTTTTGTGAAGGAGGTGCAAATATGATAGAAGAGAGGGGCTTAATTGCAAAAAGGGGGGTGAGGTGTCTCCTTTGGCCACACTGGCCGGCCATGGAAGAGAGAGAGAAAGAGATATTTGTGGAAGTGTGTGGAAGTGAGTGGAAGTTGTAAAAGATTGGAATTTTGGAATATTGGAAAAGGCTTTGGCTTGTGGAGGAAGGAAAGAAATAAAGGAAAAGGAAAAAGGAAAAGAAATTACAAAGGAGAAGATATTTTCTTGGAAGAGAATTTGAAAATAATGAAAGTGGCGGATTCCCGGGATTCAGTTGCAGATGCGGAAATCTTTCGGGAAAAATACAGGAATCGTCCGAAATTCAAGTATCTCGGAACGACCCGAAATAATTACCAAAAATCAAGAATATAACACTAAGTATCATAGTGAAATCCGTTTTAAGAAATACTTTATAGTTTTAAAACTAAAAATCCCGGAATCAGTTACCTACCGACTCCGATGGAATTTTCATAAAATCATAAAATCCTCAGAAAAAGAATGTAGGTAGAAAATATGATTCTAAGGAATAAAGCCTAAAGGACCATCTAGAAATTCCTAGCTGATTGTGAAATAAAAATTCGGGAATCGGTCAACGGAACTGGCCGACGCCGGTTTTGAAGACTTTCATTTTAATTCCAGAAAAATCTAGAAAATCATAGAAAATATATAATATTGGAAAATGATATTTAAAACTAAAATCGGTCAATTCTAATTATCAGAATGTCTAAATCGAGTAATACTCTAGGATCGGGCCTTCGGTTCAAACTAAGGTTGACTCCGAATCCTCGAATCCAAAACCAAGACAAAACAATCATATAAAGAATTCATAATACAGAATAAATACAGGAAACAAATCGAAAAAATACGATCGAAAATCTGAATACGCAACTAAGTACGTATTCCGGGAACGGGGTATTACAATCCACCCACCTTACAAAAAATTGCGTCCTCGCAATTTCGTTAAGGGGTGAAATGAATACAAAGGACAAAGGTGGAAATCTATACCAATTAAGATATGAAGCACTATAGGTAGGGCTCTCAAGTCTACTGAACAATAATCATACTCCGCACTTCCGCTGTATAAATCTTCGAATAATGCTGAATGATACTGCTGATGTCGTGGCTGTGAAATAAATAAGCCAGAATACCGAAGACAAAGAAAACCCTGATAGTCCTGAGCATAATAATAAAGAAGACCGATAATTAAGAATCCCGAATACCAAGCATCAATCACTCTGAAGAGAATTCTGACTGCTGTCTTCTGAAATATAGCCAGATCAAGATCGATCTGGAGAATACCAAGCTTCATAGAGTTGGCCGAAGAGATCACATAATAGCTTCATTCAGAACCAGCCACTACCTCTCTAGTCTAGTCATATCTTAAGATAGTATAAGGCTTCATAAAACCAAAACAGGGAAAGGATAGGAAGAATTTGGAATCAAAGGAAAGATAGTCAAGAAATAGATAACTCTGCACTTGTAGTTGGAATGTATAACCAAGACTCATGTATTCCAGTTGCAAATTTCATTACCATTAATTTGCCTTCTGGACGTACTGAGGAAGTTAGAGCCTAAGCTCTGATACCATCCTGTAACGCCCCGATCCCGGCGATACGGGGACGTCACTGCAACGTATATACGTAGGTCAGAACTACCCTCCCGTATATACGCTAAGCATCAGTACAGACAAGAATCAGAGTATGGAAGCATATGGTGCATTATACATTCCAACACATATATATACAATCACAGAGTTATCACCAGAGGTGATGAATATTACAATAATAATACATCACAGATATGCGCAAATGCGAGAGTACAAGAGATATACATATGTGAATGGTACAAAAGGGAGCTCACATACAGGTATACAAGGAAAAGTATAAGAGTAAATAGAAATAGGGCACTCACGAGTTTAAAAAGGAAAACTCGAGAGGCATACAGGGGGTCTGGAAGGATGGAGCTCTGAAAGGTCGGCTGGAGGTCCACGCCACCGCTGCGCTACTCTGAGCAGCAAAGGGGGAAATCCACACGCTCCGGGCTCCAGGACCTGGACATGAGAATCCAGGGAGTCAGTGAAACTCCCCAGGCGAGTAGGAATATGAAGGCCAGGTGGCGAACCAGTAGGAGCACAAGAGTCAAGTACAGAAGACAGGAGGGTTAGAACACAAGTGAAATGTATATGAACAAGTATAACATAATATCCATAAAACTGGAAATCCAAGGTAAAGCTGATCACAAGCAAAAGTGATTGTATACGCTTAAGTCACGGTCCCATGAGACTAATACATCGAAGGAATAATCCAAACAAGGAAACCCTCATCTATATACCATTATCTCATGCCACAGAAACTCAAGCGTATAGAATCAGAGTTGCAAATCATATAACAATCAAACGGGAATACATATCGGAAATCATAACATGCATAGCAAGTGTAACAGGAATCAATAACTGGAATCTATTATCACTATTATTACTTGTCTGACCCATATATCTAGGTATGTGACCTGGTGTACGGCCAACCCACATACATCCATATATAAGCAAGCCAAGGGTTGTTATCGGAAGCAGATGGAGAACTGATAGAACTTCTTATAGTGGTTTCCATACACCTGGAACCGGCTTTGGAGGCCCAAAGTCCCCCTATTCAGTAATTCAGATTCACTACCGCCAGTACATATATATATATGTATATATATATACATACTTTTATACCCCACCACTATAAGCAAGATATCATTCCGGCATCCATCACTTCCTCCCATACCCATACAAGTTGTCCTTTTTATGGTTTATTAACAGAATTATCAAGTTACGGGAATAACTGGACATAACAGTAATAATTGGATTCTAGAGGTGGCCCCCACGGATTCAAGAGGTGGCCCCCACCGAGTAAGGTGTGGCACTTAGTTCCATAAAACAAGACAGGATTCCCGTAAACATGACAATTACAAAGTCAGGTGCATCATGCTTGGTTTTAAAGGATAGCATGACAAGGTGGTGGTATATCAAGTAACATGCATACCAATGAGATCGATATAGTCCGGGTCAGTCATGTCATAACAAGAGGGTCTAGCAAGGTAGTGGCATGCCAGGTAGTCAGGTGATAACATACTAGATGGTCAGGTGATATACATGTGTTAAAAGGAAGCATGCAACTAACAAGTCTGAAGCAATGACAAGTAGTAACATGGAAGTGACTCAAAGTCCAACGACCACGAAGGGTCGGCCACGCATGGTATATGATGAAGAAACAAGCATATCATAAGCAAGGCACAAGCACAAGATGAAGCTACCATAGTACAAGCAATTGTAGTGCAATACATGAATATGGAAATAAGAAGCGAAATACTTATCGACCGATAAAACGGGAAACTCAAATAGAGGCGAGGCTACTCGCCTAAATCACCAATATGCCGAAAGATCCAATATCCACGGAAGCTCGGGATGCGCCACAAACCTGATATAAACATGTAGAGAGAAGGGGAGAGAGAAAGAGAGAAGGGAAGATGATGTTTGTCAAGTGACAAGTCAAGTAATACATATCAAGTAACGAGTCATGAAGTACAAGATACAAATACATGAACCAAGTATAAGATCCAAAGTTAAGAAGATAAGCAACTATAACAGACAGCCAATAATTAGTCGACTGGGTGGACAGGGTAGTCGACTAATAGAGGGGTTAGTCGACTAGGAAGATGGGGTAGTCGACTAATACTGTGTTCCAGAGAGTTGGATTTCTGTTTCAGGAAAAGGTTAGTCGACTAGGGTCATATGGGTAGTCGACTAACAGACATGACAAGTCGACTAACAGTTATGTTAAGTCGACTAAAACTGTGATACAGAGAGTTAAGGTTTCTGGTTCAGGAAGGGTTAGTCGACTAGGGCCAAGGGTGTAGTCGACTAAGGGCCTCTAGTCGACTAGGAACTAAGGTAAGTCGACTAATACTGTGTTTCCAGAAAGGCTACGTTTCAACTAAGGGTTTATAGTCGACTAATCTATAGGTATAGTCGACTAATCGTCTGGAAACAGCAAACAGAACAGATTTTCTAGGGTTTTGTTTGATGATCTAAAAACATGATTTTGATGGCACAAGTGTACATAATATGAAGAGATAGGTATACTAGAAATAGACTAAGTCTTTGGTGATGAAAATTACCCACCAAAAGGAGTGGTTGATGGTGGTAGTTGAAGGAGGTTGATGAAGAAGAAGATGAGCTTTTGTTGGAGTTGATGACCTTGTGGTGGCTTCCATGGAGATGAAGGAGGAAGAAGATGACCTTGTTGTTCCTTAGGGAGTTGGTGGTTGTTGTTGTAGTGATGGAGATGAAGAGGAGTTGGAGATTAGGGCTTTGGTGAAGAGAAGAGAAGAGAAGAGAAGAAAGAGAAAGTTGAAGTGAGAATGAATAAAGAAAGGAGAGGAAAAGTATTTATAGGTTTTGACTTTTGTGAAGGAGGTGCAAATATGATAGAAGAGAGGGGCTTAATTGCAAAAAGGGGGGTGAGGTGTCTCCTTTGGCCACACTTGGCCGGCCATGGAAGAGAGAGAGAAAGAGATATTTGTGGAAGTGTGTGGAAGTGAGTGGAAGTTGTAAAAGATTGGAATTTTGGAATATTGGAAAAGGCTTTGGCTTGTGGAGGAAGGAAAGAAATAAAGGAAAAGGAAAAAGGAAAAGAAATTACAAAGGAGAAGATATTTTCTTGGAAGAGAATTTGAAAATAATGAAAGTGGCGGATTCCCGGGATTCAGTTGCAGATGCGGAAATCTTTCGGGAAAAATACAGGAATCGTCCGAAATTCAAGTATCTCGGAACGACCCAAAATAATTACCAAAAATCAAGAATATAACACTAAGTATCATAGTGAAATCCGTTTTAAGAAATACTTTATAGTTTTAAAACTAAAAATCCGGAATCAGTTACCTACCGACTCCGATGAAATTTTCATAAAATCATAAAATCCTCAGAAAAAGAATGTAGGTAGAAAATATGATTCTAAGGAATAAAGCCTAAAGGACTATCTAGAAATTCCTAGCTGATTGTGAAATAAAAATCCGGGAATCGGTCAACGGAACTGGCCGACGCCGGTTTTGAAGACTTTCATTTTAATTCCAGAAAAATCTAGAAAATCATAGAAAATATATAATATTGGAAAATGATATTTAAAACTAAAATTGGTCAATTCTAATTATCAGAATGTCTAAATCGAGTAATACTCTAGGATCGGGCCTTCGGTTCAAACTAAGGTTGACTCCGAATCCTCGAATCCAAAACCAAGACAAAACAATCATATAAAGAATTCATAATACAGAATAAATACAGGAAACAAATCGAAAAAATACGATCGAAAATCTGAATACGCAACTAAGTACGTATTCCGGGAACGGGGTATTACAAAAGTAATATAAGCATGCAAGATATAAATACAAGTGAGAGATAGAGAGAGAGCAATCGCAAACACAGGAGATATGTTTCGAGGTTCGACCACCCTTGCTCTACGTCCCCGCCTTCAACATTATGAAGGATTTCCACTAAAAACGATCCTACTGGATCACTCGATGCCGCAACACCTACAAGCGAGTTCACACTAGAATTCATTTGAACTCTCTAGTCTCTCTCTTGTTCCCGCAAGAACAAACACACGCAAGTGCGCAAGCTTGCTGAGGCCGCACCTCTACGCAGAGCTCTCACTAGAACTCGAAACACCGCGAACCCACAAGTCCGCCTTCTCAAATACAAAAAGAACACTTTGGTGATTTAAACACTTTGATCGCCTAAAACAATTCTCACAACAACTCTCCTATAGGATGGATTTATCAATGGAAAGCTCAAGTATGTGTGAGAAAAATAAGGATTGAATTGGTGGTGAAAAACTCAAGAAATCTCTTTTGAAAACACTCTTGATAAACTCTCCTTTTGATATGAAAATTTTGGCTCTTAAACAAGTGGAGATAAACACTAAAAGATGTATGAAAACCTAGCTTGAAAATTCACTTCAAATCTTATAAAAAACAGTCCAAGGGAGCCCAATTTATAAGCTAACAAAAACTAGTCGTTGGGATCCAATTATCAGTTCAGACTGCTGACGGTCGACCGCCTGGTCGACCGCCAACGGTCAAATTTCTAATCGTTAGAAAGGTCAGTCGATCGACCGATCGACCGCCTTCAGGGCAATGGCCTAGCGGTCGACTGCCCGGTCGGCCGGGCCATTTCCAAAGAGCAGAAGCTCTCTGGCGGTCGACTGTGCGGTCGACTGGCCCAACCGTGTATGTTTTGTGTACGTTGATCGATCGCCCGGTTGACCGACCTCTGTCTCGGTCGACCGTATGGTCAACCAACAGAAGGCCAGAAAACAGTTTTGGAGATTTAAAAACTTGACTTTTTTCTTTTAATAAAATCCCTTAAATTCTCTAAAAATCTATAAAATAAGTTCAGTAATATACTTGGATATACAAACATATTTGAGTAAAAATCAAAACATGTTACAAACATTTTGAACTATTTTGTAATATAAAAGTTTTGCCTTAAACAAAAATCTATATTTTTTCAAATTGATTTTTCCAAATTGAAAACCGATTTCTCCAAAACTCCTTCAAATATAAAAACTAAATATTCTAAACACTTTTAAAGCTTAATGTGTGTGGATATGATCCACTACATATAGATGATGAAATATCTATGTTTTTAATATTAAGCTTTAAATAAAGTTTTGATAAAAACATATGTTATATTTTGAGACTTAAAAACCAAATCGGTATTTTTTCAAAATTAAAACTCTTTTATGAAAACACATCTAAATCTTGTGTATGAGTGTAAATGATACTTGAGCAATCCACTAACTAATTTATTATTTACATTTTATCTAAAAATAAAATCTTAACAAAACAAATCTAGACACAAGTCTTCTCTTGAAGGTCATCACTTGAAAATCTTCTTCTCCTTCTTGTCTTGGTCCAAACTTTTATCCAATGAGCTAGACTCCTCTTGAGTACTTAATGTGGTCTTGATGTACAAGCTCTTGAATCAACACGTGCTAGCTCCAAAATTTGACTTGAAATTCTTTGTTGAAGCTAAACACCTACTAATATCTTGATCATATATCTGAGACTAATTAAACACAAGATCATTAGTACTATAACTATATGAGTTAATCATCATCAAAACTAGAGTGATGGGCCTTTGGGCCAACAATTTAAACTCTAGTTTGTATTCATTTTCTCACAATGGATGTGACTTTGTAAGATTAGTGATTCAAGTTCAAGAAAAATAGGTTTGGGAATCAAAATTGATAAAACATTGCTCAAATTGGGTAACAAAATAGGAGTCAATATTGATTTAGAAATTTGAACTAGATCACAAAATTGAGGATCGAGGTCACCTTCCTGATTGAATTCAATTTCATGAAAATGAAAACTTACTAATTTATCAATATGACTCTCAAAAGTGTTGTATAGGTCAATTTCATTATGCTAATCTTGAAGGATAGGTGTTTCAATTTCATGATGAACGGGTACAAAATTCAATTTTGACTTAGGAAAGTGATTAAAATCGGGAAAAGATACCAAAGTCAATATTGAATAGAAAAAATAGAATTGAATTACCAAGTTGGGATTCAGGATCACATTTATGTTCAATTTCAGGAAATGGATGACTTGCCAAAATGTTAATGTAGTTCTCAAAACTTAGAGTTTGGTCAAGTTTAAATGGGAATAATGAAACTGAATCTTGGTTTTTAAAACAACATGATTCTTGGGTCCAATCGATAGAGTTAGAAATATTTGAATTAGATAAAGATTGATAAGAGATAGTATCCTCATTCCTATAATCATTGACCAATTCGCTCATTATTATGTCTAACCTATTGATAAACTGGGTTATGTCTTTTTGGGTCTGAATCATGTCTTTCATACTCTGTGCAATCAGCTCTTCTTGAAAAAGTGAGTATGAAAGTTGAAAATTGTGGTTAAATTGTGAGTCCATCAGATTTTTAGATTGTTGCTCGGACTCACGCAAGGCTTCCATACTCATTTCTAACACAAATTTTTTACAATTGGTTGTTCTAAAAAAGGAGTATACGGAGCTTGATTCTGAAAAAATTGTGAGTCTATCATGGTTGGGATTGTTGCTCGAACTTATGCAAGAGTTCCATACTTATTTTCAGGTACGATGGTTATTCAATTTGAAGAGGTGGGACTGGAAAGAATGAGTAATAATCTTGAAATTTTGGTTGAAATGTTGAGTTCAACATGTTTTGAGATTGTCGCTTGGACTCATGCAAGAGTTATATACTCATATCCTAACCTGATGGTTATAATTTTCAAGAAGTGTGACTGACTATGAGTCTTAAAAATTTTATAGATATAGGGAGGCTAACATGTTTTGAAATTGTCGGTCAGCGTCTTACATGACTTCTATACTCTTTTCTAACTCAGATTTTTTTCTATTAGTGATAACGGAAATGGAGTATATGAAGCATGATGTGAGAAAGATTGTGAAGATTATGAGTTGAGAATGTTTTGAAATTATTGTGGGGATTCAAGCATGGCTTCTATGGCTTCTATATTCTTTTCTAATTTGAATTTTTCTTCAATCAGTGGGTCTGAAAAAGGAGTATATGAAGCAAAATTGCGGAGTGAATATTGTGAATAAGGTGTTTGAAAATTAGACTTGGGGTCTGTGAATCCCCTCGACCCAGTAAAGAGTTGAAATTATTTTGAAGAGTTTGGTCATAAAATAAGATAGGAGGTATAGTTGTATTGAGTCGAATACATACAATCTGGCCAGTTTGGTTTGTTCTTGTTGCACAAAGTCGGGTTAGAGTTATTCGAATCAAATGAGATCAGGGTGAAATATGGATTCATTTAGGATTGAAAAAAATTATTGTTGTTAAAATCTATTTCACAGACAAATATGAACAAAAAAAAGAAAATAAACAAACAAACAAAAAAGAAAGAAAAATCAAAATAAGCTAATAGTAGGGTTGACCTAGACCTAGATCTAGACGACTTTGAACTGGTTGTTTGCTCATGAGAGGAATATTATAGTATCTGACCACGGGCTAATCAGCTACGTAGGGATAAAATTCAGTGAGAGGTATCCGTGCATAAGAAACAGGGCTTAATTACGCCAAATCACTGAATCTTCGAGACTTAACCTCTTAATTCTCAGGCATAGACACCAATTTGGTAAGAGTCCGCTACTAACAACTTTCTCTCAAGGACAATCTGTTAATGAGTTTGAGATGTCCCTAAGGGCCAACGTCTGTCAAGTTTTATTTAGACTTGAGTTGTGTGAGTGGGGAGGTGATTTTTGGGCTAAAGGAGGGTAATTATTTTCCCACCTTATGCTATCATGGGATTTGCCATTAAGTCTAAATTATGCAAATGTGCAACATAGACTAGAATAAACACACAAGGCAAGTAAATCAACCACATGTTTATCCTCTGTTATATGCAATTCCATATGTGCACCTCAGTCCAGATCACAACAACAGAACAAATACAGTATATTAGAATAAAATTGACACGTGCCTACAATGCAAATGTCTAAATCATTTTAAAGCATCCAATTACTATTTTTTGTTGTTTATTATTGCAGTGAATAGGCAATCAAAATTGAAACTAACAGTAAAATATAACAGTTATTTGCAGCGTAGAGAACCCTACAAAATTTAGGGTTTTGACCCTAACTGTGCCGCATTTTCGGGGCCACCAAGGGCTGGGCGCAACAAAGTGATGGAAGCAGGCCCCCTGTTTTTGAGAGTAGGAAGATGCAAGCAATAATAGACTTTTACAATGCTATGTTTTATGTAAAAATTGACCTGAACACCAAAACAGTGAAGAGAAAGTTAACAAAACGTGAGTTCAAACTATTCTTATCCTCCGCAACCATGCACAAAAACATGTATTTAGAAATCCATATTTTAAGTATGTGTGTTTTGGCTTCCTTGATATTTCCGTTATAGCATATATGCTTTATGGGTCGAATCCACAGGGACGATAGGCGATAGAAACATTAACAGTTCATATTTATGTAGGTTGTTAACGAGTTCTTCTTTATTTAAGAAAGAGAAAAGAAAAAGAAAAGAAAACTAGAAGTCGTAGGAAGAGAAGGCGATGAAAACGGCAAAGTGAAAGAAATGGTATCAGTGGAAGAAAATAAACAAGAAATAGAAGCGAAGTAAAAAGTGAAAGAAACGAAGTGGAAAGTGACGATGAAAATGTGGTGAAGTGATATAGAAAAATGAAGCTTGTGGTGAAGAAATGAAACAATGGTGAACGAAGAAGATGATGAAAACAACGATGATAAAGTGATTTTGGAAATTAGTTTTAGAAATGAAGTAAAAAGAGAAGAAAACTCATGGCTACTAACTACGAAGTCCTCAACTAATCATGCTAACCACTTAGTGATAGTTGCCTCACATGGATCATTAGCCATCAATAATACTTGGCTTCAAGAGATGTTACAAAGCATGGCACATGAGATTGTTTTTCACATCAAACTTATATCAAAAGCAAGCTAATGTAAACATTAGATCATCAAAACCGGCTAGAGGCAAGCATAAAATAAGAGAGTTAGATGCAAGTTAGCAAGTAAGATATTAAAACCCATCATCATGAGCCATCAATGGCTCTTGTAAGAGTAAGGCCTTATAGAGGCTATTAGATTCATGTGGAAGTAAGTGGTTAGTGTTAGACCAAAGGCCATTAGCCTGAAGTTTTGATGATAACAAAACATATGTAGTTATGTTTAACAAGTTTGTTTAAATGAGTTTCAGGTAAAAATCATAGGTTGGTTGACGGCTCCAACACAAGACTCACACATTTGAAGCCGCGAAGATTTGGATCCCAGAGCCCAGCACAATAGAAGAGCTCCAGGATCAAACAAGTTGAAGACTATACAAGATTTGTATTTTCCATTTTAGTTAGGATTTGTAGTCTATTTTGTCAAAATCGAGATGATAGAGGTTGATAACTTTGGGATTGTCACACATACACATTTGATATTGCTTCATGCTTACAAACAAATTTTTATTACAAAATTTCTAACCTAGTTTCGGAAAAACAAAGTTTGGAAAAATCGTTTTTGGAAAAACAAGTTTTTGAAAAAACAGTTTTTGTTTAGAAAAAAGAATTTTTATCAAAATAAAGTTTAAATCATTTTGGTGTTGATGTATGATCATACCCTGGTCGTTATAAGCCCTAGAACTCAATTTTGTATACACCCATCTAAAGAATTTTTATCAAAAATTTCTATCTTCAAAAAGCCTTTGAAAAATCTATTTTTGGGCCTAGTCCGGTCGATCGCACAGTCGACCGCTGGCAGAGCTGAATTACTCTGTCGGTCGACCGAGCGATCGACCGACATGCACCTTTGTGCATGTGTGCACATCGGTCGACCGACCGGTCGACCGAGAGCAAAAGCAGTGCTCTCTGTTTTTCCTCGGTCGACCGTATCGGTCGACCGACAGAGAGAACTCACTCTTTGTTAGGGACTTCGGTCGACCGGCCCGATCTACCGCTTTCCTAACGGTCGAAATCCCGACCGTTGGTGATCGACCGGCCCGATCGACCGACAGCAGTCAGAATCTTCTGACAGATTCCAACAGCTATTTTTCTGATTTGATTTGTGTTGGGATTTCTCCCAATGAATCTCTTGACCCTTGTAACCCAGTTTTCATCTCCTATAAATAGAGGGAGTGTTCTACAACTAAAATAACAAGATTTACAAGTAAAAGAAAAAAGTTTTTCAAAGTTTAGCCCTTTAGCAAAAGAGTTTCCATTGAGCCAAAATTTCCAATCCTTTTTAGCTTGAAGCTTTCCTCTCTTCTTCTCTATTTGTTTTTAGCACCACACAATCCCTAAGTTTCATTTCCTCATCTTGGTTATAGGATTGTGCAAGTGAGCTTTGTTTGTGGTCAAGTGTTGATCACCGTTCTTCATATTGAGAAGTTGTAGAGGCATCGTCCTCAAGCGAGCTAGTGAGCTCCGAGTTGGTGTTGCGGCACCGTGAGAGAGGACAAGTGTGTCCTAAGAGTTCTAGTGAGAACTTGTATTGACGATTCGGTGGGATCAAGCATAGTGGAAATCCTTCATCGTGTTGAAGGCGGGGACGTAGAGCAGTGACTCGAACCTCAAAACATATTCTCGTGTTTGCGATTGTCCACTTATCTCTAAACTCTCTCTCCTTTACTTTCTTTATTACTTGTCTATTTTCTTGCAAGTCTTTTTATAATTGATGCTTATTGTTGAATAGTTTTTTAATCCGCATTATTTGTCACTTAGTATAGTCATCACCTATTCACTCTCCCTCTAGGTGATTTCAATTGATATCAGAGCCTAACCCTAGCATTTGGTTTAACCACCTTAGGGAGATCCTCACTTTTGGCTATATCTAATTGTTGCATTTATCATTTGTTGTGCATTACTTATATTCATGACATCTGTTGACTTTTCTAGCATCAAGTCCCCACCCAAATTTGATGGATTGAACTTCCCTATTTGGAAGGTCAAAATGAACCTATTCTTAAAATCCCTAGGAGTTAGAGCTGCCAGGTCCATCACCAAAGAATTTATTGAACCTCTCACTGATGAGAAGACATGGTCCGAAGACACCTCTAAGGACTATGAGGCCAATGCTAGAGCCCAATATGCACCCACCCAAGCTTTAAATGAAGATGATCTTTCACGCATCATTAACTGCAAATCTTCTTTTGAAGTTTGGAATGTTCTTATTGTTACTCATGAGGGAACGTCTCAAGTCAAGAGATCTAAAATTGACTTGCTCCGTTCTCAATATGAGAATTTTTATATGCTTGATAATGAATGCATAGATGATATGCTCACCCGTTTTACTAAGATTACTAATACTCTATCTTCTTTAGGTGACACCATCGACAATGACCAAAAGATCCGGAAGGTCATTAGAGCTCTTCCCAAGTCTTGGGAAGTCAAAGCAACCACCCTCAAGGAGCTAAATGATAGGGAGGAGATGGACTTCTCCGGCTTCATCGGCAATCTCAAAACCCATGAGATGGAGATGAAGGTAAGAGAAGAAAGGGAGGCACCAAAGAAGAAAGCCCTTGCTTTCAAGGCCGTTCCATCCACCCATGATGAAGAGGATTCATCGGAAGACTACGATGAAGACTTTGCCATACTCATAAGGAAGGTGGGCAAAATGTTCTATAAAAAGGGTAGACAAAGCAACTTCTGAAGAGGGAGACCTCAAGGAAGATTTAAAAAGAAGAGGGAGGAATCGGGTCCGTGTTTTCATTGTAAGTGTAACGCCCTGATCCGGAGGGTACGGAGACGTTACTGCAACGTATATACGCAGGTCAGAAATACCCTCACGTATATACGCTAAGCATCAGTACAGGCAAGAATCAGAGTACGGAAGCAAGTGGTGCATTATACATTCCAACACATGAGTACAGTTACAAAGTTATCACCAGATGTGATCTAATATTACATGAATATTACATCACCAATATGCGCAATTGCGAGATTACAAAGAGATATACAAGTATGAATAGTACAAAAAGGCACTCACGAGTTTACAAAAGGAAAACTCGAGAGGCACACAGGGGGGCCTGGAAGGATAGAGCTCCAGATGGTCTGCTGGGGATCCATGCTTCAGCTGCGCCACTCTGATCAGCAACTAGGAGAATCCACACGCTCCAAGCTCCATGACCTGGACATGAGGATCCAGGGGAGTCAGATGAAACTCCCCAGGCGAGTGGTGAAGCAAAAGCCAAGTGGCGAGCAAGGGTAAGTATATGTAAAGCGATAAAACCAAATAAAGCCGAGGACGAGCAAATCTGATTGTATGGTTTCAGATCACGGCTCCATAAGACTAGTACGTCGAAGGAATAATCCAAACAAGGAAACCCTCATCTATATACCTTTATCTCATGTCACCATAATCCAAGCACATACAACCCGATTGTACTCAGGGCATGATAAGAAAATGAACAGGAGGCAGGTGGA
Organism: Agave tequilana; assembly: GCA_038442645.1. Lineage (NCBI taxonomy): Eukaryota > Viridiplantae > Streptophyta > Magnoliopsida > Asparagales > Asparagaceae > Agave > Agave tequilana. The sequence goes on along the minus strand of JAVJIF010004398.1, from coordinate 71,796 downwards.
TGCAAGGGATAAAGCAGGGTATGAGCAGTGAATACGATAATACTCATAAAGCCGAAAATCCAAAGTAAAATCCAGTACAAGCAAATATGGTGAGGCATATCACAGATTCATAGCAGTTTAAGTTGCAGGCTTCAGTATGCGTCCCATTCCACATACTTCTACTTACAACTTAAAGAGCAGGTTATCAACTTGACGCTTTATTATTATTATTACTCGTCTTACCCTGATATCTAGATATGTGAACTAGCGTCCCAGCACACATAGATCCATATCCGAGTAAAGCAAGGTTGTTATTGGAAACCAGCGGGGGTATCAACGAACTATGTTTACAGTGGGTCCCGTACATACCCGAGACCACGGCCCAGGATTGTTCCGTTGCTTGGTGACGGAACCAGCCGCAAGGCTAACAGGAGGGACTTATGTATGCCCTTATCATGATGGTACCAGGAAGGAGGGAGCCAGCACTCCCCTCGGTCGCCTGGAGGCCCACAGGTCAGACCGGAAGTTTTAGTTGCACAACATGCCTAATACCACTGTAAACACGAACACATATTGATAGCCGCAAGTTTCCCCCGACCCGATGCAAGTTGTTCCTTTTATAAATTATTAGATGATTGTCAGATTCCGGGAATGAGCAGGAACAAGTCAGGAATATCAGGAATACATGTATATCAGGAGTACTGGTTCGTACTATAATGTACCAAGATGTGTAACAGGAGTACAGTTTGTACTATCAAGATGTCAGGTCATCATTCCCGTTATCGTGATAATCATGAGAGTCAAGTATATCATGCCGGGTGTCAAGTGATAGCATGACAGGAGGATGATATTTGGCAAGTAACCAGTCATGTCAAGAGATTGATATTAGTCCGGTGGCAAGTCATGTCATAAAGAGGTCTTGCCAAGTGGTAGCATGTCCGATGTTAGGTGATAACAAATCAGTTGTCAGGTGATATACATGTGTTAAACAGTAGCATGTAAAGGACAGGTATGAAGTAATGACATGTGGTAGAATAGTAGCTGAGCACAACCAAGCGGAGCTGAGCAAGCTGGAAGTACAGACAACAAATAGTATTTAACACTGGAGCGTCTGGCGAGGTTACCGGGACGGCTCGACTGAAGTGCGAGCAGTAAATCCGGCAGCAACTCGCCTAGACGAATCTAGTGGTAAAGCGCTGAACGCTGATCATGATAACCAGGTGGAGCTGAACAAGCTGGAGGCACAGGCAGCGAACAGAGTTTAGACACTAATGCGCTCTGCGAGGTTACCGGGATACTCGGATCAAGATACGAGTAGAAAATCCGGCAGCAACTCGCTTAAACGAATTTAGTGAATAAAGCACTGAGCGCTAAGCATGCTCACCAGACGGAGCTGAGAAACCTGACAGTCCCAATCACGTCCCTTTCGAGATAGTGAGTGACCGGAGGCTGAAGGGTCCAGAGAAACCTGACGGTCCCAATCACGTCTCTTTCGAGATAGTGAGTGACCGGAGGCTGAAGGGTCGGCCACGCATAGTATAAAGCAGTAAAATACATCACAGGCATGGTATGTGCACAAGAATGAAACTACCCTAATACAAGCATTCGTCACAGAGCAATACATGTCCAGTCATTGGCATTCGGCCATACACAGATACAGGGACTCAGCCCAATACAAAATACATAGAAACATGGAATAAAATACATGTCGACCCGACAAAGCGGGGAAACCCAAATGGAGGCGAGAGCGAGGACACTCGCCTAAATCACCGGAAAGCCGAAAAGTCTGGAATCCATGGAACTCGCGCACGCGCCATAAAATAATATATAATTATGAAGAGAGAGAAAGTAAAGAGGAGAGAGAAAGAGTTAGAGGGAGGAAGAGAGAGAAACCTAGAGAGAGAAAGAGTCATAGGGAGACGCGGGTTTTTTGAGGGAGAGACGCGGGGGCGCAGACGCGGGAGTCGCGTCGCGGGAATAGCAGACGCGTGAATCACAGACGCGGGAGTCGCAGACGCGGGAGTCGCGTCGCGGGAATAGCAAACGCAGGAATCACAGACGCGGGAGTCGCATTGCGAAGGTACCACAAACGCGGGGTTCGTCACCCGCGAGAAGAACGCGGACGCGGTCGTGAGCTCCGCGTCGCGTTAACACGAGAGGGACACAAAACGCGGTCATGGACTCCGCGTTGCGTCGATACAATAACACGATGATCCGCGTCAACAATTAACAGAGAGGAGGGAGAGTGATTTCGGGGTGGTAGTGTTTGTCGTTGCAATTGTCACCGGAAAGATTACCGGAATAATCGTGAATGATTACCGGAATAATCACCGGAGCCGGAATGATCACCGGAATAATCGTGAACGATTACCAGAATGATCACTGTTGATATTGCCCGAAATGATTACCGGAATAATCGTAAACGATCACCGGAATAACCATCGGAGACGTTGCCGACGAAGAAAAGCTCGGCCCCAATCCAAAAGGAGTGGCCGGCCCTGATAAGAGTCATTTTCCAAATGGAGAAGACGAACTGGAAGAGGAACCAGGATGAAAAGAAAGAAACAGAGAAGGAAAGGAAAGAAGAAAGAAAGTTAATCAGGGGAGAGAGAAAGTTATCAGGAGAGAGAGAGTGAATCAGGAGAGAGAAAGATTGAAGAGAGAGAAGAGAATTCGAGAGAGTGATAGAGAGTCCCAGGAGAGAGAAAGAGATCCAGGGAGGAGAGGGAGAGATCCAGGGGCTGTTGCCCCCCCTGGCTCACACACAGCGCCCCCCATTGGGGGCGCTCGGCCTGGCCGCCGGCGGGGGAGTGGCGCCGGCCACTCCCCAGGAGAGGGGAGGAAGAGAAGAGGGGGCTGCTGCCCCCTCAACAGAGAGAAGGAGAGGGGGGCTTGCCCCCCTCACAGCTCGCGCACAGGGGGCCCAGGTGGCCCCCCTGGTCACCCACGGCCGGCGGCGCACCGCCGGCGGCGCCCCGAACTGGGGTGGCGCCGGCCACCCCAAGGGAAGAAGGAGGGGGCTGCTGCCCCCTCCACAACAGCGCACAGGGGGCCAGGTGGCCCCCTGGCCGCGCCCAAAGCCGCCGGCACATCGCCGGCGACGATCAGCCCCCGCTGGGGGTGCCGGAGGGGAGAGGAGGAGGTCCGGTGAAGGGGGGTCGTGGCCGGATCCAAGGGAAGGAAAAGGAAGAAAAAAATGGAAAGAAAAGGAAAGAAAGAAAGGAAAAGAAAAGGAGTTTGGAAAAGAGATGGTCGGAGTTGGGGGATCTCTCGCCGGCGTCGAGGTGGCCGGAGGTGGTGGCCGGAGTTGGGTCGGCTGGGTGGTTGGTTGGGTGCGCTCAGATGGAGGAGGGGAAGAAGAAGAAGAGAAGGGAGAAAGAGAAAGAAAAAGAAAAAGAAAAAGAAAAGGAAAAAGAGATTGATGGGAAAGAGAGAGATGGATGGAGAGGGATTAAATGAGAGAGGGGGTGGTTGTCTCCCACGTGGGGGGAATGGGCTGGAGTCGGTTGGAGGGAAAAAGAAAAGGAAGGAAAGAAAGAAAGAAAGAAAAGATTAAATAATAATATTATAATATGGTCGCGAAATATCGACTGTTCCAGAAAAATTCCCAAAAATCCCCGGAGGTAGAAAACGTCATCCTGAGGAATAATATGAAATCGGTTTTCAGAAATAAAATCCCGTTTTCAAATTAAAAATCCGGAGGTCCACCGCCGATACCGGTCTACACCGGGTCGGCCGGATTTTGATAAATTCTGAAAAATCACAAAAAATGTATTAAAGAATAATATATGATTTTAAGAAGTAAAGTGAAAGCGGAATTCAGAAATTCAATCCCGATTGTAAACTAAAAATCCTGGAATCAACCAGCGATACTGGCCGATACCGAATCCGGTGGAATTTTCATAAATTCATAAAATCCTTAGAAAAAGTATTTAGACAGGAAATGTGATTTTAAGAAATAGTGTAAAAAGACACTCCTTGAAATTCCAATCCGTTTGCAAGTTAAAAATCCGGGAATCGGTCAGCGGCACTGGTCGACACCGGTTTTGAAGATTTCCAATTTAATTTAGGAAAATTCCAGAAAATCATAGAAAACCTAAAATATTGGAAAATGATGTTCAAAACTGAAATCGGTTAAATCGGAATACCAGAATGACCAAATCGAGTAATACCCTAGGATCGGGCCCTCGGTTCAGATTAGGGCTGATTCCGAGTCCACGAATCCAAATCCAAGACAAAACATTCATATAAATAATTCATAATACAAAACAAATACAAGAAGTAAATCGAAAAATACGATCGAAAAATCTGAATACGCAACTAAGTACGTATTCTGGGAGCGGGGTGTTACAATCCATCCACCTTACAAAAAATTGCGTCCTCGCAATTTCGATAAGGGGTAAATTGAACACAAGGAGGATAAGGTGGAATTTATACCAATTAAGATATGACGCACTATAGGTAGGGCTCTCAAGTTGACTGAACAATAATCAGAATATAGACATCCTCTGCACTTCTGGCTGTATAAATCTCCGAACGATGCCAAATAATACTGACTGATCACACAGCTTTGCATTAGAATTCCCGCTGTACTGTATACTTAATGTCGCTCTGAGAATAAGCCAGAATACTGAAGATAAAGAAAACCCTGATAGTCCTGAGCATAAATAAAGAAGACCGATATTTAAGAATTCCGAAGACCAGGCATCGATCACTCTGAAGAATATAGCCGAGAACGTAGAATATCCATAAAGAATCCTGACTATTGACTTCTGAAAGATAACCCGATCAGGATCAATCCAGAGAATACCGAGCTTCATAGAGTTGGCCGAAAAGATCATCTCATAGCTTCATCCAGAACCAGCCACTACCTCTCTAGTATATCCATATCTTAAGTTGGTATAAGGCTTCGAAAAACCAAACAGGGGAAGGATGGAAAAGATTAGGAATCAAAGGAAAGATGATCAAGAAAAATAGATAATTCTGTACTTTTAGTTGGAATGTATAACTAGGACTCATGCATTCCAGTTGCAAATTTCTTTACCATTAATTTGCCGTCTGGACGTACTGAGGAGGTGAGAGCCTAAGCTCTGATACCACCCTGTAACGCCCTGATCCGGAGGGTACGGAGACGTTACTGCAACGTATAAACGCAGGTCAGAAATACCCTCACGTATATACGCTAAGCATCAGTACAGGCAAGAATCAGAGTACGGAAGCAAGTGGTGCATTATACATTCCAACACATGAGTACAGTTACAAAGTTATCACCAGATGTGATCTAATATTACATGAATATTACATCACCAATATGCGCAATTGCGAGATTACAAAGAGATATACAAGTATGAATAGTACAAAAAGGCACTCACGAGTTTACAAAAGAAAAACTCGAGAGGCACACAGGGGGGCCTAGAAGGATAGAGCTCCAGATGGTCTGCTGGGGATCCATGCTTCAGCTGCGCCACTCTGATCAGCAACTGGGAGAATCCACACGCTCCAAGCTCCATGACCTGGACATGAGGATCCAGGGGAGTCAGATGAAACTCCCCAGGCGAGTGGTGAAGCAAAAGCCAAGTGGCGAGCAAGGGTAAGTATATGTAAAGCGATAAAACCAAATAAAGCCGAGGACGAGCAAATCTGATTGTATGGTTTCAGATCACGGCTCCATAAGACTAGTACGTCGAAGGAATAATCCAAACAAGGAAACCCTCATCTATATACCTTTATCTCATGTCACCATAATCCAAGCACATACAACCCGATTGTACTCAGGGCATGATAAGAAAATGAACAGGAGGCAGGTGGATGCAAGGGATAAAGCAGGGTATGAGCAGTTAATACGATAATACTCATAAAGCCGAAAATCCGAAGTAAAATCCAGTACAAGCAAATATGGTGAGGCATATCACAGATTCATAGCAGTTTAAGTTGCAGGCTTCAGTATGCGTCCCATTCCACATACTTCTACTTACAACTTAAAGAGCAGGTTATCAACTTGACGCTTTATTATTATTATTACTCGTCTTACCCTGATATCTAGATATGTGAACTAGCGTCCCAGCACACATAGATCCATATCCGAGTAAAGCAAGGTTGTTATTGGAAACCAGCGGGGGTATCAACGAACTATGTTTACAGTGGGTCCCGTACATACCCGAGACCACGGCCCAGGATTGTTCTGTTGCTTGGTGACGGAACCAGCCGCAAGGCTAACAGGAGGGACTTATGTATGCCCTTATCATGATGGTACCAGGAAGGAGGGAGCCAGCACTCCCCTCGGTCGCCTGGAGGCCCACAGGTCAGACCGGAAGTTTTAGTTGCACAACATGCCTAATACCACTGTAAACACGAACACATATTGATAGCCGCAAGTTTCCCCCGACCCGATGCAAGTTGTTCCTTTTATAAATTATTAGATGATTGTCAGATTCCGGGAATGAGCAGGAACAAGTCAGGAATATCAGGAATACATGTATATCAGGAGTACTGGTTCGTACTATAATGTACCAAGATGTGTAACAGGAGTACAGTTTGTACTATCAAGATGTCAGGTCATCATTCCCGTTATCGTGATAATCATGAGAGTCAAGTATATCATGCTGGGTGTCAAGTGATAGCATGACAGGAGGATGATATTTGGCAAGTAACCAGTCATGTCAAGAGATTGATATTAGTCCGGTGGCAAGTCATGTCATAACAAGAGGTCTTGCCAAGTGGTAGCATGTCCGATGTTAGGTGATAACAAATCAGTTGTCAGGTGATATACATGTGTTAAACAGTAGCATGTAAAGGACAGGTATGAAGTAATGACATGTGGTAGAATAGTAGCTGAGCACAACCAAGCGGAACTGAGCAAGCTGGAAGTACAGACAGCAAACAGTATTTAACACTGGAGCGTCTGGCGAGGTTACCGGGACGGTTCGACTGAAGTGCGAGCGGTAAATCTGGCAGCAACTCGCCTAGACGAATCTAGTGGTAAAGCGCTGAATGCTGATCATGATAACCAGGCGAAGCTGAACAAGCTGGAGGCACAGGCAGCGAACAGAGTTTAGACACTAATGCGCTCTGCGAGGTTACCGGGATACTCGGATCAAGATACGAGTAGAAAATCCGGCAGCAACTCGCTTAAACGAATTTAGTGAATAAAGCACTGAGCGCTAAGCATGCTCACCAGACGGAGCTGAGAAACCTGACGGTCCCAATCACGTCCCTTTCGAGATAATGAGTGACCGGAGGCTGAAGGGTCCAGAGAAACCTGACGGTCCCAATCACGTCTCTTTCGAGATAGTGAGTGACCGGAGGCTGAAGGGTCGGCCACGCATAGTATAAAGCAGTAAAATACATCACAGGCATGGTATGTGCACAAGAATGAAACTACCCTAATACAAGCATTCGTCACAGAGCAATACATGTCCAGTCATTGGCACTCGGCCATACACAGATACAGGGACTCAGCCCAATACAAAATACATAAAAACGTGGAATAAAATACATGTCGACGCGACAAAACGGGGAAACCCAAATGGAGGCGAGAGCGAGGACACTCGCCTAAATCACCGGAAAGCCGAAAAGTCTGGAATCCATGGAACTCGCGCACGCGCCATAAAATAATATATAATTATGAAGAGAGAGAAAGTGAAGAGGAGAGAGAAAGAGTTAGAGAGAGGAAGAGAGAGAAACCTAGAGAGAGAAAGAGTCACAGGGAGACGCGAGTTTTTTGAGGGAGAGACGCGGGGGCGCAGACGCGGGAGTCGCGTCGCGGGAATAGCAGACGCGTGAATCACAGACGCGGGAGTCGCAGACGCGGGAGTCGCGTCGCGGGAATAGCAAACGCAGGAATCACAGACGCGGGAGTCGCGTTGCGAAGGTACCACAAACGCGGGGTTCGTCACCCGCGAGAAGAACGCGGACGCGGTCGTGAGCTCCGCGTCGCGTTAACACGAGAGGGACACAAAACGCGGTCATGGACTCCGCGTTGCGTCGATACAATAACGCGATGATCCGCGTCAGCAATTAACAGAGAGGAGGGAGAGTGATTTCGGGGTGGTAGTGTTTGTCGTTGCAATTGTCACCGGAAAGATTACCGGAATAATCGTGAACGATTACCGGAATAATCACCGGAGCCGGAATGATCACCGGAATAATCGTGAACGATTACCAGAATGATCACCGTTGATATTGCCCGAAATGATTACCGGAATAATCGTAAACGATTACCGAATAACCATCGGAGACGTTGCCGACGAAGAAGAGCTCGGCCCCAATCCAAAAGGAGTGGCCGGCCCTGATAAGAGTCATTTTCCAAATGGAGAAGACGAACTGGAAGAGGAACCAGGATGAAAAGAAAGAAACAGAGAAGGAAAGGAAAGAAGAAAGAAAGTTAATCAGGGGAGAGAGAAAGTTATCAGGAGAGAGAGAGTGTGAATCAGGAGAGAGAAAGATTGAAGAGAGAGGAAGAGATGATGAGAGAGAGAGAAGAGAATTCAGGAGAGAGAGAGAGATAGAGTCCCAGGGGAGAGAAAGAGATCCAGGGAGGAGAGGGAGAGATCCAGGGGCTGTTGCCCCCCCTGGCTCACACACAGCGCCCCCCATTGGGGGCGCTCGGCCTGGCCGCCGGCCAGGCGGCGACGCCGGGCGGCGCTGGCCGCCGGCGGGGGAGTGGCGCCGGCCACTCCCCAGGAGAGGGGAGGAAGAGAAGAGGGGGCTGCTGCCCCCTTAACAGAGAGAAGGAGAGGGGGGGCTTGCCCCCCTCACAGCTCGCGCACAGGGGGCCCAGGTGGGCCCCCTGGTCGCCCACGGCCGCCGGCGCACCGCCGGCGGCGCCCCGAACTGGGGTGGCGCCAGCCACCCCAAGGGAAGAAGGAGGGGGCTGCTGCCCCCTCCACAACAGCGCACAGGGGGCCAGGTGGCCCCCTGGCCGCGCCCAAAGCCGCCGGCACATCGCCGGCGGCGATCAGCCCCCGCTGGGGGTGCCGGAGGGGAGAGGAGGAGGTCCGGCGAAGGGGGGTCGTGGCCGGATCCAAGGGAAGGAAAAGGAAGAAAAAAATGGAAAGAAAAGGAAAGAAAGAAAGGAAAAGAAAAGGAGTTTGGGAAAAGAGATGGCCGGAGTTGGGGGATCTCTCGCCGGCGTCGAGGTGGCCGGAGGTGGTGGCCGGAGTTGGGTCGGCTGGGTGGTTGGTTGGGTGCGCTCAGATGGAGGAGGGGAAGAAGAAGAAGAGAAGGGAGAAAGAGAAAGAAAAAGAAAAAGAAAAAGAAAAGGAAAAAGAAAAGGAAAAAGAGAAAGAGAGATTGATGGGAAAGAGAGAGATGGATGGGAGAGGGATTAAATGAGAGAGGGGGTGGTTGTCTCCCACGTGGGGGGAATGGGCTGGAGTCGGTTGGAGGGAAAAAGAAAAGGAAGGAAAGAAAGAAAGAAAGAAAAGATTAAATAATAATATTATAATATGGTCGCGAAATATCGACTGTTCCAGAAAAATTCCCAAAAATCCCCGGAGGTAGAAAATGTCATCCTGAGGAATAATATGAAATCGGTTTTCAGAAATAAAATCTCATTTTCAAATTAAAAATCCGGAGGTCCACCGCCGATACCGGTCTACACCGGGTCGGCCGGATTTTGATAAATTCCGAAAAATCACAGAAAATGTATTAAAGAATAAGATATGATTTTAAGAAGTAAAGTGAAAGCGGAATTCAGAAATTCAATCCCGATTGTAAACTAAAAATCCTGGAATCAACCAGCGATACTGGCCGACACCGAATCCGGTGGAATTTTAATAAATTCATAAAATCCTTAGAAAAAGTATTTAGACAGGAAATGTGATTTTAAGAAATAGTGTAAAAGACACTCCTTGAAATTCCAATCCGTTTGCAAGTTAAAAATCCGGGAATCGGTCAGCGGCACTGGTCGACACCGGTTTTGAAGATTTCCAATTTAATTCAGAAAAATTCCAGAAAATCATAGAAAACCTAAAATATTGGAAAACGATGTTCAAAACTGAAATCGGTTAAATCGGAATACCAGAATGACCAAATCGAGTAATACCCTAGGATCGGGCCCTCGGTTCAGATTAGGGCTGACTCCGAGTCCACGAATCCAAATCCAAGACAAAACGTTCATATAAATAATTCATAATACAAAACAAATACAAGAAGTAAATCGAAAAATACGATCGAAAAATCTGAATACGCAACTAAGTACATATTCTGAGAGCGGGGTGTTACAGTAAGAGGATGGGACACCTAATTTCCGATTGCCCCTCTCTACAAGCTACTACCTCCAAGAAAAGTAAAAGAAGAAAAAGGCGATGGTGGCCACTTGGGATGACTCGAAGTCAGAATCCGAAGAGGAGATCGACGCCGCTCACATGTACTTCATGGAACTTGGCGATGATGCTTCAAAGGTATGTCTAGAAGACTCTTTAGATGATGAAGACTTAACTATGAATGAGCATGCACATTTTTTTGAAGAATTACAAAGTAGGTATGAAATTTCTCAAGCTCAAAATAAAAAATTGAAAAAGGAAAATGATTCTTTAAAAGGTAAATTTGAACTTGTTTTAAAAGAGAAAAATGAATTATCAAATTCTTTTGAGAAAATGAAAAAGAATTTTGAAAAATATTAAACATCTTGTAAAGGAAAAAGCCCTATTTCTACTTGCAATACAAACGAATTTTTTGAGATCCAAAAACGTGTTAAAGTTTTGGATACAACTTTAAAGAAATATGCTTTTGACATGACTAAACTTGCATCTAGGTTTCCTAAAGGAATATCCCAAGGGAAACACACTCATCATCATCATGCTTCAAACTCACACAAACATGCACACACGCACAAACATGCATTTATGTATGGTAGAATTTATATTTGTGCTCATTGTGATCGCAAAGGCCATTTAGAAAAATTTTATTATGCTAAGCTAAACTTATCTAATAAGAATGTTTGGGTTCGATAAAACACTAACTCTATAGGACCCAAAAAGATTTGGGTACCAAAAGACGTAGCAAACTTAATTGATGCAGGTGGGTCGTCCTCCTCCAAGACTTAGGGGGAGATGGTGCCCGGGTGGTGGATGCATCAATGCTCAACGAACACATCGTCGCTTGCATCACTATCGAAGAGGCACCCATTTTTGAAGAATATCTATGGTTTGGTAACTTCACAAAAATTTCTTTTTATGCATAGGATTGCTAGTTACACTTTTGTGATATTGTGCCATATGTAAACTTGCATATCCATTTATTTGTATCTTTGCCATGATTGAGAACATATTCATGTTTCTTTGCCATACGTTATGTGTCCATATATCAAGATTTTGTTAAATGTTTTATATGAATTTTGTCAAAATGAAGATTTATTTAACCAAAGTAAGCAAATAAATAGAGATGGCAATTGCGCGCCTCAACTATTATCCAGAGGAATTTCGAGGAGAAGTTCAGAACCCTTAACGGGGTATTCGGCTTCAACATCTCTTATTTATCGCTTTATTAATAAATAGAAATAAATATTAATAATAATAAAAATAAATATATTTTTGTTGCTTTTCATGCCAAGAAATATTTAATGTGTTTAAACATCATTTTTATGATTTCTCAAGAAAAATATACTTGTGTGGTTTAAAGGATATTAAATTAAAAACATAAATTTTCAAAACTGCCTTGTTCCTTGTTTTTCAGCTTGACTGGTTGACTGGCCCGGTCGACCGATCTGGCCTGGCATAGGCCCGGTCGACCGGCGCGGTCGACCGACCAAGCCTGGAACAGAGAAAATGTTCTCTGCCCGTAGCTGGTCGACCGCACCGGTCGACCGACTGAAACCGAATTTGCTCTCGGTTTCCACTAGTCAGCCGACCCGGTCGACCGGGCGACGGGTCTGCTATTTTTTACCCATTTCTATATAAATCCCTAACTCTCTTTTCCCTCATTCTCACCGCCTCCAACCCCTCCTCTCTCATCCTCTCTCAACCCTAAATCAAATCCATACCCTCTCTTCTCTCCAAATCTCAAATTAATTCCATAAAAATTGGGATACGCAGCTTCAGGCTCCAGATCTACTCTCCTTCTTGAGGATTTCAATTGTTTTTCCAGTGATTTCAAGGTATAAGCTTTTCCTTTAGATACTTCAATTTTCCTTATTTAATTCCATATCTTTTTGCTTAGATCTAGCATTAATCTTGATTATCCTTCAACCATGTCCAAAAGAACTAGATCTGAAAAGGGGAAAACCTCTCAATCTTTGGGGAAAACCTCTCAATCTTCATCCTCCCCTTTTGTTTCACAAAATGCTTCATATAGATACATTATTATTTCCACTAAAAATGTAAACTCTGGTAGATCAGTTGTGCTTAATAATTTTGAACATCTAAATCTTGCATCTATTCTGAGAACCAGTTCCTTAGAATATTTTGTCTCTATTAGGGAACCTGTTTACCCTTCCCTAGTACAATATTTCTACTCAAATCTCACCTTTGAATCAAACCATATAAGATCCAGAGTCTTAGGCAGAGACATTGACATCTCCCTTCAAGAATTTGCACATCACCTTCACCTCTCCTGTGAGGGGGAATACATCTATAACCTTGATTTACATGATTTTGTTTATCCTGACGATGAGTCTGCCCACACTGCCTCCACATTGCTTCATGATGATGATAACCCCGGCTTAGTTAGGAACGAGGAGGTGAAGTACTACACTCTCACCGCCTAAGTCCTGGCCAAGATCGTGTTCTATAACCTCCTGCCAAAATCAGGAGAATATAGTCACGTTAGGGGTTCTGCTCCTCTTATCATCTACTACCTTCTGCGAGGCATTAGAATTAACATCCCTAAGCTCATCATCAGTTATATGACATCTGACCATTTTCTTGTCCCAAACCGGCACTTGCCTTTTGGGATGATCATTACACATCTTTTGAAGCAATTAAACATTGATATTTCCTCTGAACGGTCAGTTGACATCAACAACACCCTTCTCAAGAGGATGCGTGCTAGGGAGCGTCTTCCTGCTCTTCAACCGTAGCCTATCTTCCCTGCTGTTCATGTCCCTGGATCCTCCTCTGGCTCTTCTGCTCCCTCTGATCCCTATCTTGCCTTATCTACTCAGCTTCGGGAGCACCACCAGCAGCTTTCTGCTGAGATGTCTGCGCATCGCCAGCAGCTTTCTGCTGAGATGATCGAGCGTCGCCAGCAGATTACTGCTGAGTTGACCGAGCATCGCCGGCAGATTTCCGCAGAGATGACAACACATTATCAGTAGATGGAGCAGCGCTTGGACCATGATTTCAGCTATATATGTGACTCCATCCGCTATTTGGATGCATATCTCGGCGACATCTACCAGAAGTATGATTGGCCGGTTCCTCTTCCATGTGATCGTGCTAGGCCACTTCCTTCTACCGGTCCTCCATTTTCCACCAGGGCTTCTTCTGTTCCACCACCGCCATCTACTATACAGCCAGACCCTGATTATGATTCTGATGATCAGTGACCCTGTTTGATGATGTCAAAAAGGGGAGAGATCTTTGTTGGGGAGTAATTTAGTTATTTATGTGTTATTTTGGGTTGTTGCTTTTCTACATGTATTTGGACACATTTTGTGTTTGTTTTGGTATTTATGGACATGTGTTATGGTTTTGAGGTTGGCATGATCTCCTATTTGTATGAACATTATTTTACTATGTTATGACAGTTATGGTTCTTATCTCCATGTGGCATATGTGATTGGTTGTATATTGTGTTTATACTTTTATTGACCCAATCATCTATTTTGGAGGATGGAGGTATTTCTGGATGGATGGAGGTAACCATGTATGCATACACTTCTATATTTTTGTATTTTTGGTATGCATGGATGGTTGGCATATATGTCATTTTCATATCCTATATATGCCTTTGTTATGCATGTACATCTCTTTATCAGATTATTTTATATGCATGTGTTAAGGGGGAGCTTCACTTGAAGACTCCACCCAAAATATTTGTAATAACTTTATATGTTTTGTCATCATCAAAAAGGGGGAGATTGTTGGCCCAAAGGCCATTAGCCTGAAGTTTTGATGATAACAGAACATATGTAGTTATGTTTTAACAAGTTTGTTTAAATGAGTTTATGGTAAAAATCATAGGTTGGTTGACGGCTCCAACACAAGACTCACACATTTGGAAGCCGCGAAGATTTGGATCCCAGAGCCCAGCACAATAGAAGAGCTCCAGGATCAAACAAGTTAAAGACTATACAAGATTTGTATTTTCCATTTTAGTTAGGATTTGTAGTCTATTTTGTCAAAACCGAGATGATAGAGGTTGATAACTTTGGGATTGTCACACACACACATTTGATATTGCTTCATGCTTACAAACAAATTTTTATTACAAAATTTCTAACCTAGTTTCGGAAAAACAAAGTTTGGAAAAATCGTTTTTAGAAAAACTGTTTTTGTTTAGAAAAAGGATTTTTATTAAAATAAAGTTTAAATCATTTTGGTGGTGATCTATGATCACACCCTGGTCCTTATAAGCCCTAGAACTCTATTTTGTATACACCCATCTAAAGAATTTTTATCAAAAATTTCTATCTTCAAAAAGCCTTTGAAAAATCTGTTTTTGGGCCTAGTCCGATCGACCGCACGGTCGACTGCTGGTAGAGCTGAATTGCTTTGTCGGTCGACTGGGCAGTCGATCGACATGCACCTTTGTACATGTGTGCACATCGGTAGACCGAGAGCAAGAGCAGTGCTCTCTGGTTTTTCTCGGTCGACCGGACCGGTCGACCGACAGAGAGAACTCACTCTCTGTTTGGGACTTCGGTCGACCGGCCCAGTCGATCGCTTTCCCAACGGTCGAAAATCCAACCATTGGCGATCGACCGGCCCGGTCGACCGACAGCAGTCAGAATCTTCTGACAGATTCTAACAGCTATTTTTCTGATTTGATTTGTGTTGGGATTTCTCCCAACGAATCTCTTGACTCTTGTAACCCAGTTTTCATCCCCTAAAAATAGAGGGAGTGTTCTACAACTAAAATAACAAGATTTACAAGTAAAAGAAAAAAAGTTTTTCAAAGTTTAGCCCTTTAGCAAAAGAGTTTCCATTGAGCCAAAATTTCCAATCCTTTTTAGCTTGAAGCTTTCCCCTCTTCTTCTCTACTTGTTTTTAGCACCACACAATCCCTAAGTTTCATTTCCTCATCTTGGTTATAGGATTGTGCAAGTGAGCTTTGTTTGTGGTCAAGTGTTGATCACCATTCTTCATATTGAGAAGTTGTAGAGGCATCGGCCTCAAGCGAGCTAGTGAGCTCCGAGTTGGTGTTGCGGCACCGTGAGAGAGGACAAGTGTGTCCTAAGAGTTCCAGTGAGAACTTGTATTGATGATCCGGTGGGATCAAGCATAGTGGAAATCCTTCATCGTGTTGAAGGCGGGAACGTAGAGCAGTGGTTCGAACCTCGAAACATATTCTCGTGTTTGCGATTGTCCACTTATCTCTAAACTCTCTCTCCTTTAGTTGCTATATTACTTGTCTATTTTCTTGCAAGTCTTTTATAATTGATGCTTATTGCTGAATAGTTTTTTAATCAGCATTATTTTTCACTTTGTATAGCCATCACCTATTCACCCCCCTCTAGGTGATTTCAGTTAGATGATTAGTGGTTAGTAATTAGACTGCCATGAGAAAAAAATTAGCTAATCATGTTAGAGGCTAGAGAAGAAACCATGAAATGAAAGGAGGAAGCTTTTCTAGATTATCATTCTTTATTACATCAATCTCTTTCTTTCTCTCCTAAATCAATCTCTGCCATAATACAGATCTAAAAGAAAAAGAAAATATAAAAGAAAAGAAGAAAAACTACACTAAGCTACACTAAATGAGAGAAACCCTAGCCTATTGCCCCCTCTTTCAAATTCTAGCTTCCAACACTGATATTTATAGGCAAAAGGACTTTTGGAAGATGAGATGAAGCCATGCGTCAAAAATCGGGGAGTGGATCCCTGGTATTGCCACGGATCCATGGTAATTGTCATTTTTTTGCTGGAAGATCAGGGAACCTATCCCTGATGTTTTGCCATGTATCGCGTCTCGCTTTGAGATTTCTGTTTATGCTTTGTTTTGGATATTTGAATTAGTATTTCTCCAGATATATCTTCAATTTGAAATTTCATGTATCTTCTAAAAGCTCTCTTGCCTGATCTCTAAGAAATGTGGATTGAATTACCCGAAAATGGGTTTAATTAGGCTCTTATTACCACTTTGCCCCTAAATCATTGATTATCTGCAATAGAGACCAAAATACATGTAAGAAATAGTATTTTATTCATAATTGGGCAGACAGTGTAATATAAGTAATGCAAATTTGGATTCTAATCAAGGCTTCTTGGAGGTAGAGGGTTTGCTCTTTGTCTCTGCGCAATCGGCAATGATGTGACCAGGCTTTCTACAATTGTAGTAAATGATCTTTCTTTCCTCCTTTCCTTGCCTTCTTCTTCAGTTGGTGAACTTTGACTTGTTGTACATTCTTCTTACATTATTCACGAGGAGGGTTAAATCTTCATCGTCCTCTCATTCATCCTCTTGTTTGTCCTTATCTTCTCAGAGATGATTAGAGTAGACTTGAAGGCAGTGTTTTCTTCTTCTGAGATGCCTTCTCTTCTCTTGCTTCTCTCTCCATTAATTTCATGGATCTTAAGGTTACCTATAAGATCAATGAACTATATCTCCTCCTTGCCATTTGGCTCCTTCAAGGTTGTTGACTTGACTTACTAAGAAGGTAGAAGCACTGAATGATCTTTCTCACCTTTTTGTCATTGTCAATAGAATCACCTAAAAGAGCAAGGCCATTGGTAATCTTTGTAAACCTTGTATCCATATCATCAATGGACTTACTTTCATTCATGCAAAAAATTCATAATGGGAATGCAAAAGATCTATTTTAGCTCTTTTGATTTCTGATGTTCCCTCGTGAGTGACAACCAAATGTGATCAAATCTCATATGCAATTTTACAATCAATTAATCTAGATATATCATCATTATTCAAAGTTTGTAAAAGTGCATAGTGAGCTTTAGTATTTGCATTAAATTCCTTAACGGTAATATCGGACAAGTGTCCTCATACCTTTAGGAAACATAAATGGTTTGGTCACTGCCTTTGCAACCTGACTGCTTAAGGATTGCAAAAATACGATCATCTTAACCTTCCATATGGAAAAATTAAGGCCATCAAACTTGGGTAGAATCTTAATACCTTCAGCCACGGATGCAAGTGTGTGAAGTAAATAAAGTGATTAGCAAAAGATGGCCTCTCTAAGGTGGTTAAACCTAAAAACTAGAGTCCAAGTTCTGATATCAATTGAAAGTCACCTAGAGGGGGTTGAGTAGGTGATAGCTAATCAAAAACGAAAATGTAATAATTAAAAATGAATAACTAAAAATGGTTAACTCAAAAATAAGAAGTGAAGCCGAATTCTCAATTAATCTCTCTAGAACTTCTCCTCTTAACTTCTCTTGAATAAGAGTTGAGATGCACAATTGCATTCTTATTTAAATAAGGAAAACCGATAAGTATGAGCAATATAAGCAATGTAGAAAAAATAAAATGTCTAAGCAATATAGAGTAATAGAAGCAAGCATAAGCAATATAGAGTATGAGCAAGAGTAAGAGAAATAAACACAAATTTTTTTTTCGAGGTTCGAGTAACTTGCTCACGTCTCCGCCTTAAGCGTGTGAAAAATTTTCACTATCCACCAAGGATTTCCACAAAAAACTCAATATAACAATCTATACAAGATCCAGAGCTCCAACTCTAATCTTCAAACCTCTACAAGAGGTGAGCATAAAGCCAATAAAGAATATAAGCACTTAGTGACCACAAAGATCACAAACTTTCTCTTTACAACTTTTTAAAATTTAGACATAGAAAATGCAGCTCAAGAAGTTTGCGTGAGAGAAAAATCAGTTGAAAAGTATGACTTAAGAGCTTAAAACTTTCCAAAATTGATCTGGAATGAATGCTCTTTGAAACTTGAAATTTTGAATTTTTTTCAAATCTTTCTTTTGATTTTTCTTGATAATACTTGATATGAAACTCTCTTCAATGATTTCTATTTATGGGAAATAGGTAAATATCATTAGTGAATTAATCTGGGCATAAAACAATTGTTAAGACAGACAAAAATAGTTTAAATTGAAAACTTGCCATTTTGCCTTTTCTGGCAGACTGAGGCTGACCGGACACGGCTTTTTTGTTGGGCTAGAGGCCCATCACTCTAGTTTTGATGATGATTAACTCATGTAGTTATAGTTTACTAATAATCTTATGATATTTAGTTTTAGATATTTGATCGAGATTTTTGTAGGTAATTAGCTTCAACAAAGGAGTTTTTGAGCTTTCACATGTTGATTCAAGAGCTCAAGCATCAAGATCGCATCTAGTACTCAGTTGGAGTCAAGCTCATTGGATCGCGTTTGGATCGAGTCGACTTGGAGGAGCTATACAAGAAGACCTCGGTTTGTGTTTAGTATGTGTAGATCTTGTGTAAAGATTAGATAGTGTTGATATGCTCAAGTACACACAAGTTTCAATTGTATTTGTTTTCGGTTTAACCGGTTTCAGTTTTTCATATATATGATTTTCATGAATAGATAGAATCAAAACAAGTTTACATGTTTTAATGTATATTAGATTTGATCTATATACATCTATGCTTCATCTATTTAAGAAAAACTTACTTTGATAGTCTATTTCATGAGTTGGAGTTTGTATTTAAACAAAATTTATTTTGGATTTCATGTCAAAAACATAGATATATATCTTTTATGTATACTGAATTCTATCCATATATAATATGCTTCGAATTTGTTTCAATATAATGTTTTTGTATTTATACATGTTTTGAAAAAAAATCAGATTTTCATTTCAAAGTTTGGTTTTCGAAAATACTAATTTTAGTTTAAAGCCTACTTTTAATATCACAAAAATGGTTCAAATAGTTTGTAATATGTGTTGAATTTTAGCCACACATATTTGTATTTCAAAGATCTTATAAGAACTTATTTTTGTGAAATTTATGTGATTTTATGGGATTTAATTGAAGATAAAAAGATAAGTTTTTAATCCTTATAAAAACCCAACCAGACTCACTGGCGGTCGACTGGCCGGTTGACCGGACCAGTGGTCGGTCGACCGGCACGGTCGACCAGCACAGTCGACCGATGTGCATAAGACGTGCACAAAGGCCTGCCCACTTGGCCGGTCGACCGCGTGGCCGACCGACTAAGAGCACTACACTCTCGGGTGGGGCCGGTCGACCGAGCGGTCGACCGTTGGCTTTGGCCCGGTCGACCAGGCGGTCGACCGGAGGCACAACGGACATAAAAATGACCGTTGGTTGGTCGACCGGAAGGGCATTTCTGCCCTTTCCTGGCTGCCAATAGGCAGATTTTTGGAGGGGTATAAATAGCCCCCTCCTTAGCTAATTTCATCAAGAATTTGAAGAGCAAAATTTTCTATCTTTCCTAGTGTTTTAGCAACAAGTTTTCAAAGAGTTCTTAGGATATAAAGATCTATCTTTGTTTATTTTTAAAGGGTTGGAAAAATCAATGACAAATAGAATATTTGGGAATTGATTTTTGTTCTTCATTTCTATTGCAATTTAGAAGTTTTCCTAAGAATTTTTTATTGTGATTTTGATTTCAAAACTTTTTATTTTCTCACACTTAAGCTATCACATCTATCCTATCTAGTAGGATATTGTTATTGTGAAAAAATTGGTTTGTGGTCCTTGAGATCATCAAGAGTTGTATACCTTCTTTTATTTGAGTTCCCTCTTGTGTAGAGGTTATTGTGGAGGTTGTGTTGGTATCCCTCTAAGTGTAAAGGTGATTCTTGTTTGTTTGGCTTTGTGCCTATCCCTCTAGTGAGAGGTTATTGGTTTTTGGCTTTGAGCCTTATCCCTCTATTGAGAGGTTGATCTTATTTTGACTAAGTGTCCATCCCTCTAAGTGTAGAGGTGATAGTTGTTATGCCTTTCCTCTTGTGAAGAGGTTGTGTTTGTTGGAGAGAGAGAAGTTGTGTACTCCTATTTTGTATTACCCAAATCCTCAGTGGAGGTTCCTTATGTGGGAGTCCTGTGTGAAGGATATAGTAGAAATCCTTCTGTGTGAAGGCGGGGATGTAGAGCAGTGGCTCGAACCTCAAAACATATCTTTGTGTATGCGATTAATCCACTATCTCTAAACTCTCTCTCTCTCTCTCTCTCTCTCTCTCTCTCTTTTACCTTGCATTATTTCATATTGTTCATTCATACTTATATGCTTGGGTTTGTTTGTATGTCATACTTGTGTTGAACCAAGAGAGCTTTACATAGCACCTTAACTCTTATTTAGAGGAATTTAGAGGAGATGGACCAGAGCTCTTCACCAGGAATTTGGCTACACTCTTTGGTTACACTAAGTATGTTGAATAGTTCTTAATTCCGTATTTTTTGTCATTATATTAGTCATACACCTATTCACCTCCTCTAGCTGTACCTTCAATTGGTGTCAGAGCATACGCTCCTGATATTAGGTTTAACCACCTAGGAGTGAGATCGTGGTTAGCTAATCTAGATTTGTTTTTGCACACATACTTGTTTACACACACTAATGGATTACCTTTCTCCTCCCATATTTGATGTTTCTAACATCGATATGTGGAAGTTTAAGATGAGTAAGTATCTTAAGACCCTAGGAATGCATGTTTACCTTGTCGCTACCAAGAATTCTTATCTTGGTAATAGCAAGCATATAAAGGTCAATGCACAAGCCCTTGAGGCACTTAGGAGCACTTTAATCAAAGATTATCTTTCATAGTTTCTCATTGTGATTCTGCCTTTGCAGTGTGGAACACCTTGATCTCTCCAAAGCTTCAAACGCCAAACATTGTGGAGAAGGAATCTAGTGAGGATGAATCCGAACAAGCTTGCTATATGGTCGAAGGGAATGACTCCCTTGAGGTAAATTCGGAAACTCAACTAGATGATAGCGATAGTTCTTCCGGTGATGATTATGTTGATGCCGATGCATTAAATGAAGAACCATCTCTTGTTTGTGAAAATCTATTACAAAAATATCAACTCTTGAAAAAAAAACTTTTAAAATGAAAGAAGAAAATAAGAATTTGGTTTCTAAACTTGACATGGTTTTGCAAGAAAGGAATGAGATTTCAAGTGAAAGGTGTTGGCCCAAAAGGTTACACTCTCCATTTATTTAAAGTTTTGATGATAACAAAACAAATAAGAGCTATTTGGTACTAATTAGTTTGTTCAAGATAAGTTTCAGGTTAGTACCATATTTGGAGGCCATTGCTAGCTTTTGCAAGAATTTTTAGGTTCATGGAGCAAATAAGGTTTTTTGCACATCAAGGAAGGAACATAGAAGAGAAGGCTCTAGCAAGGCATTGCATGACTCAAGATTTCAAGATTGCTCAAGAGACTTTATTAGATTTGGTTTTAGTTTTATAGTTTTATTAAAGAATAGTGAATAGGTTTGAAGCTCTATCATACACATTTTTGCGCACATCTTATTTCCAAAAATATTCCCTATAATATGTACAAAATATTTTTGTATACAATCTTCTGCCTACAAACTCATTTTTCTGTTTTATATATATCTCTATTCAAAACTATTTTGTTAAAAGTAAATATCTCCTCAAAATTCTGTTTCAGTTTTGTCTTTTGGCCTGAGCCGGTCGACCGACACTGTGTCAGGTCAAGCCGGTCGGCCGACCCAGTCGACCGAACTTCTGGCAGTTGGTGCATATCCGTGTGCACGTTTTACGGTCGACCGAGCGGTCGACCGGACCCTGCCTGACTGTAAACCTTTGCTCTCTATTTTTTTCGGTCGACCGGGCGGTCGACCGAGAGCCTGCAACGGCTCTTATATTTGAACTCCGGTCGACCGACCGGTCGACCGAGAGAGACGTTGGAACAATAACGGCTATTTTTCTGAGTTGTTTTATTTTTGTCTTTTTCTTTCTAAATTGTGTTTAAATGATATTTGCTGATCCTAATTCTTCCTAATTACCATTTAATGGGTTTTATCCTTAATCCCTAGCCCTCTACTATAAATAGGGGTGATTGGGGAGAGGTTTAAGAACAACAAAAAGTTTGCAAAAATTCTAAAAGTTTGAGGCATTCAAAAGAGACTCTTTTCTTGGTTTTTGTGCTGAAAATCTCTCTCATTTTCTGAAGTGTTTTTCAAGACTCTGATTTCATTTTCTTTTACCACTTACATACAAGAGCTTCAATCCTCTCATTGTTCTATAAGGATTTTTGTAAGGGAAGAGAACTTTTCAAAAGAGAGTTTGTGGTCTTTTGATCACCAAGAGAGAACTTGTACTTGAGATTGTGGAGTTGGGTACTCCTGTGTATTTGTAACATCTTTGTGAAGTTATAGTGGTTAGAAATCCTTCTGGGGAAGGCGGGGACGTAGAGCTGGGTGCTCGAACCTCGGAAAAATTCTCGGTGTTTGCGTTTGGTTTACTTGCTCTTGCTTCTTACTTTACTTTCATTGATCTTATTACTTGCTCTCTATTGTCATTGCAATATTCACTTGTTTTCATTCATCTTGTCAATCATAGTCCCATACAACAAGATTGTATTGTGCACCTCCAACTCATATCCAGAGGAATTACGAGGAAGGATCTCAGAGCCCTTTACGGGGAATCCGGCTTCTAATCTTGTTTTGGGCGATTGTTGCATCATAATTTTTATTTGTGCATTGATTAGCATTATCACCTATTCACCCCCCTCTAGGTGATTTTCAATTAGTATCAGAGCTTGGACTCTAGATTTAGCTTAACATCCTTAGAGAGATCCTTAAAACTTGCTAATCAACATTTGCATTCCATTATTCATACACTAGTAAACATAGCCGATAACATCAAAACCCCTCCTAAATTTGATGGACTTAATTTCCCTATTTGGAAGGTTAGGATGACTATTTTCCTACAATCTTTAAGTAGCTTTGTAGCTAAATCCTTGACCAAACCCTATGTTGTACCCGATAGTGATGAAAGCACATGGACCGAATTTACCTTTAGAGAATATGAGGCTAACTCCAAGGCCCAAAATTCCCTCCTAACCGCCTTGAATGAGGATGACCTTACACGGGTAATTCATTGCCAATCCGCCTATGAGATTTGGCAACACTTGTTGGTCACACACGAGGGGACATCACAAGTCAAGAGAGCTAAGATAGATCTCTTGAGGTCCCAATATGAATCTTTTAAAATGATTGAAGATGAATCTATTGATTGCATGATTACAAGGTTTACTAAAATCACCAATGCTCTTTCCTCTTTAGGTGATGATATTAGCAATGACCAAAAGGTGCGGAAAGTGATTCGGGCTCTTCCTTCATCATGGGAGATAAAGGCCACCACCTTGAAAGAATTGAACGACAAAGATGAAATGGATCTCATAAGTCTCATCGGCAACTTAAAGACTCATGAGATGGAAAAGAAGGCAAGAGAAGATGCCGCTCCTCAAAAGAAGAAATCCATTGCTTTCAAGTCTTCATTCACTCTTGATGACGGTGAAGAAGATGAAGAAGAAGATGAGGAGCTCTCCCTTCTTGTGCAAAATGTGAAGAGAATGTACCAGAAGAACAAGCTCAACTTTAGAAGAAAGTTTGAAGGAAAAGAGGAGAGAAGAATCATTTGCTACAATTACCGAAAGCCCGGACACATCATGGTGGATTGCCCGAATTTCAAGAAGAAGATGACTTCCTCCTTCAAGCCAAAGAAGCCGGTCGAAAAGAAAGCCTACAAAGCCACATGGGATTCGGAAAGTGAATCCGAAGACGAGGTGGATACGGCGAACATGTGTTTTATGGCAAACACACCAAAGGTAACCCCTCAACCTCTTGATGAAGAAGATGAATTAAGTAAAGAAGTTCTTGTACATGCTTTTGTTGAACTCTCAGAAACCTATGATAATAAAAAGATTGAATGTTCTAAATTGAAAAAAGAAGTTGCTTTCCTTAAAAACTAACTTGCTATTATCTCTAAAGAAAAAGATGAAATTTCTTCCAATCTCATTTCTACTCAAAATGAATTTAGTGCTTACAAAATTGCTTGTAAAGCAAAATTTCCTAAGATTGATGAAAAAGAAATCTCTTCTTTAAAAACTAGAATTGTTGATTTTGAAAAGGTTTTGAAGGATTGTGCTTTTAACACTAAGAAACTTGAAGAAATGTTTTCTAAAAAGCACACTTCTCATGCTAAAATTCTCTTGTCAAGATTCCTCATGATCACACTTCACATAACACTCATGCTAAATCCACACATGCTCACAAGTCTCCACTCACTATACTTTTAAATATGGTAGAGTGTATAGATGTACTTATTGTGATAAGAATGGACATTTGGCTAAGTTTTGTTATGACCAAGTAAATAGATCAAATAATCTTGTTTGGGTTCATGGCACTAACTCTTTAGGACCCAAGAAAATGTCGGTATCAAAATCAAGTCCTAAATTATTTGATGTAGGTACACACCAAGGCTCCAAGACGTAAGGAGCGGTGGTAACTTGATAGTGGTTGTTCAAGGCACATGACATGGGATATCAATAACTTTACAACCCTATCAAGGTACATGGAAGGTGGCACCGTCACCTTCGGGGATGACACCAAAGGCACTATCATCGGTATAGGTAACATTCAAATTGGTGCATCTCCTATTATAGAAAATGTTGTTCTTGTTGATGGTTTAAAATATAACTTGCTTAGTATTAGTCAACTTTGTGACCGTGGACTTAAAGTTGTTTTTGATGACTCTTCTTGCAAAATCTTTGATTGTAAAACTAATGATTGTATTCTCACCGGTTTTCATAATAATAATGTTTATATCATTGACATGCTTAATTTAGATTGTTCTACAAATGCTTGAATGATTTTGATGAAAATTCTTAGCTTTGGCATAGAAGATTAGGACATGCATCTTTTGACCATCGTTTTAGGATTAATTCTAAGGAATTGGTGAAGGGTATACCTTGCTTGAAGTTTGAGAAAGACTGCATTTGCAGTGCGTGCCAACTTGGGAAACAAACCAAGTCTTCCTTCAAACCAATCAAGGATATCATGTCAACTAGGCCATTAGAATTAATTCATATGGATCTTTTTGGACCAACTAAAATTAAGAGTTTAAATGGTAGTAGATATGCATTTGTTTTAGTTGATGATTTCTCCCGTTTCACTTGGGTTTCTTTTTGGAACACAAAGATCAAACTTTTTCTCATTTCAAAGTTTTTCGAAAAAGGGTTAAAAAAGAAAAAGGTTTTTCAATTTTGAAAATAAGGAGTGATAGAGGTGGTGAGTTTGTTAATCAACTCTTCATGACTTATTGTGATGAAAAGGGAATCAAGCATGAAATGTCATGTCCTAGAACTCCACAACAAAATGGAGTTGTAGAAAGAAAAAATAGAACACTTCAAGAGATGGCTAGGACCATGATTAGTGAATATGACCTCCCTCAATATTTATGGGCCGAGGCCGTAAACACCGCATGCTATATTTCAAATCGTATTTATTTGTGTAAGAATTCTTCCAAAACATCTTTTGAAATGTATCATTCTAGAAAACCAAATGTTGCATATTTTAAAGTTTTTTGATGCAAGTGTTTTGTTTTGAATACTAAAGATAACTTGGGTAAATTTGATGCTAAGGCTTATGAAGCAATCTTTATTGGATATTCTACTACTAGCAAAGTTTATAGAGTATTCAATAGATCTTCCCTTACCATTGAAGAATCCTTGCATGTTAAATTTGAAGAATCTAATGTGGTTGTTGAGAATGTTGTAGAGATTGACCCATTAGGTGAAGACATGGAGAGACTATCCTTGAAGTACTCACCCGCTCAAGAAGAAAAGCAAGAACTAATTGGTGATGTTCAAGAGGATAAAGAGGAAAGCTCTCAACCGCTTCCTAAAGATTGGAGATACGCTACAAATCACCCCAAGGAACTCATCTTAGGTGATGTCTCTAAAGGGATAACAACTCGCTCCAAACTCCATGACTTATGTGGTAACTTTGCTTTCAATTCTCATTTTGAACCCAAAAGCATCCTCGAAGCCGAGGCGGACTCATATTGGTTGCTAGCCATGCAAGAGGAACTCAATCAATTTGAGCGCAACCAAGTTTGGCACCTTGTTCCTAGGCCCCACGATAGACCAATAATTGGTACTAAGTAGATCTTTAGAAACAAGATGGATGAGTCCGGTAATGTCATTAGGAATAAAGCTAGGTTAGTGGCCCAAGGTTACACTCAAGTTGAAGGAATTGACATTGAGGATACCTTTGCACCCGTAGCACGGCTTGAAGCCATACGGATGACACTAGCTTTTGCATCTTTTAAAAATTTTAAACTTTTTCAAATGGATGTGAAAAGTGCATTTTTGAATGGTTTTATAAATGAAGAAGTTTATGTTGAACAACCTCCCGGCTTTGTTGATCATGTTTATCCAAATTTTGTTTTTAAACTTGATAAAGCTTTGTATGGATTGAAACAAGCTCCAAGAGCTTGGTATGAAAGGCTTTCTAGTTTTCTCATTTCAAATGATTTTGTTAAAGGCAAAGTAGACACAACTCTTTTTACTAAGCATGTTGATAATGATATTTTAATTGTGCAAATTTATGTTGATGATATAATTTTTGGTTCTACTAATGAGTTTTTATGCAAGGAGTATGCAATGCGAATTTGAAATGTCTTTCATGGGTGAATTAAATTTCTTTCTTGGACTCCAAATCAAGCAATTGCAAGATGGGAATTTCATATGTCAAGCCAAGTACGCAAAGGAACTCGTAAAGAAGTTTGGACTTGAAGGCTCTAAAGTTTGCAACACTCCCATGGCAACTACAACCAAGCTTGATAAGGATGACCAAGGTAAATGTGTTGATATTAAATTGTATAGAAGCATGATAGGTAGTTTGTTATATTTGACGGCAAGTAGGCCTGACATCATGTTTAGTGTGTGTCTTTGTGCTAGATTTTAATCGTGTCCCAAAGAGTCTCATCTTATAGCGGTAAAACGCATCATTCGTTATATTAAGGGCACAATTGGAATGGGTCTTTGGTATTCAAAAATCGAAGATTTTTCAATGATGAGTTATTCGGATGCCGACTATGCGGGTTGTAGAGTAGATAGAAAGAGTACTAGTGGGACATGTCAATTTCTTGGTAATTGTCTTGTTTCATGGTCCTCTAGAAAACAAAATTCCATAGCTCTCTCAATCGCCGAGGCGGAGTATGTTGCTGCGGGGGCTTGTTGTGCACAAGTCCTTTGGATGAAACATGCTCTCCTTGATTATGATTTGCATTATAACCATATAAAAATATTTTGTGATAACACTAGTATTATACATATGACTAAGAATGCAAATCAACATAGTAAGACCAAGCACATTGAGATTAGATATCACTTTCTTAGAGATCATTTTGAGAAAGAAGATATAGATATTGATTATGTTTCTACAGATTTGCAACTTGCCAATATTTTCACTAAACCACTTGATTTTACTAGATTTTCTTTTATTTTTGGTGAACTTAATGTTTGTGTTATTGAATAAAATGTTTTCTTAACCCTTTTTGATGTATGACAAAAAGGGGGAGAATGAGTTTATGTATGGAAATATGAGTTCATCCATATGAGTTTATATATTTATGTATGGAAATATGAGTTCATCCATATGAGTTTATATATATTTTTTGCTTTTTGATGTGTTTTCTATGAATTCTTGTTTTATGAATTCTTGTGTTTTGCAAGTGTTTTATACCTCATGGTTTTTAGTTTCATGATTTTTTTTTACTTGCAAAATTACATTGTTTTTATTTGTTTAATATAGCATAATTTGAGGGGAGCTTTCTCCTCCCCTATATTTTTGTTCATAGCCTATTTGTTTTGTCATCTCAAAAAGGGGGAGATTGTTGGCCCAAAAGATTACACTCTCCATTTGTTTAGAGTTTTGATGATAACAAAACAAATAAGACCTATTTGGTACTAATTAGTTTGTTCAAGATAAGTTTCAGGTTAGTATCATATTTGGAGGCCATTACTAGCTTTTGTAAGAATTTTTAGGTTCATGGAGCAAATAAGGCTTTTTGCACATCAAGGAAGGAAAATAGAAGAGAAGGCTCTAGCAAGGCATTGCATGGCTCAAGATTTCAAGATTGCTCAAGAGACTTCATTAGATTTGTTTTTAGTTTTATAGTTTTGTTAAAGAATAGTGAATAGGTTTGAAGCTCTATCATACACGTTTTTGCGCACATCTTATTTCCAAAAATATTCCCTATAATATGTACAAAATATTTTTGTAGACAATCTTCTGCCTACAAACTCATTTTTCTGTTTTATATATATCTCTATTCAAAACTATTTTGTTAAAAGTAAATATCTCCTCAAAATTCTGTTTCAGTTTTGACTTTTGGCCTGAGCCGATCGACCGACCGGTCGACCGACACTGTGTCAGGTCAAGCCGGTCGGCCGACCCAGTCGACTGAACTTCTGGCAGTTGGTGCATATCCGTGTGCACGTTTTACGGTCGACCGAGCGGTCGACCGGACCCTTCCTGACTGTAAACCTTTGCTCTCTGTTTTTTTCGGTCGACCAGGCGGTCGACCGAGAGCCTGCAACGGCTCTTATATTTGAACTCCGGTCGACCGAGAGAGACGTTTGAACAGTAACGGCTATTTTTCTGAGCTGTTTTATTTTTGTCTTTTTCTTTCTAAATTGTGTTTAAATGATATTTGCTGATCCTAATTCTTCCTAATTACCATTTAATAGGTTTTATCCTTAATCCCTAGCCCTCTACTATAAATAGGGGTGATTGGGGAGAGGTTTAAGAACAACAAAAAGTTTGCAAAAATTCCAAAAGTTTAAGGCATTCAAAAGAGACTCTTTTCTTGGTTTTTGTGCTGAAAATCTCTCTCATTTTCTGAAGTGTTTTTCAAGACTCTCTGATTTCATTTTCTTTTTCCACTTACATACAAGAGCTTCAATCCTCTCATTGTTCTATAAGGATTTTTGTAAGGGAAGAGAACTTTTCAAAAGAGAGTTTGTGGTCTTTTGATCACCAAGAGAGAACTTGTACTTGAGATTGTGGAGTTGAGTACTCCGGTGTATTTGTAACATCTTTGTGAAGTTATAGTGGTTAGAAATCCTTCTGGGGAAGGCGGGGACGTAGAGCTGGGTGCTCGAACCTCGGAAAAATTCTTGGTGTTTGCGTTTGGTTTACTTGCTCTTGCTTCTTGCTTTACTTTCATTGCTCTTATTACTTGCTCTCTATTGTCATTGCAATATTCACTTGTTTTCATTCATCTTGTTAATCATAATCCTATACAACAAGATTGTATTGTGCACCTCCAACTCATATCCAGAGGAATTACGAGGAAGAAGTTCAGAGCCCTTTACGGGGAATCCGGCTTCTAGTCTTGTTTTGGGCGATTGTTGCATCATAATTTTTATTTGTGCATTGATTAGCATTATCACCTATTCACCCCCCCTCTAGGTGATTTTCAAAAGGGACTCATTGAAATCCCAACTTGATCTTGCTTCAAATGAAACAAAATCTTAAAAGGCAAAAATGATTGTAATAATGTTTTGAAAAATAATGAGATTTTATCTTCAAAACTTGATTTTGTTGTAAAAGAAAACCAATCTTTGAAAAATAAAATTATTTTAATTTCAAAGAATTTGATTTGATTTCTAATAAAAATAAATCTTTGAAAATTTATTTAGATTCACATGTTTGTTATGCTTCATCATCCAGTGTACCTATTGCATGCTCCACCTCTTCTACTATTATTGAAAATGATATATATATATATATATATATATATATATATATATATATATATATATATATATATATTAAAGATGAGTATTGATTGTTTGGGCTCCACTTTGAGTCAATGTGTCATGAACCACTCACAGATGGAATTCATGTTTCGAAAGAAATAAGTTCCACATAGCACACCATACACGGCATACACATGCTTCTCTCGTTCACACACATGACACTAGGTATGCTCATGTGTACACTTGTACACATTGTGGATGTAAGGGCCACCTTGTAAAATTTTGTTATGATAGATTAAATGATTCAAATTTTGCAAATAAGTTTGTTTGGGTTAGGAAAGGTGCTAACCCCCATGGACCCAATAGAGTATGGGTACCAAAAGCCACTCCTATTTTATTTGATGTAGGTGTGGGCTCTCACATGACGTGAAAGGCGTTGGTGCCTTGAGGTGAATGCGTTCCGAGCTAAACGGTGACAATTTTGGATGCATCACTTTCAAGGGAAGTTTGATGGGAGGACCACCATAGCTTGGAGACATAGAGATTAGCCCTAATGGTTTTGGTAACTATCTCTAACTCCCATTTAGTTTTACATACTTTTATATTATTGATTTTTAGCATGTTTTGATTTTTCCTGATTATTATGTTAAATGTCATGATAATTAGACTTGTGATATACATATGTAGTATTTGAGATACACTCATGTTCATATGGATCCATATTTTGTGTTTTCACTATAGTTTAACTATTGTGTACATCATAACTCTAAGACATGTGCATATACATAATGATAATATTAGTTTTGTTCATGATCTTGCACTCATAGTTTTGATTACATGTTTGGATGTAGCCTTCATTAAAACTTGTGTATATACTTGTATAACTAGTGGGTCACAAATTGATTATTATATGTTTGTACTTAATTGCTTATTTGTACCCATTAGATGCACTAGTATAACCTAGTTTTGATGATTCTCGAATTACAACTTATATTCCCTATTTTGGACATGTTTTTCATAGATATGTGTTTAGCTTCGTGTATATGTTAACTTTGTCTAAAATTATTAGATATACATATATACCCTTGAGTCATTTGCGTTTCATGTAAAATTTCTTTATGGACTCAATTGTGTTTGGATATGGATGTATACCTCTTGTTTAGACTTAACGTACATATGCCTTAAAGTTTAAATTATTTTGTAAAAAATTAAATTTTCATACTTTTCATGTTTATAAAGAAATGTTATATTGAGCTAAATTGCCTATTCTCATGTTTTTGTTGATTATTTGATTCTTACACTCACATTATTCTTCTTTACTCATGATTTTTATTTCATGAGCTTTATATATGCTTTATAGATTTTGAGTGTCAACCGTCGTGTGACCTACATGTTTTCATGAAATATATTCATGTTTTATTCCTTTCTTGAAGGATTTCGTACTAGTTTACAAGATTATCATAAAACTAATTTATATTCTTCACTTGGTAGTGTTTTCAATTATGCTAAAATTATTTTTAAACCTATTTTTTTGAAATCCCCTACCAACGCCAAAGGACGGATGAATGGGCGACCATGCCTTGTTTGCTAAATTGAAAATCGTTTTAAACATGTGCATGAAAGGGAGGTAATTATGAGTTATACATTTGATCCTCATTGTATTTTCATTTGTATCACAATTGATATTTTTAAGTTTGTATACTCATATTTTATTTTCTATATATGTGTGCTTCAAACTTCAAATAGTATCAATTTCGATTGGTATTTATATTTTCATACATATATATGTTATTTGATTGTGCTTACTATATCTTTACATCTTAAAGTATAAATTATGTTATCCTAAACTTGATTCAGTCCTTAATGTCAATTATTTCTCAAATTGGTATCTTATACAAGCATATAAATTGTGTTTATTGGTATTTCATAAAAGGGGAGAAAATTCATGTTTTATCTTTCAATTAGTATCTTTCAATCAATTTTATTTTCAATTGATATCTTACTCTCATTCTTTATGATGAAAAATACTTTGTTTTTGTATATGCTAACATTTTCATTATTGGTATCATGTTTCATTTTAAATTGGTATCTATATTGATATGAGTTATATTTACCTAAAATAATTTGGTTTTTACCTTCAATTGGTTGTTACTTTCATTTGGTATCAAGATTTTCAATATATATATTTCTATTAGTATCAGAACATACAATGTTTCAATTTTTTATTGGTATCAAGATTTACAAGAAATTTTAAATTGGTATCAAAATATTTTCAATTGGTATCATAAATTGGTATCATGATGTTTCGATGTATACCTTATCACATATTGAGAAATTCTTTAATTGGTATCTTAATATTTTGATATATATTGTTTATATGCAAGGGAAGCTTAACATCATTTCTATATATAGATTCATGTTGAGTGTATTTCATATTGAGGAGCTTGACCGCTCTTTGGTATGTAGTATACGTGCGTAGAGGGAGCTTCACATCTCCTTTTATACATTATATATTATGCGTTATGTGATTAGGGTTTAGTCATCTCTTTTTCATGTAATGCATGTATGCTGGGGGAATTAACTTTACGTCTCTGCTTTTCATGAATGATATCGCATATACATCATTCTTGTCTTATTTGACAAAAAGGGAGAATTTTTTTTGAGTTTATTTATGCCCCTTTGTTGATGATTTGACAGAAAGGGGGAGAGAAATTTGGAGTTTTATATATGCATGTTATATGCATATTTATGCATGTTAAATGCATATTTATGCATGATTTCCTTGTTTTATACAAAAAAGGAGAAATTTTTTTTTGAGAGTTTTCTATATGCATGTTTATGTCATTTATGTGCATGTTTATTTTTTTAATTGGTATCAGAGTATAAATGTTTTGTTTTCAATTGGTATCAAAGCATATATGTTAATATGTATTATTTGATTTATGCATTTATTGAAAATCCTTATTGTTTATTGCTATATATGAGTTAAGCGGGAGCTTCTATGAAGCTTAATTTTAATCCATGCATACATAACTCCATGAGTTTTGTCATCATCAAAAGGGGGAGATTGTTGGCCCAGAGGCCTATCACTCTTGTTTTGATGATGATTAACTCATGTAGTTATCGTTTACTAATAATCTTGTGATATTTAGTTTTAGATATTTAATAAAGATTTTAGTAGGTGATTAGCTTCAACAAAAAAATTTTGGAGTTTTCACATGTTGATTCAAGAACTCGAGCGTCAAGATCACATCTAGTACTCGGTTGGAGTCAAGCTCGTTGGATCGCGTTTGGATCGAGTTGACTTGGAGAAGGAGTTTTACAAGAAGACCTCGGTTTGTGCTTAGTATGTTTAGATCTTGTTTAAAGATTAGATAGTGTTGATATGCTCAAGTACACATATACAAATTTCAATTGTATTTGTTTTTGGTTTAACCGGTTTTAATTTTCCATATATATATTTTCATGAATAGATAGAATCAAAACAAGTTTATATGATTTAATGGATATTAGATTTGATTTATATACATCTATACTTCATCTATTTAAGAAAAACTTTGATAGTCTTTGTCATGAGTTGGAGTTTGTATTTGAACAAAACTTATTTTTAGATTTCATGTCAAAAACATTGATATATATATCTTTTATGTGTATTGAATTCTATCCATATACAATATGCTTCAAATTTGTTTCAATATCACGTTTTTGTATTTATACATGTTTTGAAAAAAATCAGATTTCCATTTCAAAGTTTGTTTTTAAAAAATGCCTGTCACGCCCCGCTTCCCAAAATACGCTGAAGAGGAGACGCGAGTCGGCGACGCATATACGCAAGGAAAATACCTCACGTATATGCGCTAAGCCTTAAGTAACCCGAAAATAGCTATAAATCGAAACTGTAATAAATCATGATTACTGCAATATCACATATAAGCATCCACGCATGATATCATATAAATAAAGACTGGAATAACAACTGAATCTGATATAACAAGAATCAAGAAATAATATGAAAGGAGGAATGATAAGAATACCGGAATCGAATAGGGAGAATCACTAGCTCTTCGCGAAGCGTACGGTCTCAACGAACACCTGAACAATAGAAACAAAGCGTCCAATATCTGGACCTGTAAATTCAGAGTCGTCAGAAAGCGACCTGGTGAGTGTGTGTGTAAAGGGGAGAGCTCGTGCATATAAACAATGTGCACAAAATAATAACAAGATAATCTACAGTCATAAGATAACAAAATAACATGATAAACAGATAACTAAAGGATAACTGTATAACAACATGAATGAAGATAAAAGTCAACTATCACAACTGTAAACAAACAACTGATATCTGAATGTGTAACCTAGCATATGTCACTAGCCTGCTATCAATCAATTTTGTGTACAATCATACGTCTATCATAGTGTACATGTGCACAGTCAGGTAATTATGGTCAGTCACAATGCATTATAACAGTTTATTATCATTTATTATGTCAGCAAACACCAACTGCCATATGTAATAGACGCATCCCATACTACGCCTACTACACATGTCAATCGAAGTCCTAAGTTGTTGAAACTGATTGGTTGGAGACATTATCCATGCTTTAGGTGGGTTCCATACATACCCGGAACTACGGCCTCAGTTTCCTGGCGCTGAACCAGGCCGTACCGCTACGTACTCAGTAACAGTAACAATAATCTCACTATATGAGTAGTGGAACAATAACAGTACAGATGAGATGTCAGTCATCCCCTAGGAACCCTGCAGTTGAACCTTCAGTCGGCTGCGCAACCTGTATCCGATGTCTACCCAAAATACAGACGTTGTCTCCTCCATCAGTTTTTTCAATCTCGATGTAAGTTGTTCAATTACTTTATTATTGAATTCAGTAAAAACAATCAATACTCATGTTACCTATAATACTGGGACGATGTGTTGACAGTAACGATAATAGTACAATAACAGTCAATCAGTAATCGTATACGCGGTGAACAATATCAGTAACAGTAAATGGTAATTGAACCGTGTATACGATGAACAATAGGACTGTACAGGGTGTTACGGTCAAACAATCTTTTCCCAGTAACTTTCAATAACATGAATTCAATATCAAGCCCGGATACTACTTAATAGATAGTCTCATCTAGAACTGATCAATATCTCATATCCATCTGCACTAAATGAAAGATCACCTTGAGGGGGGGTGAATAGGTGATAATGCTAATCTAGTCAACTCAATGCGGAATTTAAAAACTTAATGCAATACACTCAAGTGCAATCAACAAATGATGCACACACAACCAAGCCAAGCAAATATGAATAGTTGCAAGGCACAAAGTAAAGAGAGAGATAGAGAGAGTCAATGGATCAAGCGCAAACAACAAGATATGTTACGAGGTTCGAGCACCCAGCTCTACATCCCCGCCTTCGACACACGAAGGATTTCTAATCCACTAGCAAGTTCACAAAGAACTCTCAAAAGAAGTACCCAACTCCTCTCTTTACAATCACAACCTCCTCCTTGAGGCAAGCTCCAATCCAACAAAACAATCACCTCACAACTCGAGGGATTAGCACAAAGCAAACACAAGGATCACCTCACAACTTGAGGGATACAACCTAACGCACAAAGCCAAACAAAGATAGGGTTTTAACTTGGTGGTCTAAATAACAACCACAAACAATTTCTTTCTCCCACACAAAGATCTTATAGAATAAGAAAGTAGATGTTGCTCAAGTGTGGAGAAAACCAATGGAATGGAAATCAAAATCATAAAGAAAATCCTTGGGAAAAACTGAAACCAAGATATAGAAGATGAATCAAAACTCTTTTTCCCAAAAACCCTTTTCTTTGAATTTCCAAACCCTAGCAAAAACACCAAATAGATTGTTCAATTTGAATCCAAAAACTTCTTTTGATTGCTGTGAAAACACCAGAGAGTAGGAAAAATTCGCACAAAAAATCTTAGAGAAAAACTCTTACAAATGGGGTATTTATAGACCCCAGAAAAATATAGCCGTTGGCAGCAGAATCTGCCAAAATTACAGTGCCGGTCGACCGTCCAACGGTCAAATTCTGCCCGTTGGCAGCTACCGGTCGACCGCCCCGGTCGACCCAAACAAACAGAGAGCTCTGCTCTCAGACCCGGTCGACCCGGACGGTTGACCGTCCCAAGTCTGCCAAACGTGCATAGATCTGTGCACGTCGGTCGACCGACCCGGTCGACCGACTTCATGCCAAGTCGACTTGTCAGAAGACTAGTCGACTGGTTGAAGCCTGGAATAGAAAACAGAATTAGAAACATGTTTAAAAATTCTTTCAACACTCCTAAAAATCACCAAAAATAGTTTTATCATTTTGCATTGATATATAAACATGTGGTAAAAAGTTTAGCTCAAATATCAATCAATATGAACTATTTTTGTCTCTTATCATTTTTACCAAAAACTAAAAACTGTGTTTTCTAAAACTTGAATTTTGAATAGAAAAAACGTTTTGTCCAAAACTCTTCCAATACAAAAACATGATATTTAAACAACATTTAGGCATGATGCATATGGATAGAAATCCAATATACATGAAACATATATATATCATAGTTTTTGTCAATAATTCCAAAATATGTTTTGTCAAAAATACCAAAACATAAAACACATGAAATAGACTATCAAACTAAGTTTGTCTAGGAAATTAAGCATGCATGTATATAGAACAAATCTAATATACATTAAACCATGTAAACTTGTTTTGATCTATCTATTCATGAAAACCAAGATCGGTTAAACCTAAAACTGAAAAACCGAAAACCAATATTCATGAAACGTGTGTGTTGTGAACTTGAGCATATCATACTATTCTAATCTTTACAATTTGGATCTAAACACAAAACTAAACTATGGTACCGATGTCTTCTTGTAGAGCGCAATCTCCAAGCCGACTCGATCCAAAACTCTTTGATCCACCGAGCAAGTGCTATATATGATCTTTGACGCTCAGGCTCTTGAATCAACATGTGAAAGCTTCCAAATCATCTTGTTGAAGCTAATCACCAACTAATAACTTGATTAATGATCTGAAACTAAAATCACAAGATTATTAGTACACATAACTACATGAGTTAATCATCATCAAAACTAGAGTGGAAGGCCTCTGGGCTAACAATCTCCCCCTTTTGATGATGACAAAACTCATGGAGTTATATATGCATGGATTAAAGTTAAGCTTCAAAGAAGCTCCCCCTTAACTCATGCATAAACAAATAAACAATAAATAATATGCAATAAGGGCTCTTAAACATGAATGCATATCAATGCATAAACAACAAATGAAATGTTTAAAACAAAACATGCTCTAGATACCAATTACAAAACATCCAATTACAAACATGCTTTAGATATCAATTAAAATTAAACTAAATTAAACTTAATATATGCAAAACATAAACATGCATATAAACTCAAATTCTTCTCCCCCTTTTTGTCAATCATCAACAAAGGGGTACAAACCAAAACAAAACAAAATCTTCTCCTCTTTTTAATACAAAGAGTCAATCTTCAATAAGGGGTAAAAACAAAACCAAATCAACAAATTTTTCTTCCCCTTTTTGTTCAAAATAAAAGGTTGAAAACAAGAAAAACAATATTATCCCCTTTCTGCCTAAAACAAAAACAAGGTCAATTAGGGGTGACAATCAATTAAGGTACCAATTGAAAATATGTCAAAGAATAGCATCTTGATACCAATTGAAAGGAAACAAATAAAAAAATATTGATACCAATTTTAAGCAAAAACACATGAAACATCTTGATATCAATTGAAATTAAACATAATAAATTTTGAATGTATGATACCAATTTAAAATTCTCAATCATAAAGTAAGGGAGTGGGAATCAAATACCAATTGAAAGACAAAATCAAATTTTCTCCCCCTTTATGAAATACAAACTAAAGTAATGCATAGGCTTGATACCAATTTAAAAGTAATCAATTAAAACAAAATTGAAGCTCAAGCTTAGCATAAACACGATTTTGTGCTTAAAGATATAGGGATATAATATGCACAAATAAAACATATATATGTATGAAAAATAGACACCAATAGAAATTGATATTCTTGAAATAGAAAGCACACCTACATACAAAATATATGAGTATACAAGAAATGTCAAGATTGATACCAAATGAAAGAATTCAATGATACCAATTGAAATAACAATAAGATCAAATGTATATCTCATATAACTACCTCCCTATCTTGGTTCAAGTTTTAAATGATTTTCATGTTAAAGCATACAAGAACATGATCTCCCATCCATCCTCCCATAGAAGGTAGGGGTTTTCAAAAATAGATTCGAAAATGTAGCATGTTTGAAAATCTCTACCATAGTGAAGAATACGAACTAGTTATAGGAAAAACTTTTAAAACTAGTACGAAATCCTTCAAGTAAGGAATAAAACAAAATTGTTTTTCATGAAACACACGTAAATCACATGATTATTAAACACTCAAAGTCCATAAAGCTCATATCAAATTCTCATGAAAACAAATCATGAGTAAACTAATAAAGTGAGTGTACAAGTATAATGTGACACATATTAACATGAAAATATTCAATTAGGCTCTTATGAAATTCCTTGAAAACATAAAATTCATCTAAGATGTGAAATCACCAATTGAAATCATCTTAAAAACATGAAATTCATTATAAATGTGAAATTACCTAGCAAACATGAAATTCATCCAAACGATTTAAACTTCAAGGCATATGTATGTCATGTACAAACTAAAGTATACATACATATCCTAAACACAATGAGTCCACAAGAGTATATGCATGAAGGCACGTGGCTCAAGGATGTACATGTATAATCAATAGTTTGGACAAGATACACATATACATGAAGTTAAACAAATAAACACGAAATCAAGAAAAACTAAAATTTCACCAAAACTAATTTCATTTCAAGGTATATGTATGAATTGTCAACACAATAAGTATACATACATATCCCTAAACACAATTGAGTCCATATATATAAATTTGCATGAAAGGCAAATGACTCAAAGGGTATACATGTATATCTTTAAGGTTTGGTAAGATAAACATATACATGAAATGAAAACTCATACACATAAAACAAATCCAAAAATAGGAATACAAGTTTAAAATGCATGAATCATCAAAACTAGGCTATACTAGCACATTTAATGGGTACAAATTAGCATCCAAGCACAAACATATATAAAGATTTATTTGTGTCCCACTACATGTGCAAGTATAAATTCTAGTCTTAATGAAAACTAACATCTAAACAAGTAATCAAATCATTAAGCATAAAACGGGAATCATAACCATGATCAAAACATGAATTATTAAGACAAAAAGTCATAGTCAACCATATGATTAGCATGACAGAGACATGTGCATTAGATCTATGATAAACATGATAACACAAAATATGGGTCCATACTAAACATGGGTGTCTCAACAACTAATCATGTAAAGCATAAGTCTAATAAACATGGCAAATATCAAACTAATCATGAAACAATAAAACATGTTTCAACAAAACAAAAATCATAAACATCCACATGATCATTATGTATATGCATGTGCATTAGATCTAGTGCATACATGTTAGTTTAAACAAGGTGATAACACTAAATATAGATTCATATAAAACATGGGTGCTCAAGTAACTAAACATGTATAACACTAATCTAATCAACATGACATAAACATAATGATCAACAAACAAGACATGCTATGAATAGATGAACATGAAAAGCATGCAAATAAAAATGGGAGTTAGAGAATGATACCAAAACCGATGAAGGTGCATCTCTAGTTCTCCAAACCACGGTGGTCCTCCCACCAAATCCCCTTGAGAGTGAAGCATCCAAATGGTTCTCTTTTAAGCTTAGAACGCATCCACCTCAAGGCACCAATACTCTCACATGATGCGAGAGCTCCCACCTACATCAAAAAGCATAGAGGTGGTCTTTGGTACCCATTTTCTTTTGGGTCCACGGGGGTTAGTATCTTTTCTAACCCAAACAAGATTAGTTGCTAAATTTTCATGATAAACACGATCATAACAAAATCTAGCAAGGTGGCCTTGTCGACCACAATGTGTACAAGTGTACACATGAGCATACAAGTAATGGTGGTGACCGTGGGAAGCATGTGTATGCCGTGTAGGGTGTGCATGCAAAGATGGACCTTGTTTCTTGCGAACTAAGATTTCCAAACGTGAATGATTCAATGTGCATTGGCTCAAAGTGGAGCCCAAACATTCAACACTTTTCTTCAAAACATTTATATCATTTTCAATAGTGGAAGATAAAGTGGAGCATGCAATATGTGTGCAAGATGAAGAAGAAGCTATACTAGCATGGCACACATGAGAATCAATTTCAATTTTCAAAGATTCATTTTTCTTTAAAACTAAATCCAATTCTTTTGTAATTGAATCAATTTTATTTTTCAAAACAAGGTTATCTTTTAAAACAAAATCCAATTTAGAAGATAAAACCTCATTATTTTTCACAACATCATTACAATCATTTTTGTTTTTCAAAATCTCAATCTCATCAAGGAAAGGTCTAGTTGAGATCTTAGTGAGTCACGTTCACTAGTGATCTCTTCCTTCTCTTGCAAAACCGATTCAAAATTAGAACACAAATCTTTTAATTCATTTTTCAAAACAAGGTTGTCCTCTTTCAAAAGATTGTGTTTTTCCAATAAATTTTCAAGCTTTTGAGCAAGTTCCAAATTTAAAGTTTGAACTTCAAAACAACCATGGCAATAGGAATTAGAGCTATCATCTAATTGAGTGTCTGATTGTACCTCAAGGGAGTTTTTCCCTTGGACCATGAAGCAATGCTCTTCGGACTTTTCTCTCTTAGATCTCCTCATCTTGTTGATAATCCTTGGAAGCTCGGGAGACGTCAATAAGCTCCAAACTGCAAAAGCCGAGTCATAACGATCAAACACCGGTAAAAAATGTTCACTAAGAGATGCTCTAAGTGTTCTAAGTGCTAATGCATTAGCCTTTTTATGCTTGCTGCTATTAGGGAATGATTCCATAGTGGAGGCTTGATAAACTAGATGTCCTAGTCTTTTCAAATGGCTACTCATATTGGCCTTCCAAACATCAAGTCTAATATGGTCAAACATAGGAGGGCT
Source organism: Agave tequilana (assembly GCA_038442645.1). Taxonomy (NCBI): domain Eukaryota; kingdom Viridiplantae; phylum Streptophyta; class Magnoliopsida; order Asparagales; family Asparagaceae; genus Agave; species Agave tequilana. Next base: position 30,807 of record JAVJIF010004398.1, on the reverse strand, counting down.
ATCCATGAGAGCAAACTAAATGAGTGCAAATGAACAATGCAAATGAAGATTAGCAAACCAAGATCTCACTCCTAGGTGGTTAAACCTAAATATCAGGAGCACTAGCTCTGATACCAATTGAAAGATCACCTAGAGGGGGGGTGAATATGTGATAATGCTAATCTAGTCAACTCAATGCGGAATTTAAAAACTTAATGCAATACACTCAAGTGCAATCAACAAATGATGCACACACAACCAAGCCAAGCAAATATGAATGCACAATATGAATAGTTGCAAGGCACAAAGTAAAGAGAGAGATAGAGAGAGAGTCAATGGATCAAGCGCAAACAACAAGATATGTTATGAGGTTCGAGCACCCAGCTCTACATCCCCGCCTTCGACACACGAAGGATTTCTAATCCACTAGCAAGTCCACAAAGAACTCTCACAAGAAGTACCCAACTCCTCTCTTTACAACCACAACCTCCTCCTTGAGGCAAGCTCCAATCCAACAAAACAATCACCTCACAACTCGAGGGATTAGCACAAAGCAAACACAAGGATCACCTCACAACTTGAGGGATACAACCCAACGCACAAAGCCAAACAAAGATAGGGTTTTTAACTTGGTGGTCTAAACAACAACCACAAACAATTTCTTTCTCCCACACAAAATCCTATAGAATAAGAAAGTAGATGTTGCTCAAGTGTGGAGAAAACCAATGGAATGGAAATCAAAATCACAAAGAAAATCCTTGGGAAAAACTGAAACCAACATATAGAAGATGAATCAAAACTCTTTTTCCCAAAAACCCTTTTCTTTGAATTTCCAAACCCTAGCAAAAACACCAAATAGATTGTTCAATTTGAATCCAAAAACTTCTTTTGATTGCTGTGAAAACACAAGAGAGTAGGGAAAAATTCGCACAAAAAATCTTAGAGAAAAACTCTTACAAATGGGGTATTTATAAACCCAGAAAAATATAGCCGTTGGCAGCAGAATCTGCCAAAATTACACTGCCGGTCGACCGGCCGGTCGACCGTCCAACGGTAAAATTCTGCCCGTTGGCAGCTAACGGTCGACCGCCCTGGTCGACACAAACAAACAGAGAGCTCTGCTCTCAGACCCGGTCGACCCGGACGGTCGACCGTCCCAAGTCTGCCAAACGTGCACAGATCTGTGCACGTCGGTCGACCGACCCGGTCGACCGACTTCATGCCAAGTCGACTTGTCAGAAGACTAGTCGACTGGTTGAAGCCTGGAACAGAAAACAGAATTAGAAACATGTTTAAAAATTCTTTCAACACTCCTAAAAATCACCAAAAATAGTTTTATCATTTTGCATTGATATATAAACATGTGGTAAAAAGTTTAGCTCAAATATCAATCAATATGAACTATTTTTGTCCCTTATCATTTTTACTAAAAACTAAAAACTGTGTTTTCTAAAACTTGGATTTTGAATAGAAAAAACGTTTTGTCCAAAACTCTTCCAAATACAAAAACATGATATTTAAACAACATTTAGGCATGATGCATATGGATAGAAATCCAATATACATGAAACATATATATATCATAGTTTTTGTCTATAATTTCAAAATATGTTTTGTCAAAAATACCAAAACATAAAATACATGAAATAGACTATCAAACTAAGTTTGTCTAGGAAATTAAGCATGCATGTATATAGAACAAATCTAATATACATTAAACCATGTAAACTTGTTTTGATCTATCTATTCATGAAAACCAAGATCGGTTAAACCTAAAACCAAAAAACCGAAACCAATATTCAAAACATGAAACGTGTGTGTTGTGAACTTGAGCATATCATACTATTCTAATCTTTACAATTTGGATCTAAACACAAAACTAAACTATGGTACCGATGTCTTCTTGTAGAGCGCAATCTCTAAGCCGACTCGATCCAAAACTCTTTGATCCACCGAGCAAGTGCTATATATGATCTTTGACGCTCGGGCTCTTGAATCAACATGTGAAAGCTTCCAAATCATCTTGTTGAAGCTAATCACCAACTAATAACTTGATTAATGATCTGAAACTAAAATCACAAGATTATTAGTACACATAACTACATGAGTTAATCATCATCAAAACTAGAGTGGAAGGCCTCTGGGCCAACACTAAAATATAATAGTAACTAATTCATCAACCAAAAGACACTATACAATCATCGTGAACATCAAGTATCAATCTGTATCACTAATCTGGTGCAATAAACCACCGTCTCAATATATCAATAATCAGTCTCTCCCTATCAATCTACTCTGATCCTCTAGTCATCGATATATATATTCTCTGAGTTACCGATATATCCAAATCCCAATAACTAAAATACTACATGTCCTGATACACATAATCAAATCCTTATATTTCAATGCGTTCAAGATTATCACACACTCTCACTCTATCAAGGTCAATCACAGGATCCCAAAGTCAAGTAACATCTCAGATATATATCTAAGATCTACCAAGTCAGGTCAATTAAATCAATACCTATTCCTCAAAACCAGATCCATCCAACTATAGCCAAGATCATAAGTAAAGGGTAAAGTCCTCAATCCATAAGAAATCTGAAAATAATCAGAACCAGAATTAGTCAACTAGGGTGGGAAACAAGTCGACTAATATAGGAGGCTTCACTGGTCTAGTCGACTAGCAGAAGGGATGAGTCGACTATAAAAGTTGAAAGTCGACTAATATACCTATGGGTGTATATGATCAAGGCTCTAAACAATTTCTTAAAAATTCACAAAAATAGTAATATAACAATGGTTACTTTCAAAATGTGTCACTAAACAATATGACTGAAAATCATTACATCTAGTATAGATCTCTAACCTCTATCAAGAATCCATCCACATCAAGATCAATATGTATATTCGTTCTAGGATTTATCACAGCTATATCAGTTACACGGTCAAGTTTGGTCTACGATATATCAATACTAGGCCTAAGCCAACAACAGCGATCTGCCAACACATGAATGACACTGATACAAGTTCCTATCAACTATGTAAATAAAGTGGGCAATCATAGATGTCTCATGAAGTGGTACAAGTAATCAAACTGGTAAAATATAATAAAAGTCACATGAAATAATATAAATAAAAACGTAATATCCAATAACAACGGTAAATAAGAAAATGACATAAGAACAAACACTCACATGAAATGAGACAGTTTTGGAACCAAATCGCCGTCTGGTCTTCACTGCACGAACCGGTACTGATCTACGGATCATCCCATGGATCGGTCTTCGAATCGCCTTTGTATCGGGTCCACAACGGTACGAATCTGGATCGGGTCCGGGTCTCCTACAACCGGTCCGGATCTCACCGAACCAATCCGAAACACTACAGCACACAATCAAACACATGAACCCACACGAACATACCCTCGTACACGTATACACTCCACAATATACACCCATAAACATACGTGTACACCCGCGTATATTCGTATACAAGTATACGCATACACCAACATACATGCATACTTAAATAAATATCAGCACTTTTAATATAAATATATTCACTTATATATATATACATATAATATACATACGCACATAACACACATACATGTACACACATGCATACACACGCGTATACGCCCATGTATATACGTACGTATATACACACACACACACACACACACACACACACACACACACACACACATACATATATATACATAGACACACACACACACACACACACACACACACACACATACACATATACATACATATATATATATACATACATATACATATATATATATACATATACATATATATATATATATATATATATATATGTATATGTATGTATGTATATATATATATATATACACATATACACACACATAATATATATATATATATATATATATATATATATATATATATATATATATATATATATATATATATATGTGTATATATAGACTTATATACTCACACACGCATGAAATAATCCCACACATGCATATACATACACACCCATCCATCCATATAGATCATGCATAAATACATGCATACACATGCATGCATACCACAAACACTCACGCACACACCAAATACACATATACACTTCCCAATAATTACAATTATACCCTTGCACATTTAATAAACTTTTACATTATTACACTTATACCCCTACACAAATAAATATAACACTAACCTCGGGGCGACTTGCGGCCACCGACGGAGGCTCTGGCGGGGGCGTCTAGGGCCGCGGAGGGTGTCTTTGGATAGAGCATCTCGCCGTGAAGGGCGTGGGTGCGTTCGTGCTCGCCGACGGTGATCCACGACGACCCACGGGGTGACGGAAAATGGCATCCCACGTACTATGAAAATTAGTAACCCCAACATTTAACTACACACACCTATACACACCACTACTCATGCACACACTACACTCACGCACTTATGCATATACATTCACACACACATTAATATATGTCCAAGTCCCTTAATAATGCACAGTACACACAAAATCACCCAAATATTAATACACTGCACATATAAACAAAGAAAGGAAGAGGTAGAAGGACTCACACACATTAATATATACAAAGAGAAATAATTAGAAAGAGGGGAAAACACTCACGGTTGGGGAAGGGGAGTCACGGCAAGTGCAAGGCACGGCCTGGGCTGTTGTTGCGCTAGTGGAGAGTGGCTGTACACGGCAAGGGAGAAGGGGGGAACTCGGCTGTTGTGGGGGTCTGTCGTGGCCTGCCTGCGTGGGTGCTCACGCTGTGAAGGCTCGGCCAAGATTGGGAGAATGTCGTGGGCTTGTGCTAGGAATGTTGTTCTGCCGCTGTGCTTGGATGGGTCGATGGAGAGGGGCACATGGAGGTAGGGTTGTGAAGTTCGGGTGCTGCAGTTGGGGGATGTTGTAGTAGGCCTGAAGGAGATAGGACCCGGTTGCTGTGTTCGGCCAGGAGAGGGTTGCGTGAACGGCTTCGACGGCGGGTCTAGCGAGGAATAGAATGAGAGAGAGCCAGGGACAGTGCTTGTGGTGGTGATCTCGACCTTGCCGGAGAGGATGCTCGGGCTAGTAGGGGGCTTGGCCAATAGGGTAGGGATGCCGCGGAGTTATCGACGAGAGAAAGGAGGTGTCGGCCAATGGGACTTAATGGAGATCTGGATGTTGGGGGAGTTCTGCTATTGTCGGCTTTGGGACGAGGAGAAGTAATGGATAGGGTTAGGTTAAGGTTTAGGATTAGGGTTATGGTTAAATGGATGATTATATAGGATGTCTTAGATAGTGGGTATTAGGTTATTGGGTTGAAGGGTGAGGATCTAATTCGTTGGTGAGCTTGCTATTGGGTATGGGTAGAGAGATAACCTATTGGATGTGGGTATGGATCAAGGAATAGACTAATGGTTATGAGATATTGGATTTGGGATATATGCGAATGCAATGAATACACTACAATATTAATAATAATACTAAGATTAAAAACAACAATAATTAACTATAATAATAATAATATTAACAATTACAATAGTAATAATAATTAACAACTACCACTACCACTAATTATATCAGTAAATAATAAGAATGATATTGGAAATAATATTAATAAGGAATTAAAAAGACAGATAAGAAATATAACGGTATATATATATAAAGCTAAGATACCATTTACTAAAATAATTTGCATATATCATATAATAATAATCACAAGAGGAAGTAATAAATTAGTTAATAAAATAATTAGTAAATCAAAATAAATACTTTAGTAAAATAAAAATACAGTATTTCTAACAAGAGATCTTACATTCTACCCACCTTATAAAAATTTCGTCCCTGAAATTCAATAGGACAGGGAATAGTAAAAAGAATTCAAAATCAAAGGAGAAGACAAACAAGCTTCACATTGCTTCTCTGCACATCATAAATCCACCATGCTTCCGCTATGCTACTCTGATTTCTGCTACCGATTTCAGTAAGGAGTAACCAATAACAAGAGACAAAGTCAATGAATAGAATCGAGAAGGAGGATGAGAAGCAAGATGAAAATTCGGATCACTCCAGAAGAAGAGTAGAAATCAAGGATATCAAAAGATCAAACATAAGGATTTTCAAAAGAAGGACGGCCAATTCCAAATGGACTGAATATCAAATGGATAGTATATGTATATTGCAATGTAACTATAGCTTGTTTGAAGTTACCGGTGTGAACTAGGTCTATCTGGCGAAACAAAAGTCAAAGATCAAGATCGCAAGTCGAAAACCTGGCTCTGATACCAAGAAAACCCTGTCACACCTTGCTTCCCAAAATACGCTAAAGAGGAGACACGACGCGAGTCGGCGACGCATATACGCAAGAAAAATACCTCACGTATATGCGCTAAGCCTTAAGTAAACTGAAATAAGTTATAAATCAAAACTGTAATAAATCATGATTACTGTAATATCACATATAAGCATCCACTCATGATATCATATAAATAAAGACTAGAATAATAACTGAATTTGATATAACAAGAATTTAGAAATAATATGAAGGTAGGAAAGATAAGAATACCAGAATCGAATAGGGAGAAGCTCCAGCTCTTCGCGAAGCGTACGGTCTCAACGAACACCTGAACAATAGAAACAAAACGTCCAATATCTGGACGTGCAAATTCAGGGTCGTCAGAAAGCGACCTGGTGAGTGTGTGTGTAAAGGGGAGAGCTCGTGCATATAAACAATGTGCACAAAATATTAACAAGATAATCTACAGTCATAAGATAACTAAATAACATTATAAATAGATAACTAAAGGATAACTGTATAACAATATGAATGAAGATAAAAATCAACTATCACAACTGTAAACAACTAACTGATATCTGAATGTGTAACCTAGCATAGGTCACTAGCCTGCTATCCAATCCGATTTTATGTACAATCATATGTCTATCATAGTGTACATGTGCACAGTCAGGTAATTATTGTCAGTCACAATGCATTATAACATTTTATTATCATTTATTATGTCAGCGAACACCAACTGCCACCTGTAATAGACCTATCCTATACTAGGCCTACTACACGTGTCAATCTTAAAACTGATTGGTTGGAGACATTATCCATACTTTAGGCGAGTTCCGTACATACCCGGAACCACGGCCTCAATTTCCTGGCGCTGAACCAGACTGTACCACCGCGTACTCAGTAACAGTAACTGTAATCTCACTATATGAACAGTGGAACAATAACACAGATGGGATGTCAGTCATCCCCTAGGAACCCTGCAGTGGAACCCTCAGTTTGCTGCGCAACCTGTATCCTAGGTCCACCCAAAATACAAACGCTGTCTCCTCCATCAATTTTCTCAATTCTGGTGTAAGTTGTTCAATTACTTTATTATTAAATTCAGTAAAAATAATCAATACTCATGTTATCTATAACATTGGGACAATACAGTGACAGTAACGATAACAGTACAATAACAGTCACTCAGTAACCGTATACGCGGTGAACAATATCATTAACAGCGAACGATAACAGTAACCGTGTATACGATGAATAATAGGACTGTACAGGGTGTTACGGTCAAACAATCTTTTTCCAGTAACTTTCAATAACATGAATTCAATATCAAGCCCGAATACTACTCAATAGATAGTCTCATCTAGAACTGATCAATATCTCATATCCATCTGCACTAAAATAGAATAGTAACTAATCCATCAACCAACAGTCTCTATACTATCATCATGAACATCAAGTACCAATATGTATCACAAATCTAGTGCAATAAACCACCGTCTCAATATATTAATAATCAGTCTCTCCCTATCAATCTACTCTGATCCTCTAGTCATCGATATATATATTCTCTGAGTCACCGATATATCCAAATCCCATTAACTAAAATACTAAATGTCCTGATACACATAATCAAATCCTAATATTTCAATGCGATCAAGATTATCCACACTCTCACTCTATCAAGGTCAATCACAGGATCTCAAAGTCAAGTAACATATCAGATATATATCTAAGATCTATCAAGTCAGGTCAAATCAATCAATACCTATTCCTCAAAACTAGATCCATCCAACTATAGCTAAGATCATAAGTAAATGGTAAAGTCCTCAATCCATAAGAAATTTGAAAATAATCAGAACCAGAATTAGTCGACTAGGGTGGGAAACAAGTCGACTGATATAGGAGGCTTCACTGGTCTAGTCGACTAGCAGAAGGGATAAGTCGACTATAAAAGTTGTAAGTCGACTAATATACCTGTGGGTGTATATGATCAAGGCTCTAAACAATTTCTTAAAAATTCACAAAAATAGTAATATTAAATTGGTTACTTTCAAAATGTGTCACTAAACAATATGACTGAAAATCATTACCCCTTGTATAGATCTCTAACCTCTATCAAGAATCCATCCACATCAAGATCAATATGTATATTCATTCTAGGACTTGTCACAGCTATATCAGTTACACGGTCAAGTTCGGTCTATGATATATCAATACTAGGCCTAAGCCAACAACGGCGATCTGCCAACACATGAAATGACACTGATACAAGTTTTTATCAACTATGTAAATAAAGTGGACAATAATAGATGTCTCATGAAGTGGTATTAGTAATCAAACTAGTAAATATAACAGAAAATCACATGAAATAATACGAATAAAAACGCAATATCCAATAACAACAGTAAATAAGAAAATGACATAAGAACAAATACTCACATGAAATGACGCGGTTTTGGAACCAAATCGCCATCTGGTCTTCACTGCATGAACTGGTGCTGATCTACGGATCATCCCATAGATCGGTCTTCGAATCGGCTTTGTATCGGGTCCACAACGGCATGAATCTATATGAGTTCCAGGTCTCCTGCAACCGGTCCGAATCTCACCGAACCAATCCGAAACACTGCAACACGTAACCAAACACATGAACCCACATGAACATACCCTCGTACACGTATACACTTCACAATATACACCCATAAACATACATATACACCCGCATATATACGTATACAAGTATACGCATACCAACATACATGAATACTTAAATAAATATCAACACATTTTAATATAAATATATGCACTTATATATATATATATATATATATATATATATATATATATATATATATATATATATATATATATATAATATACATATGCACATAACACATATACATGTACACACATGCATACACACGCGTATATGCCCATGTATATACGTACGTATATACATATATATACTTATATACTCACACACACATGAAATAATCCCACACATGCATATACGTACACACCCATCCATGCATATACATCATGCATAAATACATGCATACACATGCATGCATACCACAACACTCACGCACACACCAAACACACATATACACTTCCCAATAATTACAATTATACCCTTATGCATTTAATAAACTTTTACATTATTACACTTATGCCCCTACACAAATAAATATAACACTAACCTCGAGGCGACTTGCGGCGCACTAACGAAGGCTCTGGTGGGGGCATCCGGAGCCGCGGAGGGTATCGTTGGATAGATCATCTCACCGTGAAGGGCGTGGGTACGTTCGTGCTCGCCGACGGTGATCTACGGCGACCCACGGGGTGACGGAAAATGGCATCCCACGTACTATGAAAATTAGTAACCCCAACATTTAACTACACACATCTATACACACCACTACTCATGCACACACTATACTCACGCACTCATGCATATTCATTCACCACACACATATTAATATATGTCCAAGTCCCTTAATAATGCACGGTACACACAAAATCACCCAAATATTAATACACTGCACATATAAACAAAGAAAGGAAGAGGTAGAAGGACTCACACACATTAATATATGCAAAGAGAAATAATTAGAAAGAGGGGAAAGCACTTACGACTGGGGAAGGGGAGTCACAACAAGTGCAAGGCACGGCCTGGGCTGTTGTTGTGCTGGTGGGGAGTGGCTGTACACGGCAAGCGAGAAGGGGGGTACTCGGCTGTTGTGTGGGTCTGTCGTGGCCTGCCTGCGTGGGTGCTCACACTGTGGAGGCTCGGCCAAGATGGAGAGAATGTCGTGGGCTTATGCTAGGTGTGTTGTGCTGCCACTGTGCTTGGATGGCTCGATGGAGAGGGGCACATGGAGGTGGGGTTGCGAAGCTCGGGTGCTGCAGTTGCGGAAGTTATGGCAGGCCTGAAGGAGATGGGATCTGGTTGCTGTGTTCGGCCAGGAGAGGGTTGCGTGCACGGCTTCGACGGTGGGTCTAGCAAGGAATAGAATGGGAGAGTGAGCCGATGATAGTGCTTGTGGTGGTGATCTCGACCTTGCCGGAGAGGATGCTCGGGCTAGTAGGGGGCTTGGCTAATAGGGTAGGGATGCAGCGGAGTTGCCGGCGAGAGAAAGGAGGTGTCAGCCAATGGGACTTGATGGAGATCTAGATGTTAGGGGCGCGCTGCTGTTGTCGGCTTTGGGACGAGGAGAAGTAATGGATAGGGTTAGGTTAAGGTTTAGGATTAGGGTTATGGTTAAATGGATGATTAGATAGGGTGTCTTAGATAGTGGGTATTGGGTTTTTAGGTTGAAGGGTTAGGATCTAATTGGTTGGTGAGCTTTCTATTGGGTATGGGTAGAGAGATAACCTATTAGATGTGGGTATAGATCAAGGAATAGACTAAGAGTTATGAGATATAGGATTTGGGATATATGCGAATGCAATGAATACACTACAATATTAATAATAATACTAAGATTAAAAACAACAATTATTAACTATAATAATAATAATAATAATATTAACAATAACAATAGTAATAATAATTAACAACTACCACTACCACTAATTATATCAGTAAATAATAAGAATGATATTGAAAATAATATTAATAAGGAATTAAAAATAAAGATAAGAAATATAATGGTATATATATATAAAGCTAAGATACCATTTACTAAAATAATTTGCATATATCATATAATAATAATCACAAGAGGAAGTAATAAATTAAGTTAATAGAATAATTAGTAAATCAAAATAAATACTTTAGTAAAAGAAAATACAGTATTTCTAATCAGGGATCGTACATTTTACCCACCTTATAAAAATTTCATCCCTGAAATTCAATAGGACAGGCAATAGTAAAAAGAATTCAAAATCAAAGGAGAAGACAAACAAGCTTCACATCGCTTCTCTGCACATCATAAATCCACCACGCTTCCGCTGCGCTACTCTGATTTCTGCTACCGATTTCAGTAAGGAGTAACCAATAAATAGAGATAAAATCAATGAATATAATCGAGAAGGAGGATAGGTAGCAAGATGAAAATCCGGATTACTCTAGAAGAATAGTAGAAATCAAGGATATAAAAAGATCAAAGATAAGGATTTTCAAAAGAAGGACGGCCAATTCTAAATGGACTGAATATCATAATAGATAGTATATGTATATTGCAGTATAACTATAGCTTGTTTCAAGTTACCGATATAAATTAGGTCTATCTTGCGAAACAAAAGTCAAACATCAAGATCGCAAGTCGAAAACCTAGCTCTGATACAAAGAAAACCCTGTCACACCTCACTTCTTAAAATATGCTCAAGTGGAGATGCGATGCGAGTCGACGACACATATACGTAAGGAAAATATCTCACGTATATGCGCTAAGCCTTAAGTAACCCGAAACAAGCTATAAATCGAAACTATAATAAAATCACATATAAGCATCCACACATGATATCATATAAATAAAGACAAGAATAATAACTGAATCTGATATAACAAGAATCAAAAAATAATATGAAGATAAGAAAGATAAGAATACCGAAATCAAATAGGGAGAAGCTCAAACTCTTTGCGAAGCGTACGGTCTCAATGGACACCTGAACAATAGAAACAAAGCGTCCAATATCTAGATGTGCAAATCCAGGGTTATCAGAAAGCGACCTGGTGAGTGCGTGTGTAAAGGGGAGAGCTCGTGCATATAAACAATGTGCACAAAATAATAACAAGATAATCTACAGTCATAAGATAACTAAATAACATGATAAACAGATAGCTAAAGGATAACTGCATAACAACATGAATGAAGATAAAAGTTAACTATCACAACTGTAACAAAAAACTGATATCTGAATGCGTAACCTAGCATATATCACTAGCCTGCTATCTAATCCAGTTTTGTGTACAATCATACGTCTATCATCGTGTACATGTGCACAGTCAGGTGATTATAGTCAGTCACAATATATTATAACAGTTTATTATCATTTATTATGTCAGCGAACGCCAACTGCCACCTGTAATAGACGCATCCCATACTACGCCTACTACACGTGTCAATAGAAGTCCTAAGTTGTTGAAACTGATTGGTTGGAGACATTATCCATGCATTAAGTGGGTTTCGTATATACCCGAAACCACGGCCTCAGTTTCCTGGCGTTGAACTAGGCCGTACCGCTAGGTACTCAGTAACAGTAAGTAATCTCACTGTATGAACAGTGGAACAATAACAGTACAGATGGGATGTCAGTCATCCCCCAGGAACCCTGCAGTGGAACTTTCAGTCGCTGCGAACCTATATCCTAGGTCCACCCAAAATACAGACGCTGTCTCCTCCATCAATTTTCCCAATCTCAGTGTAAGTTGTTCAATTACTTTATTATTAAATTTAGTAAAATCAATTAATACTCATGTTACCTATAAAACTAGGACGATGCAGTACAATAACAGTCAATTAGTAATCGTATACACGGTGAACAATATCAGTAACAGTGAACGGTAACAGTAACCGTATATACGATGAACAATAGGACTGTGCAGGGTGTTATGATCAAACAATCTTTTCTCTGTAACTTTCAATAATATGAATTCAATATCAAGCCCGGATACTACTCAATAAATAGTCTCATCTAGAACTGATCAATAACTCATATCCATCTGCACTAAAATACAATAGTAACTAATCTATCAACCAATAGTCTCTATACAATCATCATGAACATCAAGTATCAATCTGTATCACTATTCTGGTGCAATAAATCACCGTCTCAATATATCAATAATCAGTCTCCCTATCAATCTACTCTAATATTCAAGTCATCGATATATATATATTCTCTGAGTCACCGATATATCCAAATCCCAATAACTAAAATACTACATGTCCTGATACACATAATCAAATCCTTATATTTCAATGCGATCAAGATTATCACACACTCTCACTCTATCAAGGTCAATCACAGGATCCCAAAGTTAAGTAACATATCAGATATATATCTAATATCTATCAGGTCAGGTCAATTCAATCAATACCTATTCCTCAAAACCAGATCCATCCAACTATAACCAAGATCATAAGTAATGGGCAAAGTCCTCAATCCATAAGAAATCTGAAAATAATCAGAACCAGAATTTGTCGACTAGGGTGGGAAACAAGTCGACGAATATAGGAGGCTTGACTGGTCCAGTCGACTAGCAGAAGGGATAAGTCGACTATAAAAGTTGTAAGTTGACTAATATGCCTATGGGTGTATATGATCAAGGCTCTAAACGATTTCTTAAAAATTCACAAAAATAGTAATATTACAATGGTTACTTTCAAAATGTGTCACTAAACAATATGATTGAAAATCATTACACCTAGTATAGATCTCTAACCTCTATCAAGAATCCATCCACATCAAGATCAATATGTATATTCATTCTAGGATTTATCAAGCTATATCAGTTACACGGTCAAGTCCGGTCTATGATATATCAATACTAGGCTTAAGCCAACAACGGCGATCTACCAACACATAAAATGACGCTGATACAAGTTCTTATCAACTATGTAAATAAAGTTGACAATCATAGATGTCTCATGAAGTGGTACAAGAAATCAAACTAGTAAAATATAACAGAAAGTCTCATGAAATAATACGAATAAAAACGCAATATCCAATAACAAAGGTAAATAAGAAAATGACATAAGAACAAACACTCACATGAAATGAGGCAGTTTTGAAACTAAATCGCCGTCTGGTTTTAACTGCACGAACCGGTACTGATCTACAGATCATCCCATAGATCGGTCTTCGAATCGCCTTTATCGGGTCCACAACGGTACGAATCTGGATCGGGTCTGGGTTTCCTGCAACCGGTCCAGATCTCACCGAACCAATCCGAAACACTGCAACACGCAACCAAACACATGAACCCACACGAAAATACCCTCATACACGTATACACTCCACAATATACACCCATAAACATACGTGTACACCCGCATATATACGTATACAAGTATACGCATACACTAACATACATGCATACTTAAATAAATATCAACACATTTTAATATAAAGATATGTAATTATATATATATACATATAATATACATACGCACATAACGCATATACATGTACACACATGCATACACATGCGTATACGCCCATGTATATACATGCGTATATACATATATATATATATATATATATATATATATATTATATTTATATTTATATACTCACACACACATGAAATAATCCCACACATGCATATACATACACACCCCTCCATGCAATACATCATGCATAAATACATGCATACACATGCATGCATACCATAACCACTCACGCACACACCAAACACACATATGCACTTCCCTATAATTACAATTATACCCTTACACATTTAATAAACTTTCACATTATTACACTTATACCCCTACATAAATAAATATAACACTAACCTCAGGGTGACTTGCAGCTCACCGACGGAGGCTCTGGCGGGGACATCGGGGACCGTGGGGGGTGTCGTTGGATAGAGCATCTCGCCGTGAAGGACGTGGGTACGTTCGTGCTCGCCGATGGTGATCCACGGCGACCCACGGGGTGGCGGAAAATGGCATCGCACATAGTATGTAAATTAGTAACCCCAACATCTAACTACACACACCTATACATACCACTACTCATGCACACACTACTCACGCACACACGCATATACATTCACCACACACACATTAATATATGTCCAAGTCCCTTAATAATGCACAGTACACACAAAATCACGCAAATATAAATACACTGCACATATAAACAAAGAAAGGAAGAGATAGAAGGACTCACACACATTAATATATGCAAAGAGAAATAATTAGAAAGAGGGGAAAACACTCACGGTTGGGGAAGGGGAGTCACGACAAGTGCAAGGCACGGCCTGGGCTGCTGTTGCGCTGGTGGGGAGTGGTTGTACACGACAAGGGAGAAGGGGGGAACTCGGCTGTTGTGGGGGTCTGCTATGGCCTGCCTGCATGGGTGCTCACGCTGTGGAGGCTCGGCCAAGATTGGGAGAATGTCATGGGCTTGTGCTAGGTGTGTTGTGCTGCCGCTGTGCTTGGATGGCTCGATGGAGAGGGGCACATGGAGGTGGGGTTGCGAAGCTCGGGTGCTGTAGTTAGGGGAAGTTGGGGCAGGCCTAAAGAAGATAGGATCTGGTTGCTATGTTCGGCCAGGAGAGGGTTGCGTGTACGGCTTCGACGGCGGGTCAAGCGAGGAATAGAATGAGAGAGTGAGCAGGGGACAGTGCTTGTGGTGGTTATCTCGACCTTGCCAGAGAGGATGCTCGGGCTAGTAGGGGCTTGGCCAATAGGGTAGGGATGCCGCAGAGTTGCCAGAGAGAGAAAGAAGGTGCCGACCAATGAACTTGATGGAGATCTGGATGTTAGGGGTGTGCTGCTGTTGCCGGCTTTGGGACGAAGTGAAGTAATGGATAAGGTTAGGTTAAGATTTAGGATTAGGGTTATGGTTAAATGGATGATTATATAGGGTGTCTTAGATAGTGGGTATTGGGTTATTGGGTTGAAGGGTTAGGATCTAATTGGTTGGTGAGCCTGCTATGGGTATGGGTAGAGAGATAACCTATTGGATGTGGGTATGGATCAAGGGATAGACTAATGGTTATGAGATATAGGATTTGGGATATAAGTGAATGCAATGAATACACTACAATATTAATAATAATACTAAGATTGAAAACAACAATAATTAACTATAATAATAATAATATTAACAATAATAATAGTAATAATAATTAACAACTACCACTATCACTAATTATATCAGTCAATAATAAGAATTATATTGGAAATAATATTAATAACGAATTAAAAATACAGATAAGAAATATAATGGTATATATATATAAAGCTAAGATACCATTTACTAAAATAATTTGCTTATATCATATAATAATAATCACAAGAGGAAGTAATAAATTAAGTTAATAAAGTAATTAGTAAATCAAAATAAATACTTTAGAAAAATGAAAATACAGTATTTCTAACCAGGGTTCTTACAATGCCAATTTTGTTTAAAGCCTAATTTCAATATCACAAAAATGGTTCAAATAGTTTGTAATATGTGTTGAATTTTAGTCACTCATATTTGTATTTCAAAGATCTTATAAGAACTTATTTTTTGTGAAATTTATGTGATTTTATAGGATTTAATTGAAGATAAAAAGACAAGTTTTTAATCCCTATGAAAACCCACCAGACTCACTAGCGATCGACCGGCCGGTCGACCAGACCAGTGGTCGGTCAACTGGCACAATCGACCGATGTGCACAAGACGTGCACAAAGGTAGCCCACTTGGCCGGTCAACCGCGTGGTCGACCGACTGAGAGTACCCTACTCTCGGGTGGGGCCGGTCGACCGGGCAGTCGACCATTGGCTTTGGCCCAATCGACCGGGCGGTCAATCGAAGGCGCAACGGTCATAAAAATGACCATTGGCCGGTCGACCAGGCGGTCGACCAGAAGGGCATTTCTGTACTTTCATTGCTGCCAACGGGCAGATTTTTGGAGGGTTATAAATAGCCCCTCCTTAGCTGATTTCATCAAGAATTTGAAGAGCAAAATTTTCTATCTTTCCTAGTGTTTTAGCAACAAGTTCTCAAAGAGTTTTTGGGTTATAAAGATCTATCTTTATTTATTTTTAAAGAGTTGAAAAATTAAAGAAAAATAGAGTATTTGAGAATTAGTTTTTGTTCTTCATTTCTATTGCCATCTAGAATTTTTCCCAAGAATTTTTCTTTGTGATTTTGATTTTCAAACTCTTTATTTTCTCACACTTGAGCTATCACATCTATCCTATCTAGTAGGATCTTGTTGTTGTGAAAAAATTAGTTTGTGGTCTTTGAGATCACCAAAAGTTGTAAACCTTCTTTTATTTGAGTTCCCTCTTGTGTAGAGGCGATTGTGGAGGTTGTGTTGGTATCCTTCTAAGTGTAGAGGTGATTGTGGTTAGTTGCTTATCCCTCTAGTGAGAGGTGATTATTTTTTAGCTTTGAGCCTTATCCCTCTATTGAGAGGTTGATCTTATTTTGGCTAAGTGCCCATCCCTCTAAGTGTAGAGGTGATAGTTGTTGTGCCTTGCCTCTTGTGAAGAGGCTGCGTTTGTTGGAGAGAGGAGTTGTGTACTCCTAATTTGTATTATCCAAATCATCAATGAAGGTTTCCTGTGTGGAAGTCCTGTGTGGACGATATAGTGGAAATCCTTCTGTGTGAAGGCGGGGATGTAGAGCAGTGGCTTAAACCTCGAAACATATCTTTGTGTTTGCGATTAATCCACTATCTCTAAACTCTCTCTTATTTATCTTGCATTATTTCATATTGTTCATTCATACTTATATGCTTGGGTTTGTTTATGTGCCATACTTCTGTTGAACCAAGAGAGTTTTACATAGCACCTCAACTCTTATTTAGAGGAATTTAGAGGAGACAGTCCTGAGCCCTTCACCGAGAATTCGGCTACACTCTTTGGTTACCCTAATGTGTTGTAATGGTCCTTAATTCCGCATTATTTATCATTAGATTATCCATACACCTATTCATCCCCCTCTAGGTGTACTTTCATTTTTAACATATCCATCGCCATAGGTTGGTCGGGTGGTCGATCTAGATCCTGAAACAGAGAGCTTTGCAAGAAAGCTCGATCTATGGTAGTTGACCAGTCAGTCGACTAACCGAACGGCAAAACGAGCTACAATGTGTCAGTTGACCAGTCGGTCATCCGATCACCTGTGCACAGATATACGAGTATTTGTGTACACATTCAGTCGATTGCTCGGTCGACCGAAAACTATGCAGAACTCACTGTACGCTTAGGCGGTCGATCGGCCAAGGCCAAAAATCCCAAAAAATTTTATAAATATCTCTCTAATTTTTGAAACAAAACAAACTATATAAGTTGAAATATTTTGACAATAATTTAAATCATGAAATACATGTAATATAATATATATATTTTGTTTTGTTTAAACCAATTTTTGACATATGCATTTAGCCAAAATATATATTTGTCAAAAATAACTATTATTTTGTTTTGTTTAATTCATCTATAATATGTTAAAAATATTTTGATAATAACTTAACGATAAATCATGAAATGCTTAAATCAACTTGAACACTTCAATACCTTTCTTTTGAGAAAGAATAAAATGAGATATTAATTCTTGAACTATGAAATCTCAAAAACACTTGAATTTGATTAGTACCTCATAACCACATGAGTTTTATAAATGTCAAAACATAAATAGTGATTGTAACCTTGGGCCAACATCTGCTTCCAGCAAAATCTGCATCCCAGTAGCCAATCAAGTCAAAAGAAGTATATCTAAGATAACACAATCCCAAAAGTAGAAGGAACTTTAATATATCTAATTATACTCTTAACAACATGCAAATGTGATTTTTTTTGGAAAATCTTAAAATCTAGCACACAAGCATACATTGAACATTATATCAGGCCAACTAGCAGTAAGATAAAGCAACCTACTAATCATGCCTCTGCAAGTTATGATGTCCACACTTTTACCTTTCTCATCCTTATCAAGTTTGTTAAAGTGCTCATCGGTGTTCTGATCGTTTTGTCATCTTAAAGGTTGAATTTCTTCATAAGCTCCTTGGCTTATTTCTCTTAATTTATAAAGATACCTTCCTTTGTTTGCTTGATTGAAGTCCAAGGAAGAAGTTTAGCTCGCCCACATTACTCATCTCAAATTCTCTTATCATGCAATCAGAAAATTCTATGTAAAGAGATTCATTAGTGGCACCGAAGTTAATGCCATCAACATAAATTTAGACTAAAAGCATATCATTATCTTAGGTTTTACAAATAAGGTGTTATCAATTTTACTTTTTGAAAATCCATTTTCACAAAGTGTAGCACCCCATTCCCGAGATACGTATCCAGATATGTATCCTGAATTCTTTGACCATTTTGTTTCAATTTTATTCTAGTATTTCTATTTAAGTTGTGATTGCTTATGATTTTAGGTATCAGATCTGGATTCTCAGTCATAGAGTCAGCCCTGACCCGGACCTATAACCCGATACCAGCCTACTGCACAATTTGACCTTTCTGATAGTCCAATTTGATCAATTTTAGTTTTAGACACTGTTTTCTAATATTTTAAAATTTTCATGATTTTTTGAAATTTTTCAAAAATTTTTCTTCAAAATCTCCAAAACCGGTGTCGGTCAACATCGCTGACTGATTCCCAAATTTTTAGTTTTCAAATGGAGTTGAATTTTCAAAAATGGCTTTCACGTTACTTCTTAAAATATCATTTTCTACCTAAATACATTTTTTTGAAATTTTTCTAAATTAATCAAAATTTGATCGATTCTGGTGTCGGCCGATATCGCCGGAAGATTTCAGGATTTTTAGTTTGAAAATTATATCAAATTTCTCAAATCCAATTTCCTTGAGTATCTTAAAATAATATTTGCTATTTTTAATAATTTTTTGGAACGTTTCTAAAACAGTTAAATTTTCACCCTATTAAAAAATAATATTATTTACCGACTCTATCTTTTCATACTTTTTCCTTCTCTACTCCGCTACTTTATACTCCCAGATATTTTTATTAATTAATTATTTAATAATAAATTTATTTTACTATTTTCTTTTCTTTTTCATTATTTTTTCCTTTTCCTTTCTTTTTCTTTCTTTTTCTTTCTTTTCCTTTGAATTCCTCCCCTGCTCCCCTGCTCCCTGCACTCGCCGCCTGCTCCCGCAGACGCAGCCGCCTATGGGCTGCAACAGCAGCCCATCTCTCCTCCCTATCCCTACTCATCTCCCCTTACTTCTCTCCATTAAAAACCTTCCCTTCACCTTCCTTTCTATTTTCATTTTCCTCCAATACTTGAAACAAAATAAACCCACCAACTTCCCACCATCACCACCGCCGCATCCACCACCACCACCGCCAGCACCGCACCCCTCGCCACCAGCCATCCACTCCGCTATATCCCCTCTCCACTCCACCACCTCCTTCAACCTCCATCAACCACCCACCACCTCCAATTTAACCAAAACCTATGACCACCACCTCCCTTCCTCCTCTAAAATTCACCACAACCTCCACCAATTTCACCACTTCAACCACCCATTATCACCTCCTCCTCCTCCTCTAACTCCCCACTACCTTCCACAACTACCACAACCACCATAACCACCTCCACCATCAACCACCTCCATCTCCTTCAACAATACAAACAACAACTCCAACAACAACAATAAAACAGCAACACCTCCTATCTCCTCCCCCGGTCCTACGCCATGCGCACTCACCGGCGCCGCCGCCGCCAGGCCGCGACGGTGGGCCGGCCGCCTGCAGTGGGCACCCCCCAATTTCCATTTTCATTCTTTCTTCTTTCTTTCTTTCTTTTATTCTTTCCAAATATACCACTTTTTCTCACATCCCTAAAATACCCTCTACGTCAACCTCAAATTAGTCTCCTATATTTACAACCATACCCCCCCATTTAAATTCCTAAATCCTTATCTAAAGTTACCCTATACTCTCTCTCTCTCTCTCCTACTCTCTCTCCTTCCTACAACTTTCTGATTGTGATCCAATTTTGCATATTTTACCACATTATTTCCATGCATTTTTACAAATAAAAATATGATTTTTACTCATCTTCTCTATATTTTTGCAGGTCCATACTTTAAAAGAGACAAAGAAAAGCCCCAAAATCTCTTTAATTAGCAATAATTAAAGAGATTAATTCAAAAAGCCCAAAAGAGCCCAAATTTGAATCCAGAATTCAGAGAGATCCGCGCGCCAACTCAAGATTCTAGAAGGCCACGTGGATAACAACCTCGTAACCAACCTGTACCAGAAATCTGTTGCCCAACAGATTCTGTTTTGCCGCAAAAAGGTTGTGGATCTACGGCAGTTTTAAGTTGGTTGGATCCCAGATTTTGCGCCAACAAACTAGGTTCTGGATACTTCTCTCTGAGGCTATAAATACTGGACTTGGATCTGCGAGAAAGGACTGAATGGAGAAGAGAGGAGAAATATAGTAGTAGATGCTTGTAATTTTTGTAGGTTTTTCTCTAGGTTTTAGTTCTTTAGACCCTCTTCTTCTTCCCTAGAAATTTTGTAAAGAGAGAGTTTGTAAGAGAGAGAAAGCTTGTGTACATCAAGGAGTGACAACTTGTGAAGTAAGGATTCATCCATTCTCTTCTCTCTACTCTTGCATTTTCTAGTTTACTTGCTTTCTTTATTTCTTGCTTTACTTTCTTGCAATTTAGTTCATGCTTTGTTTTACTTTCCTTATGGCTTGTAGCTAACTTTTCTACATGTACTAGTTAACCACTAACCTTGCTAACTACTAACTCATGGGTGATTGCTATCTTTAATCTTGTAAGTTGGATGGTCTTCTCTTCTCCGATGGGTTAAACCCCCGTCATTCAAGTGAGAAAGTAATTAGATCAACACGCAAGACGAATCTATGCCGATGAATCAACAAGAGGCACGCATTCACTATCACGGAGTTTAGTAAGTTTTGGCAAGGTAGTAAGGTTAGCTAGTCATGGCTTTTTCATTCTAAAGTTTTCATTCTTTTAGTTTTAGTTCCAAAGCAAATCTCTTCTTGATTTCTTTTCCGATTATTTCCATCATGAACATATCCACCAATTCTTTTATTCTTTTTTTCATAATTCTTTTATTCTTTTAAAGCAAAGAAGAATCTTCGTTTTACATCTTCACTACCTATCGTAAAGCTTCCA
The DNA here is from genome assembly GCA_038442645.1 of Agave tequilana. Taxonomy (NCBI): domain Eukaryota; kingdom Viridiplantae; phylum Streptophyta; class Magnoliopsida; order Asparagales; family Asparagaceae; genus Agave; species Agave tequilana. The sequence continues at coordinate 8,723 of JAVJIF010004398.1, read as the reverse complement.
TCGCGAGCTCTCCCTGAGAATCGACTCGATATAGCCCTATGCTATAACGGAGATAAGAAAGGGTATATTAATCATCTTTCATACATTTGTGGAGTGATCTAACTACTTGAGGTTGTTTCTAAACCTTATCTCCTTAATTGAATACATATATTTGTGCTCATTTATACTCCATAATACGACCACCTTTCCCGTCTTAATCAAATTTTTGGCGCCGTTGCCGGGGAGAGCAACGGTTTTTGGTTTAAAGTGAAGAACTAAACGAATTTTCTTCTCTGTTGCAGGTTACAGGTGAAGAAACAGGAAACATAGCATTGCAGTGACATATAAGTGGACCTGGGCCTCTGCTCTAGAAAGCAGAGACCAGGATTCCTCTGAATTGCCGCAATTCCACGGCATTTGCCGCGGATTTGCGGCAAGGAGGAGTGAACTCCTAACAAGTTTTCTGCAGGGCTTCTGATTCTGCAAAACACATCTGCTGCAGTACTTAATTTCTTGTATTCTTCACCATACTCCTGCTAATAAGTCAACAGTAAAAAATTTGGTTGAAACGTTAAAAATTGATTAGACATTGCATTTCTAGGCACGTGTCTTTTCAATTCATTTACTTTTACTGTTGAAGAGTGCTGGATGCAAGGTACGTAAGCATTGCATGTAGACTAGGAATCATCTCTTGCTTGATTTTCATGCTTTGAGTGAATCCTTGTTATCTATCTTGTACACTTGCACAATTCAATTTTAAGGGCATAACCGATAAATAAGATAAGGTGGGGAGTTCATTACCCTTTCCTTAGCCCGAAAACCACAATCCGAGCACTCACTAACCCAAGCCTAATTTAATAAAAAAAAGTAGATGTTGGCCCTAGGGACATCTCGGACTCATTTAGGAGATTATCCTAAGGGGGAAAAGTGTTGAAAATTGACTCTTGTAAAATCAGTGTCTAGGAAAGGGATTGAGGGCCGAAAGCCCGAAGGTTGCTGGTTACTTAATTAAGGAACGTCTCTGACGGAAAACCTCCCAACAACATTGACCTTTCCTGGCTGATTAGCTTGTGGTCAAAGTCTACACTAAACCTCCTGTGGACGATCTAATCAGTTAGGAGTCGTCTAGGTCATAGGTCTACCCTAACTTAGGTTAGAATTTTTTTTTTCTTCTTGATTGTTTAATTGTTTGTTTCTTTTGTTTGTTTTTCATTGTGTGATATGGCATTCAACAATTCTTTCCATCCTAATAATAATCCATATTTCACACAGACTTCATTCTATTCGGATAATTCCAACCCGGTGTTTTACAATATGCACCAACCAAATACACCGGGTTGGCCTTATCCGAATCAATATGACCCATACCCCCATCTAATAATTATAATTTCCATAATAATTTCAACTCTTCACCGAGTAATTGGGGATTCACGTACCCCGAGTCAAATTTTCAACATCCTTGTCCACCATATTCACCTTGTCCACAGTATTCATTTCCCGATTCTGCTTCATATACTCCTTTTTCTGAACAACCAATTGAAGAAAAATCTGAGTTATTAAAGAGTATAGAAGCCAATTTACAGAGAGTCGAGCAAAAACTTCAAGAACCATTTGCCTCTCCAATTCCACCATATTTTCAAGAGTCATACTCAGTTCCACCTTTTCCTAATGAACAACCATTTGTCATGGAAACGAGTAAAGATCTCTTGTGTGAGTCGACTCTTCCATCACCACACATTTGTGACTCACATTATTCACAAACTTTCCAAAGTCAAGATTCTTATACTCCCATTCTAGAGCAGCCATTTGTAGACATATCACGTTTAGAAAAGAGTATAAACATCTTGCAAGAGTCTTTGTTACAATATCAAACAACACGTGCCGAGTCTTTCAATAAGGTGGATGAACAATTGAGTCAATTGGTTAACATATATAGGAATGAGGAAACTCTATCTTATCAACCTTTGACCAATTCAATTATGCCACACTCTATTGATATGACCCAAGACTCTTGTCATTTTGGAAATCCAGATTCAATTTCAGCACACTCATCTGAACTTGTCCAAACTTCAAATCCCATTGACATTTTGGCAAGTTTTCCATTTCCTGAAATTGAACTTAAACATGAATATGATCCTGAACTTCCACTTGATGATTCAATTTTCCTTCCTGATTCAATTATGACTCCGGTGTCTTCACATGATTTCACTTCATTTCCCGAGTCAGTATTGGATCCAGTGCCAGTCCATTTTGAAATTGAATCACCAATCTTTGATGATCATACTGAACTTGATCAATTCCATACTTTTGAAAGTCCCATTGATAAATTGGCAAGTTTCCATTTTTGTGGAATTGAACTACATGAGGAATGTGATCTTGAACCCCAACTTCGTGATTCAATCCTTTTTCCTGATTCAATAATGACTCCGGTATCTTTACCTGACTGCAATCTTTTCCCGGAGTCGACATTGGATCCTTTCCCAATTCATAATGAAGTTGAATCACCCATCTTAGAGGATCATGTTGAACTTGACCAATTCTATACTTTTGAAAATTCCATTGACAAATTGGCAAGTTTTTCATTTTTTGAACTCCATGAGGAATGTGACCTTGATTCTCACAATCTCTTTACTTCTGAAACTGATTGTACAATTCTAGCAGAAGATGTGACCTTAGTTTTGAAGAATTGTATGGCGACGAGCTTGAATTTCTTAATATTGGAAGTAAAGAGATATCACCTATAGTAGGTCACATTCCATCATTGGAAATGATTGTGGACTTGAGCTTCATTTTCTTGACTTGGACCCAATTCCTGAACTCACTTCGACTCTTGAACCTTTACTTAACTTAATTCACCTTCCTGAGTCGGTATTAGTTCCTGTCTTTCCTGGGTCCAAGTCAACCGTTCTATCATTTCATACACCATTCTGGGACAAGGTAGTTGACAATTTGACTCCGAAATTCGTTATGAAAAATGGAAATTAGATGGGGTTAAATACTTAATAAAAATCCTTCATGGATTTATCTTTTAGTAGGTTATATTTATGCATGGTTCTCTTCTCAACAACCAAAGAAAAGTTGATTGGGCCATGTTTCATGGACCAATCAGACCACTACCAGAACCACCACCTTAAGGTAATTTTTTCCTTCCCTCTTCATTTTTGTTTCATGCATACATATATCATGATGCATTGAGGACAATGCATGAAATAAGTGTGGGGGAGGGTTTACTAACATAGAGTTTTTAGATCTTCTTTCTTTTACACTTCTTTTAGAAAATAAAAAAAATAATAATAAAAAAATATAAAAATAAAAACTTTTTGAAATAAGAGACAAAGTTTTGATCTATTTTAAGAAAATTAAGATGTATCTTAGAAATTAAGAAAGCCTTAATTATGACATCTTAAACCTAGTTGAAATAATAGATCTTGTTTGAAATTATAGGCTAAGTAAGAAAAATTGGTGAGATATTTTTATCTTGAATTTTTTGCCTTAGATTGTATGCACTTCACACTTACACATTTCTTGGGATGGAAACAAAGACCAAAAATGCCATATTATTATAAATAAAACATCACCTATTAAGCTGGATCATTGTGCCTCAAGAAGCATGATTATTCACGCCTAACGGTGGTAAAGGAAATAAATAATCCCCTTTAGTTTGTGGCCTTTTTTACTCGAGACCTTAAACCCGAGGGATGTTTTCTCATCTGGTGCCCTAAGACCGACTGGTTTGGGAGTCATCGGTTATAGGCTCGTTACATGGGTGAACTAGAAAGCCTAAACTAGGGAGAAAAAAAAGAAAAAGAAAATAAATATATAAATAAATGGCTTGATGGTTAGAGTTGAAATCCCAGAAATCTTCACTGTCACGGTGTGCATACTATCTAGGTTTTATGAAGGATAAAATATTCAATCCAATTTTGAATTCTTACCTTAATTGAAGACAAGATCTTGCATGGAGACTAAGTTTAAGGAAGAATGATTATAGGTGGACTTATGACCTAAGATCACTTATATTTTTGCAAAAATAGTTCGAAACATATCTCTCTTTCAAGATGAATTTTCAAAACACTAACATTTGTCTTCTTTCTTTATGGATTTTGTGGGTGCAATCCGCTGAAAACCCTCAGGAGACAACACTCCTCCTCTAGGGTAACCTAGAGGTTTAACGGCTTGTTGCACATGCTCAGTGCAATCGCGTCACCTGCGAAAGTGGTGTAATAAAATTGGTAGTATAGTTTTTTCTTTTCTTTGTTTTGCTCGGGACGAGCAAAAGAATAAGTGTGGGGGTGTGATTGTGATCCAATTTTGCATATTTTACCACATTATTTCCATGCATTTTTACAAATAAAAATATGATTTTTACTCATCTTCTCTATATTTTGCAGGTCCATACTTTAAAAGAGACAAAAGCCCAAAATCTCTTTAATTAGCAATGATTAAAGAGATTAATTCAAAAAGCCCAAAAGAGCCCAAATTTGAATCCAGAATTCAGAGAGATCCGCGCGCCAACTCAAGATTCTAGAAGGCCACGTGGATAACAACCTCGTAACCAACCTGTACCAGAAATCTGTTGCCCAACAGATTCTGTTTTGCCGCAAAAAGGTTGTGGATCTGCGGCAGTTTTAAGTTGGTTGGATCCCAGATTTTGCGCCAACAAACTAGGTTCTGGATACTTCTCTCTGAGGCTATAAATACTGGACTTGGATCTGCGAGAAAGGACTGAATGGAGAAGAGAGGAGAAATTAGTAGATGCTTGTAATTTTTATAGGTTTTTCTCTAGGTTTTAGTTCTTTAGACCCTCTTCTTCTTCCCTAGAAATTTTGTAAAGAGAGAGTTTGAGAGAGAGAAAGCTTGTGTACATCAAGGAGTGACAACTTGTGAAGTAAGGATTCATCCATTCTCTTCTCTCTACTCTTGCATTTTCTAGTTTACTTGCTTTCTTTATTTCTTGCTTTACTTTCTTGCAATTTAGTTCATGCTTTGTTTTACTTTCCTTATGGCTTGTAGCTAACTTTTCTACATGTACTAGTTAACTACTAACCTTGCTAACTACTAACTCATGGGTGATTGCTATCTTTAATCTTACAAGTTGGATGGTCTTCTCTTCTCCGATGGGTTAAACCCCCCGTCATTCAAGTGAGAAAGTAATTAGATCAACACGCAAGACGAATCTATGCCGATGAATCAACAAGAGGCACGCATTCACTATCACGGAGTTTAGTAAGTTTTGGCAAGGTAGTAAGGTTAGCTAGTCATGACTTTTTCATTCTAAAGTTTTCATTCTTTTAGTTTTAGTTCCAAAGCAAATCTCTTCTTGAATTCTTTTCCGATTATTTCCATCATGAACATATCCACCAATTCTTTTATTCTTTTTTTCATAATTCTTTTATTCTTTTAAAGCAAAGAAGAATCTTCGTTTTACATCTTCACTACCTATCGTAAAGCTTCCATCGCGAGCTCTCCCTGAGAATCGACTCGGTATACCCCTATGCTATAACGGAGATAAGAAAGGGTATATTAATCATCTTTCATACATTTGTGGAGTGATCTAAGCACTTGAGGTTGTTTCTAAACCTTATCCTTAATTGAATACATATATTTGTGCTCATTTATACTCCATAATACGACACCTTTCCCGTCTTAATCACTTTCTCTCTCCTATCTCATTCCCTCTCTAATATTTATATATATATTTATATTTATATATTTTAATATATATTTATGGGCTAGTGGCTTGCTCACACGGGTTCGCGGATTTCTCAGATATTAAACAGTATTTTATCCCGATTTCAGGCAAGTACATTTCTTGCTTTATTACCATCATTTCATGTTTAATAATTATTACCTTGCTTTTAATATAGAATGTCTCTTTATATAAGTTAGTATATGTTATATAAATAATTATCATGTTTATAAATAGTTGCCGGCATTTATTATACCTTGTCGGACCGGTATTATATCGGGTATGTCTAGATCTGCTCCCACTTTACTCGGCTTCGCCTAGCTAATTAAAAGATAAATTTATTGTTATTATAAATATGATTGTGAAGAGTTTGAACTGTTTATACCATTCTCCTTTATCCTGTTACGTGACCGGTTGATACCTGATATTTATTGTGACTCTCACCGACATCTTAGTTACCTAACCCTAACATTTATACACCTGATACTTGTCATGCCATGCTTAACACTTGATATCTGACACTATTACTTGCCATTCTATACTTATTAAATGATATCTGACACTGGTACTTGCCATGCTATATTTGACCTATGATTCCTGTCACCGGTACTTGCCATGCTATATTCGACCTATGATTCCTGACATCGGTACTTGCCATGCTATATTTGACCTATGATTCCTGACACCGGTACTTGCCATGCTATATTTGACATATGATACCTGACACCGGTACTTGCCATGCTATATTTGACACATGATACCTGACACCGGTACTTGCCATGCTATACTTGACACAAGATATCAGACACTGGTACTTGCCATGCTATACTTGACACATGATATATAACACCGATACCTGACATGTTATATTTGACACCTGATACCTGACATATGTATTACCTGGCATATTCATGATTATTATGTTATCAGACATCTGGTATTCTTGTACTCCTGAAATCCAATACTCCTGAACTCCTGTATCCTCTGTACTGTTACTCTTGTTAATAACACAGTCAGACCGGCGTCCAGCAGAGCATGCCTGGTGTAAGGATGATGAGAATGTATCCCACAATCGTGCTAGCATCTAGCGGATCCTGAATGGAACTAAGTGCCACACGGAGCAAAGTGCCACACCACACACGTGGCGGGGGCCACCTCTTGAATCTGTGGGGGCCACCTCTAGAATCCATTCCCCACACAGAGAAAAGTGCCACACAGAGCAAAGTGCCACACCACACACGTGGTGGGGGCCACCTCTTGAATCTGTGGGGGCCACCTCTTGAATCTGTGGGGCTACCTCCTGTATCAACACATAGAGCAGAGTGCCACACAGAGCAAAGTCCCACAGCACACACGTGGTGGGGGGCCACCTCTTGAATCTATGGGGCCCACCTCTTGGATCTGTGAGGCTACCTCCTGTATCACCCCTTAGAACAAACTGCCACACCACAACGTGGTGGGGACCACCTCTTCAATCTGTAGGGGCCACCTCTTAAATCTGTGGGGCTACCTCCTGTATCAACCCATACAAAGCAAAGTGCCACACCACACACGTGGTGGAGGCCACCTCATGAATCTGTGGGCCCACCTATTGAATCTGTGGGGCTACCTCCTGTATCAACCCTCAAAGCAAATTGCCACATGGAGCAAAGTGCCATACCACACACGTGGGGGGGCACCTCTTGAATCTGTGGGGGCCACCTCTTGAACCTGAAGAGCTACTTTCTCCCTCCTACCTGTACCGCCTGGTGTTAGCATGATAAGTATTTTCAGTGCTTATTAACACACACATACCTGTACAATGATAACTCCTGGAACACGTGTTATTTGGTCTCTCCCCTAATCGAATAATGGTACCTGCATATTGGAGTTCGGATGAGTTCTACTGGAAGTGCGGGCTCCAGCGTGAACTGTCGGTGTTGTGGGACGCCGGTGAGAAAGGGAAAAGAATAACATAGGAACATAAGAAATAGTAATAATATTAGGAATGTGTGATATTTGGTCTCTCTTTTGTTCGGGTCCTGATACTCACATACCAGACCCAGGTAGGCTCTACAGAGTGCGAGCTTTAGTATGGACTATCGGTGATGTAAGGCGCTGGTAGGGAGGCGATTGAAATATCAAATGGTACTGATTATTATTATTGGATAATCAAAATGCAACACTTTTATATTCCAATTATTCCCTGAGTTGACACCTTACCTTATGACACATGATGAATACTCCAGACACACTATAGTTCTGTTACACTTAGGGCAACTCAAGTTGCATAAACTCTGACGATGGCGACATGAGATATGCGGTATATAAAGGAGGGTTTCCTTGTTTGGATTATCCCCTTGACGTATCAGTCCCGTGAATCCATAATCTGAGTTTGTATAAATAGTTTTGCCCATACTTGTATTTATCACATGTTTAACTTATTTATCGCATATACCTATGCTCTTCATACTGCCTTCTATGCATGTTTTCAGCTCAGATTCATCAATATATATATATAATATATATATATATATATATATATATATATATATATATATATATATATATATATATATATATATATATATATATGATTTACTGTCATTCCTTTTATTTCCCATATGTTATTTTTTATTACTTATACCTGCGTAGTTGAACCACATCACTTGATCATGTACAACGTGTACCTACTATGCACGCCATCTAGCTTCATTATATGTACTCGCAGGGTTGCATCTGACAACCCTTGATTCTCATGTACAGATCCTATAGACTGGACCTTGGTGGCCTTGTTGGAGCAGATCAGAGTGTGGACCGGATCCTTTCGTGGCGATCAGGACGCAGCAGAAGCTTGGACATCATCGTAGCTCTTCCTCCCAGTTCCTCTCCTTTTGGTTCTCGAGACCCCTCTTGCTGCTCGTGAGTACCTGTCAGCTTTTGTATATTTCTTCATGTATTGTACTTTTATATTTTCTGGTAATGTAATATTCCTGTAATATTGTATCACTTTCTGTGATAACTATGTACTTGTACTTTTCTGTTGGAATGTATATTACCATTGTGCTTTCGCACT
>JAVJIF010004397.1:0-92949 GCA_038442645.1 Agave tequilana | reverse complement strand
CCAATCAAGATGTGAAAAGTTGAGGATAACGCTCCCGGATAGCGTCCTCACGCTCCCAAGTGGCCTCCCCTGGCGCATGCCTGTTCCATGACACCAACACCAATGGAATAGCTCTGTTCTTCAGTGTCTTGACACTCCTATCCAGAATGGCCAACGGCTGCTCTTGGTATGAAAGATCGGTTGTAGCTCCAGCTCGGAATGGTCCAGAATATGGCCGTCATCCCTGACATACTTCCTCAACTGAGACACGTGGAAGACATTATGCACCCCGTCCAAAGATGCGGTAATGCCAATCTATAGGACACATCTCCCACACGATCCGGATCTCGAATGGGCAAATATACCTCGTGACTTAGCTTCCCCACGTGAACCGAACCGGATTACACCTTGTAGGTTGATATCTCAAGAACACATGATCCCCGGTCTGGAATTCCAATGGCCTCCTCCGAGTGTCAGCCCAACTCTTTGTCTACTCTGAGCAGCCTGAGATGATCTCTGATAACCCTGACTTTCTCTGTCGCCTGCATCAGGATCTCTGGTCCCAAAAGACTCCTCTCACCGACTTCATCCCAACAAATCGGTGATCGGCACTCCTACCATACAATGCCTCAAAGGGTGCCATCTAATACTTGCCTGATAGCTGTTGTATATGAAAACTCAGCCAAGTGAAGATGATCTTCCCACGATCCTCCGAAGTCAATCATGCAAGCCCTCAACATATCTTCAAGGATATGGATAGTCCTCTCAGATTGTCCGTCTGTCTGAGGATGGTATGAAGTACTGAATTTCAGACGAGTTCACAGACTCTCTTGGAGACTTTCCCAGAAATGAGATCTGAATCTGGTGTCTCTATCTGAACAATACTAACTGGAACTCCATGCAGACGAACCACCTCCTTCATATACTTATCGCCAAAACCTCTGTCGACTGGCCTACCCTGAATGGTATGAAGTGAGCTGACTTGGTGAGGCGATCAACTATCACCCACACCGCATTATTACCTTTGGGACTCCGAGGCAATGCCGTCACAAAATCCATGGGATGTGCTCCCACTTCCATTCGGGGTATCGGCAAAGGTTGAAGAAGTCAGCTGATCTCTGATGCTCGATCTTAATCTGCTGACAAACCAAGCACTTGGCAACAAAACTGGGCTATCTCTCTCTTCATAGCATTCCACCAAAAGTGCTTCTTCAGGTCCTGGTACATCTTGTTTCCCCCAGGGTGTATAGAATAAGCTGAACTGTGTGCTTCCTCCAAAATCTTCTGTTGACTTCTCTCGGGGAAACACAAAGTCTATCTCCAAAAATACAATGCACCATCTGGGTGAATGCAGATATCCGACCTCAATCCAGCCCTCACCTGAGCTCTGAATGTCTGCAATCTGGGGTCCTCCTTCTGAGCTTCCTTGATCTCCCCTATCAATGATGACTGGATCTGTAAAGCCAGAACTGCCCGGCCTTATCACCTCCTTGCACTAACATCAAATCCAACCTGATGAATTCCTGAACCAACTCCCTCTGCTGCGTGAGGTGGACTAAGCACTCTGTCTGGCATCCTGCTCAGTGCATCAGGAACGGTGTTGACTTTGCCTGGATGATACTGCAAGTCAATATCATAGTCCGCCATAAGCTCCAACCACCTCCTCTGCCTCATATTCAACTCCTTCTGCGAGAAAAATATACTTGAGGCTCTTGTGATCTGTGTATATCAACACTTTGTCTCCCAGAAGGTAGTGTCTCCAGATCTTCAAAGCAAATATCACAGCTGCCAACTCCAAGTCATGAGTTGGGTAATTCCTCTCGTGAGGCTTCAACTGCCTAGATGCATATGCTATAACATGATCATGTTGCATAAGCACACACCCCAGGCCTTTACCTGATGCATCACAGAAAATGACCATCCTCCTCTTCCTGAAGGAGTCCTCAAGATTGGAGCTGAAATAAGCCTCTGCTTCAACTGCTCAAATGCTGCATCACATTCTTCTGTCCATATGTATCTCTCCCTTTTCTGGTGAGCTGGTCAACGGAGCTGCAAGTCTAGAGAAATCCTGGACAAAGCGCCTGTAATATCCGGCTAGTCCAAGAAAGCTCTTTATCTCAGTCACGTCTTCGGAACTGGCCAACTTCACTGCCTGGACTTTACTAGGATCAACTGAAATTCCTTCTGCTGAAACTATGTGTCCAAGGAAAAACTATGCTGTCCAACCAGAATTCACACTTGCTCCTCTTGGCATGAAGCTGCTCCTGCTGAAGAGTCTGCAACACAATTCTCAAGTGCTCTGCATGCTCACTATCATCCTTGAATAGATCAGGATGTCATCTATAAATACAACTACAAACTGATCCAGGTAAGGAGAGAACACTCGATTCATCAAGTCCATGAAAACTGCAGGGGCATTTGTGACTCGAAAGGCATAACCAGAAATTCATAGTGGCCATATCGGGTCCTAAATGCCGTCTTCGGAACATCCTCCTTCCTCACCCTCAGCTGATGGTAACCCGACTGCAAATCTAACTTAGAAAATACACGGGCTCCATGAAGCTGATCAAACAAAATCATCAATCCGGGGCAAGGGATACTTGTTCTTGATGGTGACCTTGTTCAACTCCCTATAATCAATACAAAGCTCTTACCACCATCTTTCTTATTCGCCAAGAGCACTGGAGCTCCCCATGGTGAAGTGCTTGGTCGAATCAATCCTTGTCTGAATACTCCTGCAGTTCCTCTTCAAGATCTCCAACTCTGTCGGTGCCATCCTGTACGGAGCCTTGGATATAGGAGCTGCTCCTGGAATTGTATCAATGGAGAACTCAATATCCTCTCCGTGGAAGCCCTGAGACCTCAGCAAAGACTCCTGGAAATTCATCCCACACTGGCACTCCTTTCTGAACCTCCGAAGTGGTCATCTGAATTTCTTCTCAAACCCACGCTCCACCTCTCGAGCGCTGGTGAGAACTTCTGCATAGGTCTTCAGATGATGGGGCATTAGGAACATCTGAATGTCCATTTGCAGACCTTGCTGGAACCTGCTTCCCTCTTCTCCTCATCCGTCACCATGTATGGGGCGAAACGACTCAGCCTGAGAAATTCTGCAGCATACTCATCTACGGATCTATCCCCTGTTGAAGCCTGATGAACTGCTCCTCCATGTCCTTCTGAGCAGTGGCGGGGAAGAAACGACTGTAGAAGCTCTTGAGAAAAGTATCCCAAGAGATAGGTTTCTCCAAGCGAGCTTCCTCTGCAAGCCACCAAGTCCTGGCTATGTCCTTCAGCTGGATCTTTGCAACCTCCAGGGTTCTCCTTAGGCACCCTGCGGCGTTCAGCAGATCGGTGTGTCTGTTAACCACTGTTCAGCCTCCAATGGCCTCTCGACTCCAGTGAATACGGCGGCTGTTAGCCGTCGGAAGTCTGAGATGTTCCCCGGCTTCTGCTCCTTCGGGGCTGCCAACTCCTGCCTGAGGAGCTCAGTCTGCTGATGCTGATTCTCCATCTGCTGTTGCTGGTTCCCAGCATAGTCTGAATGATCCTCAGGATATCAGCACCCTCTCCTCCTACGGGTCCATTCGGTACTTGCCCGACATTGTTGCGACCCGAACGTCTCTCCATACCGAAAGGGATAAGATCTGGAATTGGAAACAAAAGGGAAGGAGTTTAGGATACGAGGAATGAATCAAGGACGAAGTCAAGAAGGACTATATAACTTTGTACATTGTAGTTGGCATTAGAAAATCACTAGAATTTGCCACTTGGTTGTACTTTTAGGTTTGAGAGCCTAGGCTCTGATACCAACCTGAACGCCCCGATTCCAATGATACGGGAACGTCACTGCAACGCCATATACGTAGGTCAGATGGTGCCCCCACGTATATACGCTAAGCCTTAAGTACAACAAGTATCAGAGTACAACACACAGCGTGGTATATTCATATGCCAACTTACAAAGATAAATAAAAGTTATACAAGTTATGATAAGCAAAATCACTTTACAAGTGTCCTTATCACAACCAAGTCCAAAATGAATCCTATACAACCAAAAATACAAAAATGCTCACGAAATGGATGGAGATCCCGTGAACCAAAAGGAAGAGTCGGCACGATGAGACTAGAGCTGGTCAGCCTGCTCAGAAAGATAGGCCCGGTCCTCTGTGGAGGGCTCCACTTCGTTTCCAAGCCTCAGAATCTGAATATGCAAATTCAAAGGGTCAAGACATATAATAACAAATAAAAGATAGTCAAGTGACATAAGGATCATGAATAAAGGCAATGAAGTTACAATAAATAGCAATGAATAACAAGCGATGTAAACTCAATAAGGTAAGATCATATGCAACAAATCTACAATTTACGTCTTATTATTATTACTTGTCTTACCGTGATATCTAGCTATGTGACCCAGCGTCCCAGAGCACATAGATCCATATCCTGGTGAAACAAGGTTGTTATTGGAAACAGCGGTTGTATCGACGAACTATGTTTACAGTGGGTCCCGTGCATACCCGGGACCACGGCCCAGGATTGTTCCGTTGCTTGAAGACGGAACCCTGCCGCAAGGCTAAACAGGAGGGACTTATGTATGCCCTTGTCATGACAGTAAACAGGAAAGGGAGCAAGCACTCCCCTCGGTCCCTGGAGTCCACACAGGTAAGACCGGAACAGTAATTGTACATATACCTAAAACCACTGTAAACACGAACACATATCGATATTCCGCATATTTCCCCCGACCCATATGTAAGTTGGTACTTTTTATGTAAAAGTCAAGTGTATCATGCTTAGTTTTAAGAGATGGCATGATAAGTGGTGATATTTACTATTTAACATGTCATGAAACGAGTATATGCAATAATAAGTCATGAGGCATTAAGAGATACATCCACTCAGTAATAGATCATGTAGAGCCAGTATTGAAGCATGAACAAGCAAGATATAATACACATGTAACAAGTATAAGAACCAATTCAGAACAGAAATAACTATGACACACAGTCAGAATTAGTCGACTAGGGGTAAGCTTTAGTCGACTAATAGGGAGCTCTAGTCGACTAACAGAGAATCAAGTCGACTAAGTCTGTTGATACAGAAGTTGGATTTCTGGTCCAGGGAGATTAGTCGACTAGGAGGATTCATGAGTCGACTAATAGGGATTTCCAGAGAGTTGAGATTTATGTCCAGAAAAGATTAGTCGACTGATATTTGGGGTAAGTCGACTAATACTGTGTTTCCAGAAAAACTAAGTTTCAGCTAAGTGTTCTAGTCGACTAGTTCTTAGGGTAAGTCGACTAATACTGGGAAAAACAGTGGCAGAACAGATTTTCTGGAAATTGTGTTTGATGGTTCAATTCATGGTTTTGGTGACCTAGGTGTACAAGAGGTGTAGATACAAGTGTTTCTAGGGCTAATTCAAGTCTTGGTGAGTGAAATACTCACTTGGAACCGTTAGATCGAAGCTCTACGAGTCCGGGAAGCGGGTAGTCGTCAAAGGCACCTATGAGATCCTTGGCGACGAAGTGAGCCACGATCCAAGCTTCAATTCAGTTGCTTTGGGCTGGAGGGAAAGGTCTTGAAGTGTTCTGGAGCTAGGTTTAGGTTGAGGAAGAAGAGGGTTTGGGAGAGAGTTTTCTCTTTTGCTTGAAGTGAAGGAGAAAAAAAAAAGTAAATGCAAATGAAAAGCTATATATAAGATGGGGATTTTGTGAAGGAGGGTGTAATAATGCAATTGAGAGGGGGGTTTTGTGTAAAAAAGGGGTTGAGGTGAGTGTCCTCTCCTTGGCCACTTGGCCGGCCATAGGAAGGAGAGAGAGTGAGTGGGGTTAGGTGAGTGTGTGAGTGGGAAATGAGGTGGAAATGAAGTGGAATTGGAATTTTGCAATAATTGAAAAAATGTCCGAAATTCAAGTATCTCGGATTGGTCTGAAAATTTTACAAAAATCAAGAAAAATATTTGAAGACTCATGGTGAAATTCGTTTGAAGAAATACTGTATAGATTTAATTAAAAAATCCCGGAATCAGTTATTTGCCGACTCCGAAAGAATTTTCATAAATTATAAAATTCTCAGAAAAAGTGTATAAGTAGGAAATATGATTCTAAGTAATAAAGTCTAAGGGACTTTCTAAAAATTCCTAACAGTTTGGGAGATGAAAAATTCGGGAATCGGTCAGCGGCACTGGCCGACACCGTTTTGAAGAAATTCATTTTAATTCCAGAAAATTCCAGAAAATCTCATAAAATCTTAAAATATGGAAAATGATATTTGAAATTAAAATCGGTCAAATACGGAAGGTAAATCGGAAAATACGATCGAAAGACTGAGTACGTAACTAAGTACGTATTCCGGGAGAGGGGTATTACATAATCTAATGGCAATAATGCGGAATTAAAAACTTCTTAAACTAAACACCACGTATAACACAAGAGTGTGGCCGAATTCCCCGTGAAGGGCTCTGGACTAACTCCTCAAGATTCCTCTAAATAAGAGTTGAGGGTGCCGCGTTGGCTCTCTTGATTGAATACAAGTGTTAGCAAACAAACCTCAAGCATATATCAATAGCACACAATATATCAAGCATATAAAGATAAAGACAATAATAGCATGCAAGATATAAAGACAAGTAAGAGATAGAGAGAGCAATTGCAAACACGGGAGATTTGTTTCGAGGTTCGAGCACACTTGCTCTACGTCCCCGCCTCAACACTATGAAGGATTTCCACTAAAATCGACCCCAACGGATCACTGGGTGCCGCAACACCTACAAGCTCCTTGGACTCTCTAGTCCCTCTCTTGTTCCCTCAAGAACACACTGCAAGCTCACTAGCTCGCGAGGCCGCACTCAAATAAAGAGTTCACACACGAACTCAAAACCACCGCGAACCCGAAGTCCGCCCCCTCAAATACGAAGATGGAACTTTGGTGATCACAACTCTTTCATCACCTAAAATCCTCTCACAACAAAGATCCCTATAGGTAGATATAGCAATGGATAGCTCAAGTGTTGTATGAGAAAACTAGGATTGAAATGGTGGAGGAAAAATCAAGAAAATCACTTTGAACCACTCTTGATAAACTCCCCTTTTGATTGGAAAATATTTGCTCTCAAAACAAGTGGGAGAAACCTCTTAATAGATGTAGGAAAAACTGGTGCAAAACCACTTGAAAAATCTTGGAGAAAACAGCCCCAAAAGCCCCCTTTAAATAGGGCTAGAAAAACTAGCCGTTGGGCAGTTTTTCAGCCCAGGCGGCTGGCGATCGACCGGCGGCCGACCGCCAACGGTCAGATTTCTGACCGTTTAGGGCAGCGGTCGACCGGCCCGGCGACCGAGACCCTGGAACAGAGACAGACTTCTCCGTCGGTCGATCGTCCCGGTCGACCCGGGCTTTCCAGAGAGCAGAAGCTCTCTGCGGTCGACCGGGTCGGTCGACCGGCCCTCCAGCCAAAACTGGCGTGCACGTTTGTGCATGTCGGTCGACCGGTCCGGTCGACCGACAGAAGCCAGACAGGTCAGTTTTGGGATTGAAAAACTTAGTTTTATTTCTTAAATAAATCCCATAAATTCACGAAAAATCTACAAAAATAGTTCAATATAATACTTTGATAAACAAACATGTTTAACTAAAATCAAGACATGTTACAAACAATTTGAACTATTTTTGTAGCTTAGAAATTTTGGTTCAAAACAAAAACTGTATTTTTTCCAAATTGATTTTTTCAAAACTTATTTTTCCAAAACTTCTCCAAATAACAAAACAAGATATTTTAAACACTTTGAAAGCATAAAGTGTATGGATATGATCCACTACACATACATGTGAAATATCTACGTTTTTGACATTAAGCTCTAAACAAGGTTTGGTTAAACAAATGTATATAATAAACTCCAAAAATCAAACGGTATTTTGTCAAAATGAAAAGTCTTTTCCAAATGAAAATTCTTTTCTAAAATGAAATCTCTTTATGAAAACATAACTGAATTAAGAGTGTGTGTGTGTGGTATTCTTGAGCAATCCACCAACTATTCTATCCTTTACATTTAATCTAAAAACAAAATCTTATAAAAACAAACCTAGACACAAGTCTTCATGAAGTCTTCACTTGAAGTCTTCTTCTCCTTCTTGACTTGGTCCAAACTTGATCAACGAGCTAGACTCCTCTTGAGTACTTGATATGGTCTCGATGCACAGGCTCTTGAATCAAACCGTGCTAGCTTCAAAACTTGACTTTAAATCCTTTGTTGAAGCTACACACCTACTAAGATTTTGATCATAAATCTGAGACTAATTAAACACAAGATCATTAGTACTATAACTACATGAGTGATCATCATCAAAAACTAGAGTGATGGGCCTTTGGGCCAACAATCTCCCCCTTTTGATGATGACAAAACTCATGGAGTTATATATGCATGGATTAAAGTAAAGCTTCAAAGAAGCTCCCCCTTAACTCATGCATCATAATAAACAAATAGATATGCAATGAAAGCTCATAAACATGTATGCAAATACAAGGAGATAAACATGCATAAACAAGCATGAAACACATTAAACTTTTTCTCTTATTTGCAAAACAAAACATATATGCATAAAACATAAATTCTTTTTTCAAAAACATGCATATATACTAAAATACTTCTCCCCCTTTTGTCATCATCAACAAAGGGTTTAAAGTAAAAACAAAAACAATGTTTCTCCCCTTTTTATCATAAACAAAGAGATCAATAAGGGGTGAAATCAAATCAACCAATAAAAAGATATATGCGATATACATTCATGAAGAGGAAGACGCTAAGTTAACTTCCCTACATATATGCATTACATGAAAGAGGGATGACAATCCCTAATTCACATAACACATAATATGCAATGCATAAGAGGAGATGTGAAGCTTCCTCTACACACGTGTATCGCATAAAGAAGAGTTGTCAAGCTCCTCAATATAAGATACACTCAACATGAATCTATATGTAGAAGAGATGTTAGGCTCCCATTGCATATAGGCAATACACATCAAACATTTTTAACATTTCTTATTAAAACAAAAATTTGAATTTTCTCAATAAATCAAAATTTGAAATATATTAGTAATTCAATTTTAAGAAACCAAATGTAAATAAACATTACAAATCTTCAGAGTTTCCACCACCAGGCTCGTCGACCGACGTCCCGGAAGGCACTTATAGCTGGCTTCTTAACGGTCTGGTTGAAGAGTTGTGTGGTGCCATTCTCATGGCAATGTCATTCATCCGACTGTCTTGTTGCCTGCCGTTCGTTTAGTCCATGGTCGTTCTCTTGGACTTCTTCCAGCCATGGTGTGCTGTATTCAAAGAGACCTTCGTGCATTGCCGGAGGCTTTCTGTAGGCCACCAAAGACGAAGCGGAAAAGGGGGACTATTTGCCCTCCGACGGACCAAACCCCAGATTAGGTTTACCATATACTTATCTAATGGCATGGTTCGCCCTCCACTGTCCTTCTATCATCTAAGCCGGAGAGGAACCCCCAGAAGGTGTTCGAATGGCGCTTCTCGTCGATTTGAGGGATGTTCATGGTCGAAAACTTATGTGGCTGCGGTCCGTAAGCTGCTGTGCCGTCATGACGTCTATAGCCTTTTCCGCTGCTTCCCCTATATTCGCGATGTGGGATATGGTGAAGAATTCAAGGATGTGGGAGAAGGGCGGACATCATTGAGTCGGGAATCTTTGAGTTGCTGGTTAGCATCCGGCCCTCACACTTGTTGTATAGAAGCGGGGACACCTGTTACCTGAAGCCCTATGTTCTGAGTCGGTTCGCCCGCCAGTTTGGGTATGACCAACTGTATGTAGGCAATCCAAACAGCAGTCTGGCCTTTATGGGGAGCCTGATCGATGGAGTTCGTGCCTGGCGGTTCTTCGTTGCTGGCTGTACAGAGGCGCAGCTGTGCATGCCGCTAAGGACTCCGAACCTTCTGACGACCCTGGGATTCTGCCAGTGGTATAGAACTTCGAACTCCATACCCACTGGATTTTCTATTAATTCCTCTAGTGTGAAGTTAATCTCTCAGCGGCTGAAGCAGAAGGTCACTGAGAAGAGCGAGGGTAAAAGGGTCCGCGTTTCAGGCCTCGGGGAATTCATTGCTGTTGATGATAGCGAAGCCTCGGATGCAGGAAGCCTTCGCTTTGAAGCGGATACAGGTGCTGAGGCTCCAGCAGCTGCTCTCTGGGTGGGGTAGGCACGACCCCCATAGAACATGTTGATGTGGAAGATGTGGAGGAAGAAGATCCTGATGTCCACTTCAAACGAAAGCGGGAGGGTGGATCTCGTAGGAAGAGGGTAGTGAAGAAGCCTCGTTGCTACACTCCTACGGTTATTACGGAGGGCGAAATTATGTAGCACCTCCTCCTCCTACCCCATTAGTCATTAAGTTGTCGGCTCCTAGGCCGACTATTGGTAAGCTGCTCCGGACCCGGGTAAGATCGAGTCCATTCTTGTAATACCGTCTTATGTATCCCAGACAGCTTATGGTTTGCTTTATGATTCAGGAACTGAGGCGGTGAGAAGCCCGAGAGTTGAGGCTGCCGGAGAACAGGGGGAGCATTATGATCCCTTGTTTATTATAAGAAAGGCGATGAGGCTGGCTATTTTGCCATCTCGGAAGAGTCTGGAGATGATGCGGCTGATGTAGGTCCTTCCGGGCGCTGGGACTTCAAAAGGAGTCCCATAGCTTCTAGCTCTTTTGGGTGGACCACGGAGGGTTCGACAAGTGAAGGTGGGCCGGACATTCGTGTTGATTCCGCCAAAAATTTTTCAACGGAGCCTGCAGGGACTGATGCGGCCGTCAAGGCAATTGAGGTGACACCATCTTTTGGTACTGTTTTGACCTTTTGACTCCTGCTATTTGTTATGCCTTGCCTAAACACAGTCTTGTTGTAGGTGTTGCGCCTCTGGGTGCATCGATTTCAAGAGAGCCAACCCGTCTTCCTGGGGGAACCAGGAGTGAAGTAAGTACTTCGACCGCGACGGATGCTACTGAGTTGGATGCTTTGTATTACGACCTGCCCTCTTATCAGCCTGAACCAGCCAGAGGAGATGAAATTGAGGGAACGGTAGTCATGGAACCAACCTCACTTCTAACTATATCAATGAGTGAGGTGCCATTGGTTTCGTCAGTGCCGCCTATCTTGCCAGGCGCGGTGCTGAAGGTGATTACCAGTCCTACTTCTCCAACATTGGTAGTTGAGCCAACTCATCCGTAAATGGTCACTAGTCCTACCTCGGTTGTAGCTAGTGTACTGGTTTCAATGAGGACTCCTCCGAGATCACCGACGACCCCTCATGTTGCTGCAGCCAGTGCTCCTACCTCCTTTTACGGTAATGTCAATAAAGGCAGTGGAAACTCTATCTTCAGGGGCTGCTCGTTTGCCAGGAGTTATTGAGGCCGAGAATGAATTTGTGGCTGAGTTAGTCGATAGCTTTTATAGAGCTTGAAGCGATCCATTGCTTTGATCTTGAAGGGCTCGACTACCTCATTCTCTGCTTTAAAGGTGGTCCTCTCCCGAAGCATTGACAGTATCCGAAACTTTAGAGGGGATGATCAGGCCGCTGCATTGGAGCTTCTGGTGGACAGATTTGAGAGGGATGTGGACGAATGGCGCCGTCTTAACCATTCAGATTTAGAGTCTTTAGTTAACGAGCAGCTTGCGTATCTTGTTGCTCAGATGCATGAAGCTCATCTCGCTGCTCAGAAGCTGCTAAGGCTATTTCTTCTGATTTGAAATCCTTAGAGATAAGGAAAGTAGAGCTCGGGGGTTCCATAGATGCTTCTAGTAGTGCTCTTCTTGACGCTGAGGACAAAATTGAAAAGGCTAAGAAAATGATCAGGAAAGCTAATCTCCTTTGTCCAAGGCTGAACCAGTGCGTCTTGAGAGACTGCCCGGCTTGAACAGCTCAAGGCCCAGAATGATGAAGTCTTACGGCAAGAGCTAGCTCAGAGGGCAACCTTGGTTGAAGTTGAAACTCGCTTGGCCCAGACGGCAAGATTTAATGAGGCCGAGTTGAGGTCGCAGACGCTTATCAGGGCTGCTGAAGATAGGAAGACTAGGCTGGCCGCTCTTGAAGGACGGATCAAGTCCTATGAAGCACCTTCATAGCTTGTAATTTGTTTATTCATGTATCCCCCTTTTCGGAATCAATAAAAGTAATTTCGTTTTGACTCCCCTGTTGTATTTCCAACTTGTTCTAGCTTCTGAATTCTTGCTTTCAAGTTGTATTGCAGCCGTTTGAGAGAATAGTCCTTACTGGACTAAAGATGAGACCTGGGCTATCTGCCGGTTCAGAGGTCGCAATGACGTAACCGATTGACAAGCCACCAAGCTCGAAATTTTGTCGTATAATGACAAAGAAATAGTCCTTGCCGGACTGAAGGATGAGTCTTGGCTATCTGCCGATTCAGAGGTCGCAATGACATACCGATTGAGAAAACCACCAAGCTCGAAATTTTGTCGTATAATGACAAGAAAATAGTCCTTGCCGGACTGAAAGATGAGACTTGGCTATCTGCCGGTTCAGAGGTCGCAATGACGAAACCGATTGAGAAGCCACCAAGCTCGAAATTTTTATCGTATAATGACGAAGAAAATAGTGCTTGCCGGACTGAAAGATGAGACTTGGCTATTTGCCGGTCAGAGGTCGCAATGACGTAACCGATTTAGAAGCCACCAAGCTCAAAATCTTGTCGTATAATGACGAAGAAATAGTCCTTGCCGGACTGAAAGATGAGACTTGGCTATCTGCCGGTTCAGATGTCGCAATGATGTAACCGATTGAGAAGCTATCAAGCTTGAAATTTTATCGTAGATGATAAAGAAATAGTCCTTGCCGGACTAAAAAGATGAGACTTGACTATCTGCCGGTTCAGAGGTCGCAATGACATAACCGATTGAGAAGCCACCAAGCTCAAAATTCTGTTGAGATTTGGAAGGAATTGTCAGAGGTATATTGTTAACATGACAACCCGAAAAGTCCACCAAAGACTGAGTGGGACTCAGGAATTTGCTGGGGAGTTAGGAAATGAATTCCATAGAAGATCAAATGTCAGAGGTTTAATGTTAACGTGACAAAAAGAACTTTGTAGGAATTCAGAAAGCAATTTATCAGAGGTGTAATGTTAACTTAACAAAAGGATATGCCAGAGTTATAGTGTTAACATAGCATGAAAAGGTCTCGTTCTCACAGAGAGAAACGAGAAAATCACTGTCATAGGTTTAATGTTAACTTAATAGCGAAATAGATGCCAAAGATATACTGTTAAATACAGCATGAAAAAGGTCTCATTTTCATTGCGAAAACGAGGAGATCACTGTCATAGGTGTAATGTTAACTTAACAGCGAAATGGATGCCAGAGGTATACTGTTAAACATAGCATGAAAAGGTCTCGTTCTCACAGAGAGAAATGAGAAAATCACTGTCATAGTTTAATGTTAACTTAACAGCGAAATGGATGCCAGAGGTAAACTGTTAAACATAGCATGAAAAGGTCTCGTTCTCATAGAGAGAAACGAGGAAATCACTGTCATAGGTTTAATGTTAACTTAACAGAGAAATGGATGCCAGAGGTATACTGTTAAACATAGCATGGAAAGGTCTCGTTCTCACAGAGAGAAACGAAGAAATCACTGTCATAGGTTTAATGTTAACTTAACAGTGAAATGGATGCCAGAGGTATACTGTTAAACATAGCATGGAAGGGGTCTCGTTCTCAGACAGAGAGAAACGAGGAATCACTGTCATAGGTTTAATGTTAACTTACAGCGAAATGGATGCCAGAGGTATACTATTAAACATAGCATGGAAGGGGTCTCGTTCTCGCAAAAAGAAACGAGAAAATCACTGTCATAGGTTTAATGTTAACTTAACAGCAAAATAGATGGAAGATCTTTATATGTGGTCTTACCATTCTATGGATGAGAATTGGTAAGTGATTTTGGAAAGGGAATCAAATGGGAACAGGTCCCTTAGAATTTTTAGCAAATCCTCAGCTGTCAACGGGTTTGATATGCCTTTACCAACTACCGTTTGAGTCGGGCTAGCCATGCTATTCCCTCAGCATGATGAGTTGTCGAGGACTTATGTTGGGCTTAAAGGCCAACATTTTCCTCTATCCTTAACCGTTAAAGGTGTTGGATCATGTGGTTAGTGCATGTAACCTTGATTCTCCTTTGAGACAACCAGTGTATGACCAGGTTCCTACCGGTTTATGGTTGTATAATCTCGTTTGGAGGAAGAGAGGGCTCTTTCTGCGTACCTTGGATTTGAGGTCTTGATCAGAGGTGTAATGTTAACTTGATCATGAGAAGGATCCTTAATCAAGGATAATACTTTTTTAAGAACTTGCCATTGATCGGCATCATGAGTAAATCACTATCTGAAGTCATAAGGCGATATGCTCCGTTTGAATAGACTGTTTCTATTACAAACGGTCCTTCCCATTTAGGTTGAAATTTGCCTTTAGTTTTGTGCGTCATGATCATCGGTCGTCTGACGGCTAAGACCAAATCTCCTTTCCAGAAGACTCTTTGTTTGACCTCCTTATTGAAGACTTTTGAGATTCGAGCTTGATACAACTCGATGTACTGCTGAGCTTGTAGCCGCTTCTCATTTGGGGCTTCGAGCTCTTGAAGACGCAACCGATCATTGTCCTCTTGATGTGATCTTAGTGATTAGAGCAACTCGTAATGACGGCATCTAGATTTTCAATGGTATGATTGCTTCACACCCGTGCACCAGGAAAAAAAGGCGTATTGCCTGTCGGGGTTCGAACCGTGGTTCGGTAGGCCAAAGACATTCACCAAGCTTTTCGTCTCAATCTCCTTATTCGAGGAAACAAACTTTTTGAGTAGCTTGATGATCGTTTTTTTGAATGCTTCCGCCAAGCCATTAGCGGTGGGATTATAGGCAGTTGAAGCTACATTCTGAACTCGGTATTTATCACAGAATCGATAGAATACCTGGCTTATAAATTAGGGACCGTTATCATGGATGATCCGCCTAGGGACGCCAAATCGATGGATGACATGGTGTTTGATGAAATTAACCACGTTAGAAGTTTTAACTTCGACCAGTGTTATAGCTTCTGCCCATTTTGAAAAGTAATCAGTTATTGCCAGAATAAACGGTGTCCTTTTGTCGAAGAGGGGCTGATTGGCCCTACGACATCGATTCCCCATGCCTCAAATGGCCATGAAGCAACAGTTGGGTGGAGCAACTCCGGAGGCTGGTGTATGAAGTTCGCATGAATTTGGCATGCTTTACACCTTCATGCATATTGGATGGCATCGACTATTATGGTTGGCCAATAATATCCAAGCCTATGCAATCTGTCTTTGAGTTTTGGACCTGGTGATGAGCTCCGCATATGCCGTCGTGTGCTTCTTTAAGCACTTCCTGTGCCTTTAAATTAGAAAGGCAACGGAGGAGGACACCGTCATATGAACGACGGTAAAATGTCTTCAGAGTTGGGACGACGGTAAAGTGTCTTCAGAGTTGGGTCATAGTAAAAACGGAGAGACCTTCGCCTGATAGATGCCGCTTCTTTAGGATTGTCTGGCAGCAGACCATGTAAAGCGTAGTCAATGAAAGAAAATCGCCAATCTCTCGGCTCAAGATCCGTTGAGATATTATAGACCTCTCTGGTTCTTAACATATGTTTAGAACAGACAAGGTGTCGAGTCGCCACTGTAAGGTGACACTCGGTGTCGACTGGCAAGGCTATTGTTGTTGCTAATACAGTAAGAGCATCCGCTTTAGTATTCTGAGATCGAGACACGTGCCCGATGTAGAAATCATCAAACAGATTAACCAATTTGATGACCGTGTGATAATAAGGCACCAAATCCTCGCGGCGGACCTCATATTCGCCTTTACCTGATTGATAATTAGTTTTGAATCGCCGTAAGCTTCAAGGTAGCGTACCCCTATTCCGTGGGCGAGCTGAAGACCGATGAGTAGAGCATTATATTCCGCTACATTGTTGGAGCATGATTCCATCAGAGAAAATGCTCTAGGAAGGACATGATTCTGTGGAGAGATAAACACAACCCCACGCCGGCAATGATCTTGCCTTTAGGGCCTATTCGTGATGCTCCATCGAAGAACATCTGTCAAACTTCATCCTCTGAAGTTAGATTAGACTCGAAGACTTCATCTGGAATATCTTCATGAAGTTTTGAGTGTTCTGGAACTGGATGAGCGGCCAAGAACTCTGCAAGGGCTTGGCCTTTAACTGCCTTCTGAGGGATAAAAATCATGTCCTATTGAGACAAAAGAAGCGCCTATTTAGCTAATCTTGAATTCAATGATCCTGGCTTCGTCATGAGAAGACGCAAAGGATTCACTCTGGAGATGACATGTATGGTTTGGCTGACCAAATAATGTAATTCTTCTGAACGGTAAAGACAAGAGCTAAGCACTCCTTCTCATTAGGATTATAGCGAGATTCCGCCCTATTAGAGTCCTGCTCAGGTAATAAATGGCTTGTTCGTGACCATTGTCGTCTTTTTGAGCAAGCAGGGCACCAAGAGAATGGTTCATAGCTTTCACTAAAGTAAGAATGGTTTTCCTGATGTGGGAGGCACTAAGACTGGAGGTTTTGTGAGATATCTTGATATCCTCATAAGCTTCTTGACAAGCTTGATCCCATACAAAGGAAGCACCCTTTTTCATGAGTCGGGTGAACGATTGACAACGGCCTAAGAGATTTGCGATGAATCTTCTGATATAAGCCTGTCTACCTTGCAAGTCTCTAAGCTCTTTGAGGTTCCTAGGTGGATGCATGTTCTGAATGGCTTTGACTTTGTCTGGGTCAAGATGAATTCCTTTTGATGTAACAATAAACCCAAGGAACTTGCCACTCGAAACTCCCAAGAAGGATTTTGTCGGATTCATTTTTCAGTTGATGAGCCCGCATTATGTCGAACATCGTTCTCAAGTCACGCAGATGGTCATTCTTATTGCGGCTTTTGACAGCAATGTCGTCGACATTACATTCTACCGTTTTCAGAGATGATCGCAGAAGATTGTACTCATTGCCCGCTGATAGGTGCTCCGGCGTTCTTTAGCCCGAAGGGCATCACAGTGTAACAGTACACCGCCAAGGGTATTCGGAACGAAGTATGCTTCTCGTCGTCGAGATACATCTTAATCTGATTGTACCCTGAAGAGCCGTCCATAAAAGACATTCTTTCGAATCCACAAGTATATCAATCATGACATCGGTGATGGGCAGTGGGAATTCATCTTTAGGACAAGCTGTATTGAGATCACGGTAGTCGATGCAGATCCGTATTTTCCCATTCTTCTTGAGAACGGGAACGATATTAGCAACCCAATCTGGATGCTGTTCCTCCGTATGAAGCCACATGTAATGAGCTTATGAACTTCGACTCAATAGCCTCCATAATGTTCGGGTGAAACCGACGTTGTTGCTGCTTGACTGGCTTGGCGTCAGGTTTGATATTTAGACGATGCATGGCCACTTGTGGATCAAGTCCGGGCATGTCTTCGTAGTTCCATGCGAAGGCGTCTATATACTCCTTTACGAGTATTATTAATTATTCTTTTTCCATAAGCGATAAGCTCCCACTTATAACGATGGGTTTAGGGTATTCTTGACTACCCAAGTTGACCTGCATCACATTATCTTCGGTAGGTGGTTCGCGCAGTTCGAATCGCTTTTCCCATTGGAGTTCCAATTGTTGAACCCATGGTTCCTCATCAATAATTTTCGCTGGCCAATTGACTGCTTGAAGTCATATTAACGGTGAGATTCTCGAACATCATTCCCACACTGACATCTGAGTCCCACTCGGAGGAAGAGGCAGAATGTGATGGAATCGGTTCGCCATCCCTGAATTGAACCGTTGCTGGTGGTTAGGGTGTGACGTATCCCAACCCCCTGCGTGTGTTATCATAGTAATTTGCAGGCTTCCCTTTTGGCACAAAGTTACGCAGTAAACTACGCCTTCCTTTTCTGAAATTCAGGCCCTCTCCATACTTTAGGTTATACCCATTTTCTTCATCATATGGCGCGCTGGTCGCGCATAGTGGAAGAATTGTGGGGTATCTGAGTCTGAACTTGAATCTGCGGCTGTGGACCCTCGTGGTTGGGTTTTACCGAAAATTATCGGTGACTGACCTTCTTTGATGGAGGGATCACTAAAACGGCCCCTTCTATAGATTCCATGGGTGTACTGGACGCGCTTGGTTTATGTAAAGGGATGTGCAGAGAGCTATCCGTAATGGATTCAAACAACCCAACACTCACAGGATAATCAAAGGAAATAATTATCATTAATTACCCATTCGCCCTCATCTTCAGAAGGAGCGTTACATTGGGGATTAAGACATGCTATATTGGTTCATTAACCAAAATGTCTGGCACGTCTGCTTCAGATTCTAAATCCACCTCATTGCCACTATCATCATCATCCGGCAATTTCTTTCGATGTTTCACCGGTCTCTTGATACAGGAGAGCGTCAGTAAAGTAATTTTCTACCCCTTTGAATGGTTGCTTCTCAGCGAAGACAGTTCGTACTGTCGCGTCATCTTCAACATATTTGAAGCACTGGTGCAGAGTGGTGGAAACGATCCAGTTGGCGTGAATCCATGGTCGTCCCAGTAGCAAGTTGTATGACGTGTCAGCGTCAATGACATAGCACGTCACTTCTGACTTCAGGCTCCCGATTCGGCAACGGAGTCGAATTTTCCTAAGTGGATAACTACTTCCGGCATTAAAACCGTATATTGTTGTAGTGGTTGCGGAAAACCTATATAGTGGTATACCGAGAAAGCAGAGGAGCCCTTGGGGATGATGCTGAGTGCAGACCCCGGTCAACCTGTACCCTTTCAATGCATGTTGAACCGATTGTATCCGGTGTAGTATAGAGGTCGATCGTGCTTGTTATCCTTGAGAAGCATATCTTCCGCTGTGAAGGTAATAGCGGGTGCCTTTGACTGTACATGAAGGAAGACTGAGCGTCATCTTTAAGGATTTCTGGCATGTATGTCAGGAATGATTCTGAATCAGCCAGCGCATCTCTGAGTGCTTCTGTTGTCTCCTTTGAGAGACGAACGAGCTCGCGTATGGTAATACGAGCCGAGATATTAGCCAGCTGGGCCAATATGTCAAAACGAAACGGCGTGTCAAGCCTGGGCCTGAAGGTTTTTTCAGGACATGGTCGAACCGGACTTCCTTAGGCTTCTCCTTTCCCTTGGTTGGGACTGAAGCGGATGCTGGTACTTGTACTGACGTCGTTTGCTGTTGTGTCTCGTCAGTAGCTTTCTCATACTGTTTTAAATATGATTTTCTGGATCGAGTACCCGTCGGCTGAGGTACATCAGCCTGCGTCGTGCAAGCGTGCTTTTCTCCTTCAGAATCACTGAGAGAAGCTGATGTGAAATTGTCATCGTCTGGCAGGATAGAGATGACATTGCAAGATTTGCCCTTCAACTTGGACTTCTTTGAATCCCATTGTTCGTCTTGGACAAGGTCTGGGTGTATCCACATGATTTCCCCTGTCTCCAATGTCAAGGAACAAGACCCCTATTATCTTGAGTTTTAACTGAAGGATGCTTGACTTCCAACCGTGGTGGAGGGATTGGATAAGTCCCGTCAGGAACTGTGACCTTTGGTGTTTTGCCGAACTCAAGGGTCACCATATTTGCAGTGACTTTTCTTTTATTCTGACTTCAGTGTCAGGACTCCGGCGTCAATCAAAGCTTGAATTCTGTCCTTGAGGACAAAACACTTGTTGGTAGGATGGTGAATCATCCTATGAAAGAGACAGTATTTAGGATCGTTCGTGCGTCCTATTTCACTAGGGCGTCGAGCATCCGACAGCTTCAATTTATTTCCTTTGTGGAGTAAATGGAATATTGTGACCACTTGATCGTCTTTAAAGGAGTATTGTTTAAAAGAAACTTAGACTCCTGATTATTGAAGCCGCTCTTCTTGGCCTTCGACTGAACATCTCCTGATAATTCTACGGACATAGTCTCTTTCCCTTTGTCTTGAGAAGACTGTGCCATGTCGCCACGTCCTTTACTATTCATACCCCATTTGCCTTTAGGGGTAAATGGTTCGAATTTTTTAGCCAACTTTTCGGCTATCTCAGCTTGCTCGACCAGTTTTTTTCAGGTATGGGCTTTGACAGCCCCCATGCGAACCTCTACTTGGTCTAAGAAGTTATGCCTGCACGTCTGTAAGAGCATGGGTAATGGATCCCTGCTGGGCACATCAAAGACAAGTTTTTGAACCGCTCAATGTAGTCACGGACAGATTCGTCCTTCTTTTGTACGGTAAAGAGGAGTTTGTCCATGGTTACCTCGGTATCGTCCTCATAGAAACGAGGAAAAGAATCGGGTTTTTCAGGTCGATCCAGGAATTGACGGAGCCCGGAGGGAGACTTCGAAACCAGTCAAATGCTACCCCCTTTAAGGTGCTAATGAACAGCCTAGCCATGATAGCATCATTGTCTATACATTACCGGTCTGAGACCGAAAATAGTAGATGTGCTGGTTCGGCGAGCTCTTACCATCGTACGTATGTAACGTTGATGGTTTGAACTTTGGTGGGTATAGTACTGAATCCCACTCCAGCGGGTAAAGACGGACTGCCCCTACTTTCTTTAATTCATCCCTCTGAGCTAGGGATGCGATTTGAGCTTGGATGGCTTTAAGGACTTCAGCGTCCAAAGAAGAACCCTCCTTCGACTTCTCCGTCCTTGACTGTTCATTACTAAGATGTTTTTTCTCATCATAGTTACTTTCGGTATCATTATTATTCCGGTTATTGAGGAGTTGAGCGAGCATCTGTTGGATGTTGTCCAAGGCTTCTTGCTGGGTCTTGAAAGTTTGCTCCTGAGCTTTTAAACGTTGACGAAGGTCATCATTACCGTTATCAGCCATATTCACTGATACTCTGTTTGTTCGCACTGAGCTGACTGTCGCCGAAGAGGCATACCCACTGTCTTCATCCTCTTCATTAGACCATTGGACTGATCCTCTCCTTGGTTCTGGTGAGGTTACTGCAGTTGAGGAAGATGGCTGTTCATAACTGTAGGGTATCGCAACCCTAGATCTAGTGTTTCGGAAGACACCTTCTTCATGTACCAAGACTTCACCCAAGCCTGGGCTATAATCTGGATCTAGGGAGCTGTAGGGAGTATCGTGGGACGCTCGTCTACCCCTATGTAGCTCTCGTCCTCTTCCGGTCATATTAACGGATGCAGAGGGCAGATCTCGCGATACGCTCCTTTGACGATGTTTTACCAGAGCTTGCACCGACAGTCAATCAAAAACTGACCATTGGCCTGGAGGAATGGCGGGGATTGGTCCTAACCGGCAATGGACTGAGTGGACTGTCACCAACTGACATCCCACTTGTTGACAACGGGAAGGGGAAGTCTGGAAAGATTCCGACTTCCGTTTGCTTGTCAAGAATTCCCGTAAGTCAGACCCAGTCGGGCCTAAACAATCCAGCGCAGAGGCTCTGTTGGATTGCGCATAGGATGATGTCCTGTTCTTTTTATCACCGCAGAGGGGATTAGTACTAAATAGTACTTCAGCTCTAGCTTCGCGACTAAGAACCTTGGGAATATCCTTGGGTGCTGAAACTGCATAAGCACTGTTGTCAACACTTAGGGACAATCCCTTAGCTCCGCTACGAAGTGCGAGCTTAGTGCTTGATGAACTGGGGAGCGAAGCACGCTGTGGTGCTTTTTCCGCTATGTTATTGCGAAGGTGGATTAGCCTTAGATAGTGCTTTGGTTCTAAATTCGCGGCTAAAAGCTTTGGAAACGCCCTTGGGCGCTAAAGCTGCATAAGCACCGCTATCAGCACTTAGGGACAATCCCTTAGCTTCGCTGCGAAGAGCGAGCTTAGTACTTAAAGAACCGGAGAACGAAGCACACTGTGGTGCTTTGGTTCCAGCTTCGCGGCTATGAACATCATGCATACCCTGAAGTACAGTAGCTTCGCTCATGAGAACGAGGTCGGCGCAAGGAGTTACTGCTCCTGAATTAGGCGAAGACATGGTCGCCGTGACTTCGCGGCTGACAGTCTTGACAAAACAGGCAGGCCTCTTGCCTTTTTCTTCACGAGAGAGGTGAGATTGTGGCACAGCTACATGTTTTCCATTATGTTTGCAAAATGGGAAAACTTACAAAAAAGAGTTTGAGGAGCTAAATTACAAGTATTCTTAAAAAGATTATAAGTAGATCTCCTCAGAGATTCTGGAGAAGTGTGCCGATAGAGTCTGGTCAGCGCGCGACCACTTTGTCCCTTTTACGATGCGAGCGATGAGATTTCCTTCTCGCCTGGTTCCGGGAATCAGAGAATAGAAGGTTGGTAGAACCCTCTTGCTACTTTTCAAAACCGCCTTCAATTAGGAATTCCTTCTCGCCTGGTTTCGGAGATTCCTTAAGAAGAAGGTACTTAGGGTATCAGCACCCTGATTAGAGAAGTAATTCTCTAAAAGTCTCTGAATTCAAGAACACACGGTGCGTCGTGAAGAAGCCTCTGCTTGTGGAGTCCTTTCTCGAGCGTATCGTCTCAGAAAAGCTCTTCGAAGAAGTCCTCCCTCCTTGTGCCCCTGGCGGGCTATTTATAGGGAGAGCAAGGGTATAACCGTCCCTTGAAAATATGGAAACAGATTGAATCAAATCTGTTTAAATCTGGAAAGTAGCCTTGCTGCGAGGCTAGGATCAGCTTCTGCGAAGTTAGAAATGGCAGGTCGGTTGATCTTCTTGATCCTTTCCATATCGTTAGAGGATTTTCCCTGATCTTCTTACTCGTCTTAGGAGAGTCAAGAGATTATGGAAATCAACTGCCAAATTTGATCTCAGATTTGATCTTAATTGGATTTGATCTGATTGGATCCGATCTCATCCGGAGATTTGATTGGTCAAAGGTTGACCATAGCAGACCAATGGCGGAGCTGCCCGCATTGAGCTCGTAGCGAAGCTAGAGGGCGCACCTGGCGAAGTCAGAAGAAAGCTCTTCAGCGGAGCTAGATAACATCTGTGGCGAAGATACCGAACATCCTTCTGCGCGGTTGTGTAGCTTCAAGCGAAGTTAACTCTCTGCGGAGTTACGCTCTAGCAGTTCAGGCGAAGCTAGAAGTTAGCTTCCTGACGGAGCTGTGAATGGCTTTAAGGCGAAGTTGGATGATCTTAGCCTCTCAGGCGAGGCTATCCCTTTGGGCTCATGTGATGCTAAGTGCTAGCATCTTAGACCTGCTGAGGTCTGTTTAGAAACAATCCGGGTTCACTGTCTGCTTGCTGGATTAGTGGAGTCCAAGTTGCTTCCTTGTCCCTCGGAGATGGGTGAAAACTGGTCTTCAGCTCGTCTGTCACTTGTCTTTTGTAAATGTCAACAAGTTTAGACATTGTTCAGACCAATAAGAATCTTGTCTTTTTTTAAGTGTCAACAAGACCCCCTCAAAGTTTTTGAAAGTCTGCATAGTCCAGACTTCGAAATACTTTGAACTGCTTTGATTGGTGGTGTGTGGAGTATGAACGTCGCCATGACGGTTGAGTTCAGCTTCGCTTTCAATCCTGCATTGGGATGTAGATTCGACGAGGAATCATGTAGACTCGCGTCTGGGTAGCTTCGCGGCTAGGTAGGTTCGCATCTGAGCTTCTGGAGATACGTTCGCCCTGGAGCGTTTGTCGCTTTCCCGAGGCCAACTGCCGTGGGCCGGTTACGAGAAGGATTACTTCTTCTCTCGCACTGATCGAGGGAGATATTCTTTCCTCGCGCGTTTCCAAGGAGGATATTCCCTTTCTTCAAGGCGCCATGAGTGCCTTTATGAGGGAGACGTTTCTTCCTTTGCACGGTTCCGAGGGAAACCGTCCCTTTTCTCAAGGCACAATAAATGCCTTAAATGCGCTCGTGCTTCCACGCTTGAGGCGGCAGCGCTCAGGCCATGAGGCCTATAAATAGGACACTTGAGATCCTCTGAAAAGAAGTGATCTGCTCTTCTCTTCTCTTGGTTGAGAGAGATACTCAGATCTCTGAAGTAGTGGGAATGCCCACTCTGGTCATTATCCGGCCAAGGACCGGTAAGTCTTGATCATTCAACGACTTCACCAATTTTAGGGAATTCATCTCCCTTAATTCAGCTTTAACAGCTGCTTCAGGGATTAGTTTCCCTTATTCTTCATCTTGCAATTGACTGGTCTGCAGAGAAGGATTTTGACATAGCTTCCCCAACGAAGCTATCATTCTGACTTGATCACAGAAAGATCATTGCATGTTAAGTCCGCTGCACAGGCAGAAATTGGGACCTGATATCTTCAAGGTTGAGCCAGTCTTGCCATATAGGTGAGGCTAAGACTGTGTCCCTCAGGATCAGTCTGGCTTAGCCATATAGGCGAGACTAGGACTTGGCGTTTGCTGAGCTAGCCCATCACTGCTGTGCGAGCGAGGCTTATCCTCTGCTTTAACTGAAATCGGATTGCTTTGCCCCAAAGAATTCGGCTTTAGCGCTTTTGCAGTGTCTTCTGTGTTTAACTGCTAACTTGCTCCAATTTTGCATTGCAGTGAGCTATGTTCGCCGATCTTGTGTCTTGATGAAAGAGACCGAAAAGTTGCCTTATGCTTCTCCGGTTGAAGCTCTACTTTTAAGCAGGAGGAACAACTTGGGGCGACGGGTGTATGTCCCAGAGACTGTTGGCAGTCGCTCATCCGATATGATTCGTTCTGAGGTGAGGCTGGTAGACGCTTCGTTGGAGATGATCCGCTTCGGGAAAGTGGACGTCACACCTGTGAGATCACTGACATCACTGCCAATTCCCATTATAGGTGATATATCGTGTTGGCGGCGATAAGTTCATTGCCGATTTTCATCAAAGGTGATCCAGCTTCCTGGTGGCAAAATCTGCCATTATGTGAAAAATTATGGCCCTGTCCTTGTGACACAACTGGTTACGGCCTTTGTGCAGGAGGAAGGCCTTTCGTGTCCAGTTGGTCTGATTTGGAAGCAGATAAAACCACTTGTATGCCATTTGTGCAAATGATCCTGTTGAGCAACTGAATCTGTTGTATGAAATATAACTTTGATGTAGTATCAATGTACCTTTCCTTTTAAATTAATGAAAGTTCATTTTCTGCTCATCTGATTTTAGCCTGCCTTCATTGAGAATTTGGCCATAGCGGGGCTAAACTTTGTGCAGAGTTAAGGACAGGGTCTTTTTTGAATGAGCTTCGCACGATGCTGGCATATCGGCGAACTGTGCCTTTAGTGGGCTAAGGCAATCTTTTTGGCGAAGTTCTTGATGAACTCGTGCGAAGTCCGCACTTTGGCTTATTAGCAAGGTTAAGCCTTAGTGGCTGAATCAGCGCTTCTCGGGAAGGCGCTTTAGGCGGCGTTTCAAATTAATTTGAAACGACAGCCTGTACTGTTTACGAGGCGTCGTTTCAGGCGCTGATTGACCTATAAAAGCCCGATCGGGCTGAGGAAGAGCAGATCTCTTTGCTTGAAATTTTTAGAGACCTTTGACTCTTCTTCTTCCTCTTTCCTCTCCATTTAAAGGTTTGAAAGCTTCCGCAGCTCTTCAATGGCGCCTAAGAGACGAGCGGGGAAAGAAGTGGCAACTTCTACAGCGGAGGGTCCCTCTCCTCCTCCGGTCATCGAACGACCAATCGCCGGTAGGGATCTTTCCCTTTCGATTAGAGAATGCCGTCTCTCTTTTAAAGCCGATATTTGGCTATCAGAACGATCGAACATGATATGTTTTATTAGGGAATCCGTTTCCCTGAATTTCCCTTATTTTCTTGGACGGGGGAACTAAGAACTGAACAGTTCTTGTCTAAGCTTCTGTATGAAGCTATTGCTTGGGGTGTCTTCGTCCTGTTGAGGAACAGGATGCGGGTCTGTCCCTTCGATCATGGCCGTCAAGAATGGTTTTTGACCATAATGCCCTTTTGATGACGTCAGCCCTTAGGGCTATACCACTTTCTGCTTAAGCGAAGTTAATACTTGAGCATTTTCTGCAAAATACAGACTTGTCCGCGAGATTAAGCTTTGTTGAAGCTATCGCCTTGCCGGCTTTGCTCACCGGGCGAGACTATGCCTTGGTGAAATTTATGTCTTCATGTTCGCTTGGCTGGTGAACTAACCATAGTTCGTTCTTGTTCTTGCAGTGCACTACATTCCCGGTCCCTTGAACAATCTGTTTGGGATGACCAGCGGAGTTGATGGCAACATCAGCTTGCAATTTCAAGGGCAAGCTTCTCTGTTTAGCGAGGGGAGCTCTCTCGTTCGAGACACGCTCAATCATAGTGGTGATCAATATACCACGAGGAGTATCCTGACCACAGCTCCTCTTGAAGACATTGACCGTCAGACTTATAGGAAGCCTGACTTCATGTTTGGGGACGCCGCGCCAGATCCTGATCACCAACTACATGCGGGAGAAGGGCAATGGATCTTCCAGTTGGACAATGAGAAGTTTTACCTTCCATCCAACAAGCGGCATTTCTCTCTGTCTTCCTTCCACTTTGTGACACAGGCTCGGAAGATGGCATGGGATGTGAGCCGAAATACCGACTCCATCCACATAGGGAGATTGATGCTTCAGTCCCCTGGTTATGCAAGAGCGGGGCCTCCTCGTTGCATAATGGGTCTACATCCTGGGAATGTGTCGCGAGACATCCCAGTGGGAGAAAATCCTGCAGTGGTGTTGACCTTTGGCAACCAATTCTTCAAGGTTAATGGGAACTACCCGGCTACTGATTTCAGGGCTCCAGGCTGGATTCACCCTCCGAAGACATGGTGGGCGGATTTGACTACCTACATCCTTGCTCATTTCGAGGAGGATTTGGAGAGGCTGAACCTCTATGAGGCCGTCAGGGCGACCTGCCACGGCATTGAGATGAATGTGGCGTGTTTTTACGCCATCTTTGAATTATATTGCCCAGCTTCAGGGACTTTCTTTACCCCTATCGGCGAGTTGGGTGTGGCCTTGCATGAGATGTGGGAAATCTCTGCTTTGCCTTTCGGGTCTCTCCCTTATGAAGAATACTTTCCGTACGAGGCGGAGTTGGCTCTTCTGGAGAAGCAGGAGCCTGCCTTATTCGAGACTTATCGAGAGTTAATGTGCCACTTGCACATTTGTTCCAGCATCCATGGTGGCAGCAAGGGCACTTCCTGTAGCTTGAAGAGCTGGGGGAATTACTTGTTCCCGGATATGAGGAATGCTCCTGAAGCAGCACATTGCAGAGTTGCTGATGGGGATATCTTAGAACGGATGCAGATGCACCTTCAAAGGGATTTTGTCATAACTGAAGACGATGGTCCCTATGAGGAGGGTGGTGTCCTTCGGAGCTTCCATCATCAGGCTCGTCAGCCTATGTCTCGGGAGGCACTGCTGGCCGGTTTCTTAACCGTCTGGCTGAAGAAATGCGTAGTGCCATCTTCTTCGGGTGACATCGTTCATCCGAATGCTTTGCTGCCCGCCGTTCGTTTGGTCCATGGTCGCCGTCTTGGTCTTCTCCCGGCCATGGTGTGCTCATTCAAAGAGGCCTCCGTGCATTAGCGGAGGCTTTTTGCAGGCCGCCAGCAACGAAGCGTGGAAAGGGGGCCATTTTGCCTTGTGACGGACCCAATCCTAGGATAGGTCTGCCATACACCTATCTGATGGCGTGGTTCGCCTTACATTGTCCTTCGCTGATTGGAGCTGGAGAGGACCCTCCGCACGGTGTTCGAATGGCGCTCCTCCGCCGATTCGAAGGACGTTCGTGGCTGAAGAAATATGTGGTTGAGGCCCGTAAATTAGTGCGTCGATATGACGTTTATGGTCTCTTCCGCTGTTTCTCCCGTATTTGGGGTGCAGGATATGACGAGGAGTTCTGAGATGCGGGGGAAGGGCGATCTTCCTTGAGCCGGGAGTTTTTGAGTGGCTGATCAGCATCCGGCCCTCACATTTATTGTACAGAAGCGGGGACACCTGCTATTTAGAGCCCTACGTTCCAAGTCGGTTTGCTCGGCAGTTTGGATATGACCAACTGTATGTGGGCAACCCCAATCCTGATTTGGCCTTCATGGGGAGTCTTATTGACGGGGCCCGTGCCTGGCGATTCTTTACTGCAGGCGGTACTGGGGCGCGGCTGCATACACCGTTGAAGAGTCCCAATCTTCTAATGACCCTGTGCTTCTGTCAGTGGTATACCACTTCCAACTCCACACCTCTCGAACTCAAGGTCAACAGTTCTGGTGTGAAGTTAATTTCTCAGCGGCTGAGATGGAAGGCTTCTGAGAAAAGGGAGGGCAAAAGGGTTCACACCCCAA
Organism: Agave tequilana; assembly: GCA_038442645.1. Classification (NCBI taxonomy): domain Eukaryota; kingdom Viridiplantae; phylum Streptophyta; class Magnoliopsida; order Asparagales; family Asparagaceae; genus Agave; species Agave tequilana. The sequence goes on along the minus strand of JAVJIF010004397.1, from coordinate 64,634 downwards.
GTATAGAGGAGTTTGTTACTGTGGAAGACAGCGAGGCCTCAGATGCCGAGAGTCCTCGCTTCGAGGTGGGAGCGGGGGCTGGGACTCCTGCAACTGGCTCTGGTGTGATGGGGACGGCTCCCCTCGTTGTGTAGAAGAAGTGGAGGAAGAGGATTCCGAAGTCCACTTCAAAAGAAAGCGGGAAGGTAGCTCTCGTAGGAAATCGTTGGCGAAGAAGCCCCGCCGCCAAGCTCCTACGATTGTCGTAGAGGGTTATCCCTCTACAGCGATTCCTCCTGCTGCCCATTAGCGGCTGAACCGTCGGTTGCTGAACCGACTAGCGGTGAATTTGCTCCGGGTCTGGGTAAGATTAACCCCGTCCATATAATACGCCTTTTTGTGTGTTCCTATTGACTTACTATCAATTCTTTTTGATTATAGGAGCTGAGGCGGCTGGAGAGCAAGGGGAACATTATAATCCCCTATTTACTTATGGAACTGAAGCTGGTTCTTTTGCCCGTCCGGAGGAGTCCGGAGGTGATGTGGCCGATATTGGTCCCTCGGGCGCTGGGACTTCCAAAGGAAGTCCTGTGGCATCGAGCTCTATTGAATGGTCCACAGGAGATTCGGCGAGCGGGCCGGCTATTCGTGCTGATTCTGCCAAGAATTTTTCGATGGAGCCCATGGAGACTGATGCGGCTGCCGAGATGTTTGAGGTGACGTCATCTTATGGTACTGTCCTGACCTCTTGGCTTCTATTGCATGTTGTGTCCTGTCTAAACACAGTCTTGTTACAGGTGTTCGGCCTCAAGGTGCATTAGCTTCAATGGAACCGGCTGATCTTCCTGGGGAGTTCAGGGGTGATATGAGCACTTCGATCGCGGCGGATGCTGCTGTGTTTGATGCACTATATGGCGACCTGCCCTCTTATCGGCCCAAGTCAGCCGAAGGACCAGAGGTTGAAGGGGTAGCAGTTCCGGAGGTGTCCTCACTCCCAACTATATCAACGAGTGAGGTGCCGACAATTTTGCCAAGTGCGGAGCTGAGGGTGATTACAAGCCCTACTTCCCCAACTCTAGTGGTTGAGCCTGTTGTTCAGGAGATGGTTGCCAGCCCTACCTCAGCGGTGGCTAGCGCACTAATTTCCATGAAGACTCCGCAGATATCACTGACAATCTGTCCTGCTGTTGATGTTCCCATTGCTCCTTCCACGATAGTGTCGACCAGGCTAGTGGATTTCTCTGAGGTTACCTCTCTACCAGAAGTGGCTGAGGTTGAGAACGATTATATAGGTGACCTCGTCGATAGCTTTTATAAAGGCTTAGGGCGAACTATCGACCTGGTTTTGAAGGGCTCGACTATGCCGTTCTCAAAGTTAAAGGTGGTCCTCTCCCGTGGCATCGAAAGTATTCGGGATTTTAAGGGGTATCACCTGGCTACTGCTTTGGAACTCCTGGTGGATGAATTTGAGAAGGATGTAGAGGAATGACGCCGTCTTAGCCGCTCAGACCTGGAGCCTTTGGTTAGTGAGCGGTTTGCGCGCCTTGTCGCTCAAAAGCATGAGGCCCGTCTTGCCGCTCAAGAAGCCGCTGAGGCTCTTTCCTCTGATTTGAAATCTTTGAAAACAAGGCAAGCAGAGGTTGGAAATGCCATCGATGCCTCCACCAGTGCTCTTCTTGATACTGAAGATAGGATTGCGAAGGCCAAGGAGATGATTAGGAAGGGAAACCTTCTCTTATCCAAGACTGAACCGGTGCGTCTTGAAGAAACCGCGCGGCTTGAGCAGCTCAAGGCTCAAAGTGACGAACTCTCGCAGCAGGGATTGTCGCAGAGGGTAACTTTGGCGGAGGTCGAAGCTCGTTTGTCCCAGGCAATAGATTTTGATGAGGCTGAGCTGAAGTCGCAGGCGCTTGCCTAGGCTGCTGATGACAGGAGGACGAGGCTGGCTTCCCTTGGAGAGCGGATCAGATCTTACAATGTACGGCTGTAGGTCGTTGTATATGTGCCTTCATGTATCTCATCCTTTTGGAGTCAATGAAAATAACAATTTTTTATTTTGACTCCCTGTCGAATCTCCCAATTGTTCCATTCTCTGAATTGTTGGTTCCAAATTGTATTGGTGCCATTTGAGAGAATAGTCCTTTGCATGGATTGAATGTTGAAACTTGGCAGTCTGTCAGTTCAGAGGTCGCGATGACATAACTGGTTGAGGAGCCACCGAGCTTCAAAGTTGGTGATACTTGTCTTTTGTAAATGTCAACAAGTATCGAGACCTGTCTTTTGTAAATGTCAACAGGGCTCGGGGTTGAGACTTGTCTTTTGTAAATGTCAACAAGCTCAAAATTGAGACTCGGCTGTCCGCTGGTTCAGAGGTCGCAATGACATAACCAATTGAGACGCCACCAAGCTCAAGGTTGGTGATACTTATCTTTTGTAAATGTCAATAAGTATCGAGACCTGTCTTTTATAAATATCAACAGGGCTCAAAGTTGAGACTTGTCTTTTGTAAATGTCAACAAGCTCAAAATTGAGACTTGGCTGCCTGCTGTTCAGAGGTCGCAATGACATAACCGATTGAGACGCCACCAAGCTCAAGGTTGGTGATACTTATCTTTTGTAAATGTCAACAAGTATCAAGACCTGTCTTTTGTAAATGTCAACAGGGCTCAAAGTTGAGACTTAGCTGTCTGCTGGTTCAGAGGTCGCAATGACATAACCGATTGAGACACCACCAAGCTCAAGGTAGGTGATACTTGTCTTTTGTAAATGTCAACAAGTATCGAGACCTGTCTTTTATAAATGTCAACAGGGTTCGGGGTTGAGACTTGTCTTTTGTAAATGTCAACAAGCTTAAAATTGAGACTCGGCTGTCTGCTGGTTCAGAGGTCGCAATGACATAACCAATTGAGACGCCACCAAGCTCAAGGTTGGTGATACTTGTCTTTTGTAAATGTCAACAAGTATCGAGACCTGTCTTTTGTAAATGTCAACATGGCTCAAAGTTGAGACTTGTCTTTTGTAAATGTCAACAAGCTCAAAATTGAGACTTGGCTGTCTGCTGGTTCAGAGGTCGCAATGACATAACCAATTGAGACGCCACCAAGCTCAGGTTGGTGATACTTGTCTTTTGTAAATGTCAACAAGTATCGAGACCTGTCTTTTGTAAATGTCAACAGGGCTCAAAGTTGAGACTTGTCTTTTGTAAATGTCAACAAGCTCAAAATTGAGACTTGGCTGTCTGCTGGTTCAGAGGTCGCAATGACATAACCGATTGAGACGCCACCAAGCTCAAGGTTGTAATAGAATTTGGGAAAAGGTCTCGTTTTCACGGGGAGAAAACGAGGGAATCACTGTCATAGGTTTAATGTTAACGTAACAGCGAAATGTATATGTGGTCTTACCATTCTATGGATGAGAATTGGTAAGTGATTTTGGAGGTCTCGTTTTCACAGGGAGAAACGAGGGAACCACTGTCATAGGTTTAATGTTAACGTAACAGCGAAATGCATATGTGGTCTTTCCATTCTATGGATGAGAATTGGTAAGTGATTTTGGAGAGGGAATCAAATGGGAACAGGTCCCTTAGGATTTTTAGCAAACCCCCAGCTGTCAAGGGTTTGATATGCCTTTACCAACTACCGTTTGAGTTGGGCTAGCCATGCTATTCCCCTCAGCATGATGAGTTGTCGAGGACTTATGTTGGGCTTACAGGCCAACAATTTCCTCTATCCTTAATCGTTAAGGATGTCAGATTATCTGTTTAATATACGCATAACCTCGATTCTCCTTCGGGACAGCCAGTACGTGACCAGGTTCCTACTGGTTTACAGTTGTATTATCTCGCTTGGAGGAAGAGAAAGGCTCTCTTTGTGTGTACTTTGGACACGAAGATCTTGATCAGAGGTGTAATGTTAACTTGATCATGAGAAGAATCCTTGATTAAGGATAATACTTCTTTAAGAACTTGCCATTGATCGGCATCATGAGTAGGTCGCCATCTGAAGTCATAAGGCGGTATGCTCCGTTCGAATAGACTGTTTCTATCACAAACGGTCCTTCCCATTTAGGCTGGAATTTGCCTTTGGTCTTGTGCGTCATAATCATCGGTCGTCTGACGGCTAAAACCAAGTCTCCTTTCTGGAAGACTCTTTGTTTGACCTTCTTATTGAAGGCTTTTGAGATTCGAGCTTGATATAGCTCAATATGTTGCTGCGCTTGTGCCGCTTCTTATCTAGGGCTTCGAGCTCTTGAAGACGCAACCGATCATTGTCTTCTGATGTGACTTTAGTAATCAGAGCTACCCGCAATGATGGCATCTGGACTTTCAATGGGAGGACTGCTTCGCACCCATATACCAGGGAAAAGGCGTATTACCTGTCGGTGTTCGAACCGTGGTCCGGTAGGCCCAAAGACATTCGCCAAGCTTTTCGTCCCAATCTCGTTTGTTCGAGGAGACGAATTTCTTGAGTAGCTTGATGATCGTCTTGTTGAATGCTTCCGCCAAGCCATTGGCGGCAGGATTATAGGCAGTTGAAGCCACATTCTGAATTCGGTATTTATCGTAGAACCGATAGAACACTTGGCTTATGAATTGGGGACCGTTGTCGTGGATGATCCGCCTAGGGACACCGAATCGATGGATGACATGGTGTTTGATGAAGTTAACCACATTAGAGGTTTTGACTTCAGCTAATGGTATAGCTTCCACCCATTTTGAAAAGTAATCGGTTATTGCGAGGATGAACCGGTGACCTTTTGTCGAAGAGGGGCTGATTGGTCCTACGACATCTATTCCCCATGCTTCAAATGGCCATGAAGCAACAGTCGGGTGGAGCAACTCCGAAGGATGGTGTATGAAGTCTGCATGGATCTGGCATGCTTTACCCCTTCGTGCATATTGGATGGCGTTGGCTATCATGGTTGGCTAATAGTATCCAAACCTATGCAACCTGTCTTTGAGTTTTGGACCTGGCTGATGAGCTCCGCAAATGTCATCGTGAGCTTCTTTAAGCGCTTCCTGTGCCTCTGAATGAGAAAGGCAACGGAGGAGGACACCGTCATATGAACGACGGTAAAGTGTCTTCAAAGTCGGATCGTAGTAGAACCGGAGAGACCTACGTCTGACGGACGCCGCTTCCTTAGGATCGTCTGGAAGCAAACTGTGCAAAGCATAGTCGATGAGAGGAAAGCGCCAGTCTCTTGGTTCAAGATCCGTGGAGACATTATAAACTTCTCGAGTTCTTAGCATATGCTTAGAGCATACTAAATGTCGAGTTGCGACTGTGAGGTGATACTCGGTGTTAGCTGGCAAGGCTAGTGTCGTAGCTAATGCAGCAAGAGCGTCTGCCTTGGTATTTTGAGATCGAGACATGTGCCCGATGTAGAAGCCTTCAAATAGGTTAGCCAATTCAATGGCTATGTGGTAATAGGGTACCAAGTCTTCGTGGCGGACCTCGTATTCGCCTTTAACCTGATTGATGATCAGTTTTGAATCGCCATAGGCTTCGAGGTAGCGTACCCCCATTCCATGGGCGAGTTGAAGACCGATGAGCAGAGCATTATATTCTGCTACATTGTTGGAGCATGATTCTGTCAAAGAAAATGCTCTGGGAAGAACATGGTTCTGCGGGGAGATAAACACAACCCCCACTCCGGCGATAATCTTGCCTTTAGGGCCCATTCGCGATGCTCCATCGAAGAACATCTGCCACACTTCCTCTTCTGAGGTTGCATAAGACTCGAAGACTTCATCAGGGATATCTTCGTGAAGTTTTGAATGTTCCGGAACTGGATGAGCAGCCAAGAACTTTGCAAGGGCCTGGCCTTTAACCGCCTTCTGAGGGGTGAGATCATGTCGTATTGAGACAATAAAAGTGCCCACTTAGCCAATCTTGAATTCAATGATCCTGGCTTCGTCATAAGAAGACACAATGGGTTTACTCTGGAGATGACATGTATGGTCTGGCCGACCAAATAATGTCGTGTCTTCTGAACAGCGAAGATGAGAGCTAAACACTCTTTCTCGATAGGGTTGTAGCGAGATTCCGCTCTTATGAGAGTTCTGCTCAGATAATAAATGGCCTGCTCGTGGCCATTGTCGTCCTTTTGAGCGAGGAGGGCACCGAGGGAGTATTCCATAGCTTTTACATAAAGTAAGAATGGTTTCCCTGATGTAGGGGCCACTAAGACTGGAGGCTTTGTGAGGTACCTCTTGATGTCTTTATAAGCTTCCTGACAAGCTTGATCCCATACGAAGGAAGCACCCTTTTTCATGAGTCGGGTGAACGGTTGACAGCGGCCTGAGAGATTTGCAATGAATCTTCTGATATAAGCCAGCCTGCCTTGCAAGCCCCTGAGCTCTTTGAGCTTCCTTGGTGGATGCATGCTCTGGATGGTTTTAACTTTGTCTGGGTCAAGATGAATCCCTTTTGATGTGACAATAAACCCAAGGAACTTGCCACTTGACACTCCCAAGAAGGATTTTGTCGGGTTCATTTTCAGTTGATAAGCCCGCATTATATCGAACATCGTTCTCAGGTCGCGAAGATGTTCATTCTTGTTGCGGCTTTTGACGGCAATGTCGTCGACATAGACTCCATCGTTTTTCGGAGATGATCGTGGAAGATCGTACTCATTGCCCGCTGGTAGGTTGCTCCGGCGTTCTTCAGTCCGAAGGGCATTACAGTGTAGCAGTATACCCCCAATGGTGTTCGGAACGAAGTATACTTCTTGTCGTTGGGATACATCTTAATCTGGTTGTACCCTGAAAAGCTGTCCATGAAAGACATCCTTTCGAACCCGCAAGTGTTGTCAATCATGACGTCGGTGATGGGCAGTGGGAATTCGTCTTTAGGACAGGCCGTGTTGAGATCACGATAGTCGATGCAGATCCGTATTTTCTCGTTCTTTTTGAGGACGGGGACGATGTTGGCTACCCAATCTGGATGTTGTTCCTCCCGGATGAAGCCACATGCAATGAGTTTGTGAACTTCGGCTTCAATAGCTTCCATAATGTTCGGGCAAAACCGACGTTGTTGCTGCTTGACTGGCTTGACGTCAGGCTTGATGTTTAGACGGTGCATAGCGACCTGTGGATCAAGTCCGGGCATGTCTTCGTAGCTCCATGCGAAGACGTCTATATACTCTTTTATGAGCACTATCAATTCTTGCTTTTCTATAAGTGATAGGCTTTCACTTATAAGATGTGTTTCGGATGATCTTGACTTCCCAGGTTGACCTGCATCACCTTGTCTTCAGTAGGTGGTTCGCGTAGTTCGAATCGCTTTTCCCACTGGAGGTTTAATTGCTGGGCCCATGGCTCCTCATCAATAGCTTCTGTAGGCTCTAATTGACTGCTTGAAGTCATATTGACAGTGAGGTCTTCGAACATTCCTCCTACACTGATATCCGAGTCCCACTCGGAGGATGAGGCCGAATGTGATGGAATTGATCCATCGTCTTTGGCTTGAACTGTTTTTGATGATGTGGGTGTAACATACCCTAACTCCCTGCGTGTACTATCATAGTAATTTGCAGGCTTCCCTTTTGTGATAAAATTACGCATCAAGCTGCGCCTTCCTTTTCCAAAATTCTGGCCTGCTCCATGCTTCAAGTCGTATCCCATTTTCTTCATAATGTGACGGGCCGGCTGCGCGTAATGGAAGAACTATGGAGTGTCTGAGTCTGAACTTGAATCTGTGGCCGTGGGTCCCCGTGATTGGGTTCTACCGAAGATTATCGGTAACTGACCTTCTTTGGATGGCGGGATCACCAAGACGGCTCCTTCTGCGGATTCCATGGGCGTGCTGGCCGCACTCGGCTTATGTAAAGGCATGTGTAGGGAGCTATCCGTAATGGATTCAAATAGCCCAACACTCGCAGGATAATCAAAGAAATATTATCATTAATTACCCATTCACCTTCATCCTCTGAAGGAGTATTACATAGGGGATTATTGAGACATGCTATAATTGGTTCACCAATCAGAATGGCTGGCATGCCTGCTTCGGATTCTGAATCCGCCTCATTGCCACTTTCATCATCGTCCGGCAATGGTTCTTTGGGTATTTCACCGGCCTCTTGATACAGGAGAGTGTCAGTGAAGTAATTTTCCACCCCTTTGAATGGTTGCTTTTCAGCAAAGATAGTTCGCACTATCGCGTCATCTTCAACATATTTGAAGCATTGGTGCAGGGTGGAGGGAACGATCCAGTTGGCATGGATCTATGGTCGTCCTAGTAGCAGGTTATATGATGTGTCAGCGTCAATGACATAGCATGTCACTTCTGACTTCAGGCTCCCGATTCTGCAACGGAGTCGAATTTTCCCCAGTGGATGACTGCTCCCGGCGTTGAAATCGTATATTGTAGTAGTGGTTGCGGACAACCTGTACAGTGGTATGCCGAGGAAGTAAAGAAGCCTTTTGGGGATGATGCTGAGCGCGGACCCCGGGTCGACTTGTATCTTTCAATGCACGTTGAACCGATATATCCGGTGTAATACAGAGGTCGATCGTACTTGTTATCTTTGAGAAGCATATCTTCCGCTGTGAAGGTAATAGCGGGCACCTTTGATTGTGCATGATGACATTCTGGGCAAGGAGACTGAACGTCTTCGTTAGGGACCTCTGGCATGCATGTCAGGAATGATTCTGAATTAGCCAGCGCATCCCTGAGTGCTTCTCTTGTCTCTTTCGAGAGACGAAGGAGCTCGTGTATTGTGATACGAGCCGGGATATTAGCCAGCTGGGCCAATATATCAAACCGAAAGGGCGTATCAAACCCTTGTCCTGGTGGTTTCTTCAACACGTGGTCGAATCGTACCTCCTTAGGCTTCTCTTTTCCCTGGTTGGGATTGGAGTGGATGCTGACATTGGTACCGACGTCGTTTGCCGTTGTATCTCGTCAGTAGACTTTTCATACTGCCTCAAGTATGATTTTCCGGATCGGGTGCCCGTCTGTTGAGGCGTATCGGCTTGCTCCGTGCAAGCAAGCTTTTCTCCTTCTGAATCACTGAGGGAAGCCGATGTAAGATTGCCGTCATCTGGCAGGATGGAGATGATATTGCAAGACTTGCCCTTTGAGTTGGGCTCCTTTGAATCCCGCTGTACGTCTTGGACGAGGTCCGGGTGTACCCACATGACTTCCCCTGTCTCCAATGTTAAGGGAACAAGACCCTTATTGTTTTGAGTTGTTACTGAAGGATGCTTGACTTCTAACTGTGGCGCAGGGGCTGGATAGGTCCTTAGGAACTGTAACCTTTTGGGTGCTGCCGAACTCAAGAGTCACCATATTGGCAGTGACTTTCTTCTGCTCCGTCTTTAATGTCAGAACCCCGGCATCGATCAGGGCTTGTATTCTGTCCTTGAGGACATAACACTTGTCAGTAGGATGGTGGATCATCCTGTGGTAGAGGCAGTATTTAGGGTCGTTTGTGCGCCCTATCTTATTGAAATGCCGAGCATCTGGCAGTTTCATTTTGTTCCCTTTGTGGAGCAGATGGAATATTGTGACCACCTGATCGTCTTTGAAGGAGTACTACTTTGGAGGGAATTTAGGCTCCTGATTGCTGAGGCCGCTCTCTTGGCCTTCGACTGCACATCTCCGGATAACTCCACAGACATAGTCTCTTTGCCTTTAACTTGAGAAGATTGCGGTAGGTCGCTACACCCTTTGTTGTTTGTCCCCCACTTGCCTCTAGGGGCGGATGGTTCGAACTTCTTAGCCGACTTCTCGGCTATTTCTGCTAGTTCGACCAATTCCTTCCAAGTGTGGGCTTTGACAGCCCCCATGCGAACTTTCACTTCGTCTAAGAAGTTGTGTCTGCATGTCTGTAAGAGCATGGGTAATGGCATCCTGCTGGGCACATCAAGGATAAATTTCTGAACCGTTCAATGTAGTCACGGACAGATTCGCCCTTCCTCTGCACAATGGAGAGGACCTTGTCCATGGTCACTTCGGTATCGTCTTCATAGAAATGAGAGAGGAACCGAGTTTTCAGGTCGATCCAAGAGTTGATAGAGCCGGGGGGAGACTTCGGAACCAGTCAAATGCCACCCCCTTTAAGGTGCCAATGAATAGCCTAGCCATGATGGCGTCATTTCTTATAACATTACCAGTCTGAGACCGAAAGTAGTAGATACGCTGATTTGGCGAGCTCTTTCCATCATAGGTATGCAACGTTGGTGGTTTGAACTTCGGTGGATATGGCACCGAATCCCACTCCAGCAGATAAGGACGGACTGCCCCTACCTTCTTTAATTCATCCCTCTGAGCTAGGGATGCGATTTGAGCTTGGAGGCCCTTAAGGACTTCGGCGTCTAAGGAAGAACCCTCCTTGGATTTCTCCGGCTTTGGCTGCTCATTGCTGAAGTGTTCATCCTCATCGTGATTGCCCCGGCATCGTTGTCATTCCGATTGCTGAGGAGTCGAGCAAGCATCTGTTGAATATTATCCAAGGCTTCTTGCTGGGTTCTGGAAGTTTGCTCCTGAGCTTCCAGGCGCCGACGAAGGTCGTCGTTGACGTTATCAGCCATATTGACTGATGCTCTGTCTGTTCGCACCGAGCTAACTGTCGCCGAAGAGGCGTACCCACTATCTTCATCTTCTTCGTGCGATGATTGGAGTGATCTCTTGGGCTGTGACGAGGCTAGGGCCGTCGAGGAAGAAGGCTGCTCGTAACTGTAGGGTATCGCCACCCTAGACCTGGTGTTTCGAAAAACACCCTCTTCATGCACCAAGACTTCGCCTAAGCCTGGGCTGTAATCTGGATCTGGGGAGCTGTAGGGGGAGTCGTCAGATGTTTGTCTTCCCCTGCGTAACTCTCGTCCTCTTCCGGTCATGTTGACGGATGCAGAGGGTAGATCTCGTGAGGTGCTCCTTCTGCGATGCTTCCTTGGGGCCTGTACCGACAATCGATCAAAAACTGATCGTCGTCCTGGAGGAGTGGCGGGGATTGGTCCTAGCCGGCAATGGACCGAGTGGAGTGTCACCAACTGACATCCCACTTGTTGACAACAGGAAGAAGAGGTTTGTTTATTTGTCAACAATTCCCGCAAGTCAGACTAAGTATGGCCTAAACGATCTAGCACAGAGGCTCTTTTGGATCGCATATAGGAGAATGTCTTGTTCCTCTTATCCCTGCGGAAGGGATTAGCACTGAATAGTACTTCAGTTCTAGCTTCGCCAACAGGTTCGAGCTTAATGTTTGACGAACTGGAGAGCGGAGCACGCTGTGGTGCTTTACCCGCTATGCTGCTGCGAAGGGGATTAGCGTTAAATAATACTTTGGCTCTAGCTTCGCGGTCATGGACGCGGTGAGTACGCTGAGGTAAGTAGCTTCGCTCATGAGAACGAGGCCGACGCAAGGCGATGCTGCTCTTGAATTGGGTGACGGTATGATTGCCGTCGTGACTTCATGATTGGAGCAGACAGGCATCTTGCCTTTTTCTTCGCGAGAGAGGCGCGGTTTTGGCGTAGCTACGCCTGCAGCTTCGGCCGGAGACTTCCGTTTAGGCCTCCACATCTGCTTCGGCGGAGGAGACTTAGGTTCAGAAGGAACCTGATTAGCCACACGCGAGGCTGAGGGGTGTTGGCATAATCCTGCTTCCGGTTTTTGCTTTGAAACCTTGGTCGTGAAAACCTTCCTATGCTTCCGTGCTCGAAGCATTGGGCCACCCCCAGAGAGGACTTCTTCAAATCTTCCTTGATCGAACTGAACCACCAAGTTCTCACAAGTAAAGGAATCAGACTGCGGACGTGCTTCCTTGTTGCGCCAAATAACCGCAGTAGGTTCGCAGAGAACCTTTTCTGTCTCCGTAGAGACCTTCCTTGAAGATTTAGCCAGAAAGGCTCTGGCTGCACCGGCTTTTCTGAATTCAGAGTTAGATCCGAAGGTCTGTTCGTCGCATTGCGACACTTGATTCTCGGTGGTGGAGAATACAATCCCCAGCGGAGTCGCCTTCTTGTTTTCTATTATGTTTGCAAAAGGGAAAAACTTACAAAAAAGAGTTTGAGGAGCTAAATTACAAGTATTCTTAAAAAGATTACAAGTAGATCTCCTCAGAGATTCTGGAGAAGTGTGCCGATAGGAGTCTGGTCAGCGCGCGACCACTTTGTCCCTTTGACGATGCGAGCGATGAGATTCCCTTCTCGCCTGGTTCCGGGAATCAGAGAATAGAAGGTTGGTAGAACCCTCTTGTTACTTCTCAAAACCGCCTTCAATTAGGAATTCCTTCTCGCCTGGTTCCGGAGATTCCTTGAGAAGAAAGTACTTAGGGTATCAGCACCCTGATTAGAGAAGTAATTCTCTAAAAGTCTCTGAATTCAAGAACGCACGGTGCGTCGTGAAGAAGCCTCTGCTTGTGGAGTCCTTTCTCGAGCGTATCGTCTCAGAAAAGCTCTTCGAAGAAGTCCTCCCTCCTTGTGCCCCTGGCGGGCTATTTATAGGGAGAGCAAGGGTATAACCGTCCCTTGAAAATATGGAAACAGATTGAATCAAATCTGTTTAAATCTGGAAAGTAGCCTTGCTGCGAGGCTAGGATCAGCTTCTGCGAAGCTAGAAATGGCAGGTCGGTTGATCTTCTTGATCCTTTCCATATCGTTGGAGGATTTTCCCTGATCTTCTTACTCGTCTTAGGAGAGCGAAGAGATTGTGGCAATCAACTGCCAAATTTGATCTCAGATTTGATCTTAATTGGATTTGATCTGATTGGATCCGATCTCATCCGGAGATTTGATTGGTCAAAGGTTGACCATAGCAGACCAATGGCGGAGCTGCCCGCATTGAGCTCGTAGCGAAGCTAGAGGGCGTACCTGGCGAAGTCAGAAGAAAGCTCTTCAGCGGAGCTAGATAACATCTGTGGCGAAGATACCGAACATCCTTCTGCGCGGTTGTGTAGCTTCAAGCGAAGTTAACTCTCTGCGGAGTTGCGCTCTAGCAGTTCAGGCGAAGCTAGAAGTTAGCTTCCTGACGGAGTTGTGAATGGCTTCAAGGCGAAGTTGGATGATCTTAGCCTCTCAGGCGAGGCTATCCCTTTGGGCTCATGTGATGCTAAGTGCTAGCATCTTAGACCTGCTGAGGTCTGTTTAGAAACAATCCGGGTTCACTGTCTGCTTACTGAATCAGTGGAGTCCAAGTTGCTTCCTTGTCCCTCGGAGATGAGTGAAAACTGGTCTTCAGCTCGTTTGTCACTTGTCTTTTGTAAATGTCAACAAGTTTAGACATTGTTCGGACCAATAAAAATCTTGTCTTTTTTAAGTGTCAACACTACAATCGCGGCTTCATACAGAGCCTTCTGCTTTGGTCTCCACATCTGCTTTGACAAAGGAGACCTAGGTTCGAAGGGAACTTGACTAGCCACACGCGAGGCTGAGGGGTGTTGGAAGGATTCTGCTTCCGGTTTGCGCTTCGAAACCTTGGTCATGGAGACCTTTCTATGCTTCCATGCATGGAGCATTAGACCACCCCCAGAGAGGACTTATTCGAATTTTCCTTGGTCGAAGTGAACGACTAGATTCTCAAAGGTGACAGGCTGAAGATTCTGACCCTTGCATTGTGGGCCTGCTTCCTTGTTGCGCCAGAGGGCCGTGGTAGGCTCGCAGAGAGCCTTATCCGTCTCCGCAGAGACTTGCTTTGAAGATTTAGCCAAAGGGGCTCTGGCCACACCGGCTTTCTTGAATTCAGAGATAGACCCGAAGGTCTGTTCGTCGCATTGCGACACTTAATTCTCAACAGTGGAGAAATCAGTCTCCAGTGGAGTCGCCATCTTGTTTTCCATTGATTTTACAAAGGGAAAACTTACAAAAAAAGTGTCGAGGAGCTAAATTATAAGTAACACAAAATATTACAAGTAGATCTCCTCTGAGATTCTGGAGAAGTGTGCCGATAGGAATCTGGTCAGTGCGCGACCACTTTGTCCCTTTGACGATGCGATCGATAGGATTCCCTTCTCGTCTGGTTCGGGGAATCAGAAAACAGAAGGTTGGTAGAACCCTCTTGTTACTTCTCAAACTGCCTCCACTTGGGAATTCCTTCTCGCCTGGTTCCAAAGATTCCTTGAGAGGAAGATCTTAGGGTATCAGCACCCTGATTAGAGAAGCAGTTCTCTAAACTCTCTAAATTCTTGGAAGCAAGAGAATAGATCTCTGTTTGGCCGTCTCTTTTTTTAGCCTCTCGCCTCTTGCGTGTGTCTTCGTGCGCTCCTCGTGTCTTTGGTGGGCTATTTATAAGGAGAGCAGGGGTATAATTGTCCCTTAAAATCTGAAAACAGATTGAATCAATCTGTTTAAATCTGGAAAGTAGCCTTGCTGCGAGGCTAGAATCAGCTTCTGCGAAGATAGGAATAGCAGGTAGCGTTGATCTCCTGATCTGTTTTAATTCTTTCCATATAATTGGAAGATCTCCCCTGATCCTCTTACTTGTTTTAGGAGAGTCAAGAGATTATGGCAAACAACTGCCAAATTTGATCTCAGATTTGATCTTGATTAGATTTGATCTTGATCTTGAATTGATTTGATCTCATCTGGAGATTTAATTGGTCAAAGGTTGACCATCAAAAACCCGCAACGGAGCTGCCGCATCGAGCTCGCAGCGGAGCTGGAAGGAGCATCTGGCGAAGTCAGAAGAAAGCTCTTCAGCGGAGCTGGATAACATCTGTGGTGAAGCTATCGAACATTCTTCTGCGTGGTTGCGTGTGGCTTCGAGCGAAGCTAACTCTCTGCGGAGTTAACTGAGCACTTCAGGCGAAGCTGTAAGTTAGCTTCCTGATGGAGCTTTGAATGGCTCCAAGGCGAAGTTGGGCAATCTTAGCCTCTCAGCCGAGGCTATCCCTTTGGGTTCATGTGATGCTAAGTGTTGAGCTAACCTAGCATCTTAGACCTGCTGAGGTCTGTTCAAAGACAATCTGGGCTCACTGTCTGCTTCACTGGATCAGTAGAGTCCAAGTTGCTGATTTGTCCCTCGGAGATGGGTATAGGACTGGTCGTCAGCTTGTCTGTTACTTGTCTTTTGTAAATGTCAACAAGTTTAGAATTGTT
The DNA here is from genome assembly GCA_038442645.1 of Agave tequilana. NCBI lineage: Eukaryota > Viridiplantae > Streptophyta > Magnoliopsida > Asparagales > Asparagaceae > Agave > Agave tequilana. The sequence continues at coordinate 49,620 of JAVJIF010004397.1, read as the reverse complement.
CAGGCCAGTCAAGAATCTTGTCTTTTTTAAGTGTCAACACCAGCTAAATCAGTGCACACCCAAAGCCCTATTCCCAAATGGCTTAAGTGTAACAATAGTACACAAATGGAGAAAATTTTAGAAATGTTCAACGAAGTTAAACTAAACATCCCACTTCTTGAGGCAATACAACAAGTCCCTAATTAAGCAAAGTTTCTAAAAGACATGTGCATCAAGAAGAGGAAGACTAGCGTGCCCAAAAAAGTTTTTTTAGCCACCAGCATTAGTGAGCTATTGTCCAACCAAATCCCAGTCAAGTACAAGGATCCCGGTTGCCCTACCCTAGCAAGCACAATAGGTCAAACCGAATAGGTCGAGCACTTCTTGATTTAGGTGCGAGCATTAATTTGCTCTCCTTCTCCGTTTATCAATAACTTGGGTTAGGCAAACTGAGCCCGACCCAAGTTACGATTCAGCTAGCTGATAGATCAATTAAGGTTCCAAAAGGAGAAATCAACGATGTCCTAATTAGGGTTGGAGAGTTTATCTACCCAGTAGATATCATTGTGCTAGAGACACAACACGTGCCAAACCCTATGTCTCAAACTCCAGTCATCTTAGGTCGACTATTCCTTGCAACCGCAAATGCAATTATCAATTGCAGGAACGGATCCATGAGATTGACATTTGGAGACTTGACCAAGGAAGTCAATGTCTTCAACCTATGTAGACAACCCTATGACATCATTGACGAACCTTTTGAGGTCAACCTCATTGAGGATATGACTAGTGAGCACAAAGAGGAGATCATACTAGAATCAAAAGGTGATCAAGAGTTAGAATCTAGTGATCTCAACCTTGACGAGATTGAGTGGGCAGCATCCAGTTCTATAGAGAAGGAGAATCTAAGTTTAACACCTCCACCCATCGAGCCACTTCCTTCCTTGAAGTTAAACACCTTGCCTAAGCGTCTCAAGTACGCCTACCAAGTTGAACAAGAGACGCTACCAGTCATAGTTGCATCAAACTTGACTAATAGGCAAGAGGAAGACCTATTGGCAACCCTTAGGAGACATAGGAAAGCCATTGGATGGACTATGGCCGATATCAAGGGACTAAACCCTAAAATAGGTCAGCATAGAATCCTTCTAACTGAAGGGGTTAAACCGAAGAGGGACCCACAACGTAGGCTAAATTTGTTCATGCAAGAGGCTGTACAAGCCGAAACAGTGAAACTATTAGATAATGGGATCATTTATCCCATTTTCGATAGTCAACGGGTCAGCCCAGTGCACGTGGTCCCTAAAAAGTCCGGTTTTACTGTGGTGGTAAACGACGAGCAAGAGTTAGTGCAAACATGACTATCTATCAAGATTCGAGTATGCATAGACTATCGCAAGTTGAATGCCGCTATTAGAAAAGACTATTTCCCCCTCCCATTTATCGACCAAATGCTGGAACGATTAGCGGGCCATGAGTATTGCTGTTTGTTGGACGGTTACTCAGGGTATAACCAAATCCCAATAGCCCCGGAGGACTAAGAAAAGACAACGTTCACATGTCCAGTTGGGACGTTTGCTTATCGTCGAATGCCTTTCGGCCTATGCAATGCCCCCGCGACATTCCAACGTTGCATGTTAAGCCTTTTCTCCGACATGGTCGAGCGCTTCTTGGAGATCTTCATGGACGACTTCTCCATCTATGGAGATTCGTTTGACCAATGTCTACATCACTTAGAACTTGTGCTAAAAGGTGTACCGAAAAGAACTTGACTCTAAATTGAGAAAAGTGCCACTTTATGGTGCAGCATGGGATTGTCCTAGGTCATGAGATATTTAGGAAAGGGATCGAAGTGGATAAGGCTAAGGTGGAGATCATAGCCAAACTCCCCATTTCACAATGCGTGAAAGACATTTTTTCTTTTTTAGGACACACCGGGTTTTACCGTAGGTTCATTTAGCAAAATTGCTAGACCCCTTACAAACCTTTTAGCCAAAGACGTGCGCTTCATCTTTGATGACAAGTGTCTTAGTGCATGGGAAAGACTAAAATTGAAACTTATCTCTGCACCTATCATCTCACCTTCAGACTGGTCCAAACCATTTGAGATCATGCGTGATGCTTCCGATTTTGCTATAGGCCCTGTCTTACGACAATGCAAAGATAACAAGCAGCACATGATCTATTATTCAAGTAGGACACTAAACGAAACCCAAGTAAACTATACAACTACTGAGAAGGAATTCTTAGCTGTAGTGTTTGCTTTGGAAAAATTTCGCCCATACCTACTTGGGACCAAGACCACTATCTTCACTGACCATTCAGCGATTCGATACCTTATGCTCAAGAAAGATGCGAAGGCCCGACTCATCCGTTGGATCCTCCTCCTTCAAGAGTTTGATCTCAAAATTCGAGATAAAAAGGGTGTCAAAAATGTCGTCGCCGACCATCTCTCTCGTGTGCCAAACGCACCTTCCGACGAACTGCCCATCAACGATGACTTCCCCGACGAACAACTTTTAACCATCTCTACAGAACCGTGGTTTGCCGACATAGTTCATTACTTAGTCACAAACCAAACCCCATCTAATTGGTCAAAACAGGATAAATACCGGTTCTTATCTCAAGTCCAGTATTTCATTTGGAAGGACCCGTACCTCTTCAAATATTGTACCGACCAAATAATTAGGAGATGTGTTCCCAAAGAGGAAACTAGAAGTGTTCTAACTTTTTTGTCACGAATTTGCTTGCGGTGGACACTTTGGTCCCTGCAAAACAGCCGAAAAGGTACTACAGAGTGGCTTCTATTGGCCTACCCTGTTTAAGGATGCTTTCGACTTTTACAAGACGTGCACAAAATGCCAAATGATAGGTAGGATCTCCAAACGAAACATGATGCCCCTTAACCCAATTCTAATAATAGAACTCTTTGACGTTTGGGGCATCGATTTCATGGGACCCTTTCTAAATTCATTTGGGTACCAATACATCTTGGTGGCTGTGGACTATATGTCCAAATGAGTTGAAGCCATCCCTTGCAATACAAACGACAACAAAATTGTTATCAGGTTCTTGAAGGAAAACATATTTTCACGTTTTGGAACACCACGTGCCATAATTAGTGATAATGGATCACATTTCTGCAATAGAACCTTTGAGGCTCTTATGCGGAAATACTCCATAAACCACAAATTATCGACACCTTATCATCCACAAACTAGTGGATAAGTAGAAGTCTCCAATAGACAAATAAAGCTTATCTTGAAGAAAGCCGTGAGTCAAAACTATAAGGATTGATCTACCAAATTGATGGATGCCTTATGGGCATATAGGACCGCCTTCAAACTGATTTTGGGGATGTCTCCTTATAGGCTATTTTTTGGGAGGGCTTTCCATTTACCTGTCAAGCTAGAGCACCGAGCCTTATAGGCAATTAGGCAACTAAATTTTAACCTAGAGAAGGCTGGTGCACTTTGAAAATTACAAATTTTCAAACTTGAGGAGATAAGGAACGAGGCGTATGAAAATGCGAAAATCTCAAAAAATAGGGTTAAGGTTTTTCATGATAAGTTTATCATGAGAAAAACTTTTATCCCCGGACAAAAAGTCTTACTATATGATTCGAGACTTCATCTTTTTCCCAAAAAATTGAAGTCAAGATGGACAAGACCATTCGTCGTTAGGACTGTATTTCCACATGGAGCTGTAGAGATTAGTGACCCAAAGAGTGGTAATGAATTTAAGGTAAATGGTCAAAGGTTGAAACTATTATTGGAGCCAGTACCGGATGCAGACACAGCCATGGGTCTCTTTGACCCACACTATCGGTAAATTTTTGGAACCTATACTTCTTTTGCATTTTATTTCATGCATGCAATTCGTTCATTGATTGGGGACAATGCATGAGATAAGTGTGGGGGAGGGTATTAACGCTTAACTTTTAAATAAATAAATAAATAAATAATAAAAAAATAAAAAATATTTATTTTAACATAGATTATTGACTAACTGTAGGTTGCTCTTAACATAACTCACTAACCTTAGGTTATTAACTTAACAATTTTTTAATTTCTAAATAAAATAATAATAAAAAAAAAAAAATATTTATTTTAATATAGATTATTGACTAACTGTAAGTTGCTGTTAACAGTACTCACTAACCTTAGGTTATTAACTTAACAAAATTTTCTTTTTATTTCTAAAAAATAAAAGAAAAAATATTTACTAACCAGACTAATATAATGATTAACTTAATAACTTTAGGTTAATATAAAAATATATATATTTGAAAAAGGAAATAATATTTTGACTTATCTTTTGAAAGAAATTCAAGTTAATTTTAAGAATTAGGAAAATCACGATTAGGATTTCTAAAAACTTGTTCAAAATAAAATAAGTTGTTAGATTTTTAGGTATAGGAGGAAAAATTGAATAAGTAATTAGTCTTGATTTTTAACTTAATGAAATGTGCATACCTAATACACTTACACATTTAAGATTCTAAGACAAAGACTCTTGTGCCTTATAAAAATAAAATATATAATAATGTAAATAAAAAATTCACTAATTAAGCTGGATGCATGTGCCTCAAGAAGCATAAGTATTCACGCCTAAAGGTGATTTTTTAAATAAAATCCTTAGTTTTATGACCTAGTTCACTCGAGTTCTTAAGTCCGTGGGGTGTTTTCTCACTCGGTGCCCTAAAACTTACCAGTTTGAGAGCCACCGACCTTAGGCTGGCTACATGAGTGAATTAGAAAGCCTAAAAAAACTAAACAATATTATCTATATATGTGCTAACACATCTAATAGTCAATCAGCTAGGTATGAGGGCCTCAAGAAGCCTTGATACTTATACAAAAGAAAATTAGATGAGTTATACATATTAAATATATATATAAAATAATAATAATAATAATAAAGGGGCATGGGAGTCTAAGTTAAAGAATCCCTAGTAAGGTTCGCGTTCACAAAGATGCATATGACTTAGGGTAACAAAAGGGACTATTTAAAAATTTAATTTTAATCCTTACCTAAAATTGATAACGAATTATTGTATAGAGACTAAGTTAAGAATGAATAAAAATGATAATCTTAAAACTTATAAATTGCTTAGTTTCTTCAAACATATTTTAAATATTTCTCTCCTTTTTCAAAATAAAAAATTTTTAATCACTAATATTTTCTTTTTCTTTTATGGATTTTGTGGGTGTATTCCACTGAAAACCCTCACGAGACAACACTCGTCCTCTAGGGGTAACCTAAAGTTTTAACAGCTTGTTGTACGTGCTAAGTGCAACCGTAATTCCTACGAAAGTGAGTTAGGATAGGTTAATTTTTATTTTATTTTTTTTTTCTTTATCTTTTTACTCGAGACGAGCAAAAAGATAAGCGTAGGGGTGTGTTAGGTAGTCAAAAGTGCATATTTATCATCATATTTTCATACTTATTCTTTTATAAAGTACTGCTACGTAATGTTTTATTGTTTAGTGTTGTGCAGGCCTTGAGTAATTAAAAAATAAATAAATGAAGCCCAAAAAGCCCACATGCATGATTTATTTTAGTAATTTAGAAGCTTCTATCTTATCTAACCTAATCTAAACTTAGATTTTAAATTATTAACTTAAAATCTAGGGGAGGAAGAGGAAGGATAAAATAGGACTCCTAATTGCTATTCAAATCTAGGAGAGGAGGAGGAAGGATAAAGTAGGACTCCTAATTGCTATTCAAATCTTAAGGGGAGGAGGGCTTGAAGATGAAGATAAAGGAACCAAATCCTTTTCAAATTCATATTTTTGATAACTTGCTTTTCAAGTTATCCCGAATTCTCAAGATCGAGGGTCGGGATGCAGAATCTAAGAGGAGGCGCCCAGATGGACGGACGAGAGGAGGCCACGCGCTCAAGCGTGTGGCAGATGGCCACGAGATTGCCGCAAAAACACGACAAAAGTCGCGTTTCTGCGGCTTATTGATAGCAATAGAGGGAGCGTGAAGGAGGTCTGCTTTATTTTGAAGACTTCGGCCCAAATCTTCTATAAAAAGGACCCCTTGCAGTACGTACGAGCGCCTCATCCAGAGAGAAGAAGAATAAGGCTAGGGCTAAGGATTTAGGGTTTATTGTTAGATTAGTTTAGCCTCTTTTGAGTTCTCTTCTTTGTAATTGTTGTTGGCTTTGGCTTGGCCATTGTAAGGAGGAAGGAGATGGAGCTTGTACCCAAGGATTGCATCAATAAAGGTTATCTTTTCTTTTTTATGTTCTTATTCTTATTCTTTTAATTTCAAGTCTACCTTTTTATTTCTTTATTCTTGGTTTGATTTTTGGTGTTGTCTTTAATCTTTCTTCCTTCTTTTTCTTTTCTTTAAAGATCTTAAAAATAAAAAGATGGTTAAAACAAAAAGGATGTCAGGCTAGAATAATTCTAGGGTAGCTAATCACTAGATCAACTAGGGTAAGATTTAGGGTTAGTTGATTAGTCTAATGGATTTGCAATCTAGGGTTAGATTAATCCTTTGAAGTTTAGTGATGATTGTCCAACTTAATAATTTAGATAATTAGGGCTTAGCTTTGGATTAGAGTAGGATTTGGCTTTAGATTAAGTTTAGGGATATGATTTGGCATAGTTTAATGATTAGGGATTGGCTTGGCTTAGGGTAAAATTAGGATTTGGATTGGCGTAGTGTAGACAAGTTAAGTTGGACATCTTACTTTTCTTACTTAGAGTTAACAACTTAGATGAATATTTCATTAGTTAAAAGGATACAACCCCTAGATCGAGACTAGTCGTGAAGGTAGATTAGCGACCTGGACTCTCCCTCTTGATTAGATCTACTTTCTTATTTCAAACTACAACCAACCTTTCTTCTAAGTCTTGACTACAGATATACTGTGCTGCCAATGCTTCCATCGCCTCCGTCCCAGTGGAACACGACCCGCTTTGGCCCTTACTGTAGCGGATAGAATTGAACAACGAGAAGAATCTAACCTTCTAATTCTTTGATTATTTGTTTTTATTTTGTATATATTTATTCTCTCGTTCAAGTTTTAATCAGTCAGCGAGAAGACATTGACTATAATGAGGTGTTCTCACCCGTTGTGAAACACTCTTTATTTGAATTTTGTTGTAATATGAAGACCACCTTTCTCCATGGCGATATTGAAAAGGACATCTACATATCTCAGCCGACGGGGTTCAAAACTACAGGAAAAGAGAATATGATATGCGAACTAAAGAAATCACTATATGGATTAAAGCAATTCCCAAGGCAGTGGCACAAGTGTTTCGACAGTTTCATAATAGGCAAGAGGTACACACGAAACCATTACGACCATGTATATATTATAATAAGCTCCCTGGTGGAGAGTACATCTATCTACTATTGCTTGTAGATGATATGCTCATCTCTTCTAAGAGCAGATCCACAATTGATAAATTGAAAAAGAACTTGTCTTCCGTATTTGAGATGAAGGATCTTGGTGAAGTAAAGAATGTGTTAGGTATGGAGATTGAGAGACCACAGGGCGGCAAGGTTAGCTTGATGCAAAAGGCTATTTGAAGAAGGCACTTCAGAAGTTCAACATCAACAATGATACGAAGTCTGTAAGTATACCATTGGCTTCTCATTTCAAGTTAAACGCTACTATATCTCCTACTACTGCTGAAGAGCGTAAGTCATGACTCACGTGCCCTATGCTAACGCAGTCTGTAGTCTAATGTATGCAATAGTGTGTACAAGACCCGATTTGTCACAAGCTATCTCAATGGTTAGCAGATACACGCACGATCCCTGAAAGGGCCATTGGGTGGCAGTGAAGTGGATTATACGATACATCAAAGGTGAAATCACCTAGAGGGGGTGAATAGGTGACTAGCTAATCTAATGGTGATTTAATGCGGAATTAAAACTATTAAAACTTATGCACAACACACAAGGTATAACTTAAGAGTGTAGCCAGATTCCCCGTGAAGGGCTCTAGACTAACTCCTCAAGATTCATCTAGATAAGAGTTGAGGCGCCGCTATGGCTCTCTTAGTTGAATACAAGTGTGAGCAAATAAACCCAAGCATATAATCAATGGAGCACAAATATATTTCGAGCATAAGAAGATGAAAGCAATATAAGCATTCAAGATATAAAAACAAGTGAGAGATAGAGAGAGCAATCACAAACACGGGAGATTTCTTTCGAGGTTCGAGCACCCTTGCTCTACGTCCCCGCCTTCAACACTATGAAGGTTTTCCACTAAAAATGATCCCACCGGATCACTCGGTGCCGCTACACTTACAAGGAGTTCGCACTAGAACGCTTGGACTCACTAGTCCCCTCACTTGCTCCCACAAGAACAAACACACCGCAAGCACACTAGCTTGCTAAGGCCGCACCTCTACACCGAGCTCCCACAAGAACTTGAAACACCGCGAACCCGCAAGTCCGCCTCCTCAAATGCAAAGATGAACACTTTGATAATCACAACACTTTAATCACCTAAAACAACTCTCACAATAACTCTCCTATAGGATGGATATATCAATGGAAAGCTCAAGTTTGTGTGAGAAAAACTTGGATTGATTTGGTGGTAGAAAAACACAAGGAATCACTTTTGAAAACTCTTGATAAACTCTCCTTTTGATTTGAAAATATTTGCTCTAAAACTTGTGGATAAAACCACTGATATAGGTAGGAAAAACTAGCCCAAAAACTCTCTTGAAATCTTGTTCAAAACAGCCCAAAGGAACCCCACATATAAAGGCTTCAAAATATAGCCGTTGGGGTCCAAATCAGCAGTATGCACTGCTGTCGGTCGACCACCAACGGTCGATTTTTCGACCGTTGGGAAGGTCGGTCGACCGCCTTCAGGGCAATGGCCCAGAGGTCGACCGCCCAGTCGACCGGGCCATTTCCAGAGAGCAAACACTCTCTGGCAGTCGATCGTGCGGTCGACCGGCCCTGGCCGTGCACGTTTTGTGCACGTCAGTTGATCGCCCGGTCGACCGACCCCTGGCTCGGTCGACCGTGCGGTCGGCCGACAGAAGGCCAAAAACAGACTTTCAGGGATTTAAAATTTGTTATTTTTTCTTCAATAAAATCCCACAAATTCACAAAAAAATCTACAAAAATAAGTTCAGTATTATATTTTGATATACAAACATTTTTGAGTAAAAATCAAAATATGTTACAAACATTTTGAACTATTTTTGTGTTATTGAAATTTTGGCTTAAAACAAAAACCGTATTTTCCAAATTGATTTTTCCAAATAGAAAACCACATTTTCCAAAACTTCTCCAAATATAAAAACATGATATTCTAAACACTTTTAAAGCTTAGTGTGTATGGATATGATCCACTACACATATATGGTGAAATATCTATGTTTTTAACATGAAAACTAAAATCGGTTAAACCGAAAAATCAAAACATGAAACTTAAAACAAGTGTGTGTATTGTGAACTTGAGCATATCAATACTATCTAATCTTTACACCTTTGTTGAAGCTAATCACCTACTAATATCTTAATTAAATATCTGAAACTAAATATCACAAGATTATTAATAAACAATAACTACATGAGTTAATTATCATTAAACTAGAGTGAAGGGCTTATGGGCCAATAATCTGCCCCTTTTTTGATGATGACAAAACTCATGGAGTTATATATGCATGGATTAAAGTTAAGCTTCATAAGCTCCCCCTTAACTCATGCATAGTAATAAATAATAAAGATATGCAATGAATACTCAACATAGATATGCATAAACATGCATAAAACAAAGAAATGAAACGAACATGATCTTTGATACCAATGAAATAAATATGCTCTTGTTACCAATTTTAAAATAAAAATGTTCTTAAAAGGATGTTGCTCTCGATACCAACAAATGCACTTGATACCAACAAAAGATGCTCTTGATACTAATAGTAAAAGATAACAAATTTAAATAAACATGCATATAAACAAATTAAATAAACATGCATAAAAATAAACATGCATATATAAAACTCCAAAATATCTTTCCCCCTTTTTGTCAATTCATCAACAAAGGGGTACAAACAATAAAGGGCATAAAAATATTTTTCTTCCTTTTTGCATAAATCAAAACAATATGGTGTATATGATATATACATTCATGAAGAGGAGAGACGTGAAGTTAACTCCTCCTGCATAAATGCATTTTTATGAAAAGAGATGACTAGACCCTAACCACATAAAGCATAATATACAATGTATAAAAGGAGATGTGAAGCTCCTACTACACATGTGAAAGACATAAAGAAGAGTGATCAAACTCCTCAATATGAGATACACTCAACATGAATATATATATATAGAGAGAGAAGATGTTAAGCTTCTCTTACATATAAGCAATAAATATCAAAACATTTTGATACCAATTGAAAGATATATCAATTTAGTATGAAGGTATACATCGAAACATCATGATACCAATTTATGATACTAATAAATAAAACATTTTGAAGAAACTAACAAAAATTTTGATACCAATTGAAAGATATAAATATATAAGAAATCTTGATACCAATTGAAAGATATAAATATATAGGAAATCTTGATACCAATTGTAAAAATTTGTACCAATTGAAAATATTTTACACTTTTGATACCAATTGAAAAACATAAACCAATCTTTTTGGTTAAACACTAAAATCGTTTTGCAATAGAGATACCAAATAGAGAATAATATCAATTTAATATTCTTGATACCAATATTGAAAATGAAACATATACCAATTGAAAATAATTTTCATTAGGAGCGTAGGAAACTAATTGAAAACTAAGATATCATTTTACAAATATCCTTTTTCCACATAAAGAGTGAGAGTAAGATACCAATTGTAAACAAAACCGATTGAAAGGCAAAACAAGAATTTTTCTCCCTTTTATGAAATACTAATGAAAATGATGCATAAGCTTGTATAAGATACCAATTGAAAAATAATTGTCATTAATGACTAAATAAAGCTTAGCATAGAAAAATTTGTGCTTAAAAATATAGAGATATAGTAAGCACAATCAAAACACATATATGTATGGAAAATTAAATACCAATCGAAATTGATACTATTTAAAGTTGAAGCATACATATATAGAAACAAATATGAGTATACAACATAAATATCAATAGTGACACCAATTGAAACACAATGAGAAACAAGTGTATAACTCATACCTTTCACCCTATCATGCACTTGTTAAAATAATTTTAAATTTGAGCATACAAGGCGTGGTCGCCCATCCAACCACCCTTTAAGAGTAGAAGTTTTTAAAAATAGATTTGAAAATAGATATGCTTAGTTTGAAAACACTACCAAATGAAGAATAAATAACTAGTTAAAGTAGTTTTTGAAAAATTAGTTAAAGATCCTTCAAACCGGAAGACCAAACATATCATGTGTATCTCATGAATCATACTAAACACATAAGTGTTGACACTCAAAATCTATAAAGCTCAAAACTTCTCATGAAGAAATGTCATGAGTAAACAAATAAAGTGTGAGTGTACAAGAATCATGTAAATAGCATTTTCATGAAAATAATCCATGAGGCTCAAAACATATATGAAAATCATAAAAATTTATTTTAAAGAAAAATGAAACTTCAAGGTGTATGTATGATTTATCAAAACTACAATATACATACATATCCCAAACATAAAAGGAGTCCATAATGGTATTTGCATGAAGGCAAGTGACTCAAGGAGTATACATGTATATTTATTGGTTTTGGACAAAAATACATATACATGAAGCAAAAACATGCAAAAAAATAGGTAAAACAAGTGTAAATGAGGAAATCATCAAAGCTAGGTTATACATGTACATGTAATGAGTACAATTGAGCAATGAAGTACAAACGTATATGAATCAAATGTTGCTCACTGCTTGTACAAGTATATATATAAGTTTTAACAAAAACTACATCTAAACAAATATTTACCATATGAAGCACAAAACATGATTATTTTGGCATAAAATTAAAAAATACTAAAAATCAACAAATATAAAAACATGTAAACTAAATGGAGTTTAGAGATAGTTACCAAAACACGTGAACTACACTCCAAATCTCAAAACATGGTGGCCTTCCCACCAAAACTTCCTAGATAGTAATGCATCAATTCGTAGTGTTCATTTGATCCCATGCATCCACCACCAAGGCACCAAATCTCTCACGTCATGTGATAGCCCATACCTACATCAAACACAAGAGGTGGGGACTTTAGTACCCATTTTCTTTTGGTCCACGGGGGTTAGGTTTATTTGGTACCCAAACATTCTTATTAGAAAAATTTAAAGAATTAATTCTATCATAACAAAATTTTGTCAAATGGCCTTTGCGGCCGCAATGTGTACACTTGTACACTCTAGTATGCAAATGAGAATGAGTATGATCATGATGTGCAAAGTGTGCATATGTGTGTCGTGAGTGATGTGCATGTATATGTGGAGCTTGTTTCCTTTGAAACAAGGTTTCCAATTTAGAGTGATTAAATGCACAATGGCTCAAAGTTGAGTTCAAACAATCCATTCTATTTTTCAAAACTTTAATCTCACTTTTATTTATAGTGGTATGAAAAGCATGGTGAGAATGAGAATCAACCCCCTTTTTCTTTTTAGAAATAGTTTCTTTTTCTTTTTCAACAACTTTTCTTTTCAAAGAGTTGTTTTCATTCAAAGCAACTTCTTTTTCTTTTTCCACCAAAATCATCTTATTTTTCAAAGAAGCATTTCCTTCACAAAGATCATTTAGCTTAGAGGACAAGGAAATATTCTCATTTTTCAAGAAATCGTTTTCTTTTGAAAAACATTCCAATTTATTTTTAAAAGAGTCATTTTCTTTTAATAAAGAAGTGTTGTTTTTTTTCAATTTGTTATTATCCTTTTTAAGCAATTCATATTTTTCAAGAAGTTGTTGACAAAATGATTCAAGTTCATCATAAGATATATTAACGTCCTCTTCTACCTCGGATTCGGTATTTACCTCAAGGGGGTTATCCCCTTGGACCATGTAGCATACGTTAGAAGCTTCACTTCCACCATCCGAGTTGCTCCCCGCATAGTAATGCTCTTGTTCGCCAAGGGAGATCAAAGTGTTCCATACTACAAAAGCCGAGTCAAAGTACCCTAGATAAATATTCATCATTTAGGGTTGACTTCAAAGCATGAATGACTTTTGCATTAGCCTCAAGATTTTTACCATTTAAATAATAAGAATTTTTAATAGTGGCAAAGTAAATATGAATGCCTAGGGCTTTGAGGTACAAAGACATCTTAACCTTCCAAGTTTGGATGTTAAGAATGTCAAAGGTGGGAGGTGACATGAAATCCATGTGTGTGTATAAATATTGTGATTAGCTATAAATGAGGATCTTTAACTCAAGGTTGTTAGACACAAATTAAGAGCACATAGCTCTGATACCAACTGAAATCACCTAGAGGGGGTGAATAGGTGACTAGCTAATCTAATGGTGAATTAATGCGAAATTAAAACTATTAAAATTATTATACACAACACACAAGGTATAACCTATAGCCGAATTCCCCGTGAAGGGCTCTGGACTAACTCCTCAAGATTCCTCTAGATAAGAGTTGAGGTGCCGCTATGACTCTCTTGGTTGAATACAAGTGTGAGCAAACAAACCCAAGCATATAATCAATGGAGCACAAATATATATCAAGCATACGAAGATGAAAGCAATATAAGCATGCAAGATATAAAGACAAGTGAGAGATAGAGAGAGCAATCGCAAACACGGGAGACTTGTTTCGAGATTCCAGCACTCTTGCTCTACGTCCCGCCTTCAACACTATGAAGGATTTCCACTAAAAACGAGCCCACCGGATCACTCGGTGCCGCAACACCTTCAAGGAGTTCACACTAGAACTCTTGGACTCACTAGTCTCTGTTGGCCCAAAGGCCATTAGCCCGAAGTTTTGATGATAACAAACCATATGTAGTTATATTTTAACAAATTTGTTTAAATGAGTTTCAGGTAAAAATCATAGGTTGATTGACGGCTCCAACACAAGACTCACACATTTCTAAGCCGCGAAGATTTGGATCCCAGAGCCCAGCACAATAGAAGAGCTCCAGGATCAAACAAGTTGAGAAGACTACTACAAGATTTGTATTTTTACATTTTCCATTTTAGTTAGGATTTATAGTCTGTTTTATCAAAACCGAGATGATAGAAGTTGATAACTTTGGGATTGTCACACACACACATTTGATATTGCTTCATGCTTACAAACAAAAATTTTCTTACAAAATTTCTTACCTAGTTTCGGAAAAAAACAAAGTTTGGAAATATTTGCTCTCAAAACAAGTGGAGAAAACCTCTTAAAAGAGGTAGGAAAAACTGGTGCAAAACCCACTTGAAAACTTGTTAAAAATAGTCCATATAAGCCCCCTATTTATAGGCTAGAAAAACTAGCCGTTGGGGCAATTTTTCAGCCCTGACGGCTGACGGTCGACCGGCCCGGTCGACCGCCAACGGTCAGATTATGACCTTTGGAGCCTCGGTCGACCGGCCCAGTCGACCGTGGCCTGGATACAGAGAGCAGTCTCTCTGTCCGGTCGACCGCCCGGTCGACCGGGGCCTTTCCAGAGAGCAGAGCTTTCTGGACGGTCCGGCCCTCCAGCCAGACTGGCGTGCACGTCTGTGCACGTCGGTCGACCGAGTCAGTAGACCAACTTCTAGCTCGGTCGACCGGTCCGGTCGACCGGTCCGGTCGACCGGCAGAAGCCAGGACAGGTCTGTTATAGGGATTAAAAACTTGGTATTTTGACACAAATAAAATCCCATAAAATCCCGAAAAATCTACAAAAATAGTTTTAATATTATACTTTGATAATCAAACATGTTTGAGTAAAATCAAGACATGTTACAAACATTTTGAACTATTTTTGTAACTTAGAAATTTTGGCTCAAAACAAAAACCGTATTTTTCCAAAATAGATTTTTCCAAAACTTATTTTTCCAAAACTTTTCCAAATACAAAAACAAGATATTTTAAACACTTTTAAAGCATGGTGTGTATGGATATGATTCACTACACATAAAAGGTGAAATATCAATGTTTTTGACAATAAGCACTAAAACGGTTTTGGTTAAAACATATATACTTGAAACTCTAAAAATCAAACCGGTATTTTTCAAAATGAAAATTCTTTTCTAAAATGAAATCTCTTATATGAAAACACAACTAAATCAAGAGTGTGTGTATATGGTATACTTGAGCAATCCACCAACTATTCTATCCTTTACATTTTAACTGAAAATAAAATCTTAACTAAAACAAACCTAGACTCAAGTCTTCATGAAGTCTTCACTTGAAGTCTTCTTCTCCTTCTTGACTTGGTCCAAACACGATCCAAAGAGCTGGACTCCTCTTGAGTACCAGATATGGTCTTGATGCATAGGCTCTTGAATCAAACCGTATTAGCTCCAAAACTTGACTTTAAATCCTTTGTTGAAGCTACACACCTACTAAGATCTTGATCATAAATCTGAGACTAATTAAATACAAGATCATTAGTACTATAACTACATGAGTTGATCATCATCAAAACTAAAGTGATGGGCCTTTGGGCCAACAATCTCCCTCTTTTTGACGATGACAAAACTCATGGAGTTATATATGCATGGATTAAAGTAAAGCTTCAAAGAAGCTCCCCCTTAACTCATGCATCACAATAAACAATAATATATGGCAATGAAAGCTCATAATCATGTATGCAAATACAAGGAGATAAACTGTTGGCCCAAAGGCCCTTCACCCTAGTTTTGATGATGATCAACTCATGTAGTTATAGTTACTAATGATCTTGTGTTTAATTAGTGACAGATTCATGATCAAGATCTTAGTAGGTGCATAGCTCTACAAAGGATAAAAGAACAAGATTTGGAGCTTGCATGTGGTGATCCAAGGAGTTTTTGGATCAAGCTTGGACCAAGTCAAGAAGATGAGAAGCCTTCAAGGGAAGACTTCAAGAAGTTGAAGACTTGGGTCTAGGTATAGAATTTGTATTTTTGTTTTAGTAAAAATGTAAAGGATAGATAGTTGGTGGATTGCTCAAGTTATATCACACACACACACTCTTGATAGAACTCTTGATTTAATTGATTTCATAAAAGATTTCTTTTTAGAAAAGAATTTTTATTTAGTAAAAGATTTTCTTTGAGACAAAATATTTATCTTGGATTTTGGTATTTCATAGTTCATATCTTTAAACCAAAATCTTGATTAGAGCTTTATATCAAAAACATAGATATTTCTTATTGATTGTGTAGTGGATCATATCCATACACACTATGCTTTAAAATGAACTCAAATATCTTGTTTTTGTATTTGATAAAGATTTAGAAAAACAAGTTTTGGAAAAACATGTTTTGGAAAAATACATTTTGGTTATTGAGCTAATATTTCCAAGTTACAAAAATAGACCAAAACATCTATAACATGTCTTGATTTTGTGCAAGCATGTTTGTTCTTTCAAGTATATTGGTAAAACTATTTTTGTAGAATTTCTATGTATTTTTAGGATTTTATAAAAGATTTTTAAATCCTGTTTTCTGACCTGGAGACTGGCTGACAGGCCATGTCGGTCGACCGGACCGGTCGACCGATGTGCACAGCCCTGTGCACGTTGTCAGCACAGTGGCCGGTCGACCGGGTCGGTCGACCGACCAAGAGAGTTTGCTCTCTGGAAATGTCCAGTCGACCGATAGGTCGACCGACAGTTCATTCCAGGTTATCGGTCGACCGAGCCGGTCGACCGGTGGCTGCAACGGTCAGAAAAATGACCGTTGGCCGGTCGACCGGCGGTCGACCGACAGCACTGACACAGCCCCAACGGCTCTATTTTCTGGCAGCCTATAAAAAGGGGTTTTGTCAATTGTTTTGAGGTTAAGATTTTTGAGACTTCTTGAGCAGTTTTTCCCACTCATTTCAGAAGTTTTCTCCACAAATTTGAGAGCAAATATTTCCCATCAAAAAGGGAGTTTTTATCAAGAGAGTGTTAAAGTGATTTCTTGAGTTTTTCCATCAAAGCTTTCTTTCCTTGATTTCTCACACTTCACTTGAGCATCCATAGACATATCTATCCTATAGGAAAGTGTTGTAGTGAGCTTTTGTAATTGGTGATCAAGTGTTAGATCACCAAAGAGATTTCCATTGTATTTTGAGGAGACGGGCAAGTGTGCTCGTTGTGGTGTGGAGTTCGGTTGTGAACTCTTTGGTAGAGGTACGGCCTCGGCGAGTCGGTGGACTTGCGTGTGTACGGGACTTGGGAGTCCGAGGGTTTGTAGGTGTACGGCACCGAGGAGAGATCCGGTGGGATCTTGCATAGTGGAAATCCTTCGTGTGTCGAAGGCGGGGATGTAGAGCAAGTGTGCTCGAACCTCGAAACAAACCCTTGTGTTTGCGATTGCTTACTCTTCCCTCTCTCTCTCTTTGTCTCTTTTATATCTTGCATTTACTTTCATTATCTTCACTCGTACATGCTTGATATACCCTTGTGCTTATATTGTTATATACTTGCGTGGGATTGCTTGTTAACACTAGTATTCAACCAAGAGAGCCAACGCGGCACCTCAACCCATTCAAGGGGAATCTAGAGGAGCTTATCCAGAGCCTCGCAAGGGGAATTCGGCAACACTCTTGGTTATACATAAGTGTTAAATTAAAAAGAAGTTTTAATTTGGTCAACTTAGTTTTAATTCCGCATTATTTGTTCATAAGTGACCTTTAGATTAGCCATCACCTATTCACCCCCCCTCTAGGTGATCTTACATAAACATGCCAAACAAGCATAAAACACATCAAATTCGTTTTCTTCAATTTTGCAAAACAAAACAGTGCAAAACAAAACAATATGCATGAACATAAATCCTATGCATATATACTAAAATACTTCTCCCCCCTTTTGTCAATCATCAACAAAGGGTTAAAGTAAAAACACAATAATGTTCTCCCCCTCTTTGTTAGAAACAAAAATCAACAAAGGGGTGAAATCAAATCAACCAATAAAAGGTATATGTGATATACATTCATGAAGAGAAGACGCTAAGTTAACTTCCCTACATACATGCATTACATGAAGAAGGGATGACAAGCCCTAATCACATAACGCATAATATGCAATGCATAAGAGGAGATGTGAAGCTCCCCCTACACACGTGTATCACATAAAGAAGAGTTGTCAAGCTCCTCAATATAAGATACACTCAACATGAATCTATATGTAGAAGAGGTGTTAAACTCCTCTTGCATATAGGCAATACACATCAAAACATTTTTAATATTTCTTATTAAAACAAAATTTTAAATTTTCTCAATAAAACAAATTTTGAAATATCTTAGTAAATCAAATTTTAGGATACCAAATGTAAATTACAAATTTTGAATTTTTCTTAAATCAACAAATAGGTAAAACATATTGATACCAATTGAAATTTATAACAAATTTGAAATTGAAACATATTGATACCAAATTAAAAATAATGCATAAGCTTTATTAAAATGTCAAATGAGATACCAATTGAAAATAAAGTT
Source organism: Agave tequilana (assembly GCA_038442645.1). Lineage (NCBI taxonomy): Eukaryota > Viridiplantae > Streptophyta > Magnoliopsida > Asparagales > Asparagaceae > Agave > Agave tequilana. The sequence continues at coordinate 31,066 of JAVJIF010004397.1, read as the reverse complement.
TTAAATCAAGCTTAGCATAAACTTTGTGCTTTAAATATGTAAACCAATTATAAATCAAGCACAAGAAAATCATATATATGTATGAGAATGATAATACCAATAGAAATTGATATCAATTGAAAATTAGAGCATACATATATATAGAAAACAAATTATGAGTATACAAAAATATATCAATTGTGATACCAAAAGAAATTATGATACCAATTGAGATTATGAAGTAAAAATAGTGTATAACTCATAAAAATTCACCCTTTTTATGCACAAGATAAAAGATATATAGTTTTAGCATACAAGGCATAATCGCCCATCCTTCCGCCCATAAAAGGGTTGGTAGGGTTTTCAAAAATAAGTGTTTGAAAATATTTTTATTGTGAAAACACTACCAAATGAAGAATAAATAACTAGTTAAAGGTAATTTTTTGAAAAATTAGTTAAAGATCCTTCAAAAACATGAAACTAAATCATATGTATATCATGAAACATACTAAATACTCAAAATTCGACACTCAAGGTCCATAAAGCTCAAAATGATCATGAAACATAGTCATGAATAAACAAATAAAGTGTGAGTGCACAAGAATCATGTAATTAGCATTTTTCATGAAGATAATCAATGAACTCAAAAACAAACATGAATCTCATTTTATCAAATAAAAATCATGAAAATCATAAAGATTTTATTATTCATTTAAAAACAAACTGCTAGGTATATGTATGATTTTATCCAAAACTAATAATATGCATACATATCCCAAACATAAAAAGAGTCTATGATATGATTTGCATGACGGCAAGAGACTTAAGAGACATACATGTATATTCATTAGATTTGAATAAAAAGTGCATATACATGAAGTAAAACATGAAAATTGACAAAACAAATGTAAATGAGAGAATCATCAAAATTAGCCTATACATGTGCATATAGTGAGTACAAATGAACAATAAAGTGCAAACATATATGAATCAAATGTTACTCACTACTTGTACACGTATATACACAAGTTTTGACAAAAACTACATTTAACCATGTATTTACTACATGAAGCACAAAACAAATAAAACATAAACATGCTCAATAATTATCAAATGAAAGCATGTAAATAAACTAGGAGTTTTAGAGATAGTTACCAAACCAAAGAACTATGCTCCAAATCTCCAAAACATGGTGGTTGTCCCACCAAACCTCCTTGATAGCTGCGCATCAAATGTGTTTCCATCAAGTCCATACATCCACTACCAAGGCACCAACTCTCTCACGTCGTGTGAGAGCCCGCACCTACATCAAGCACACAAGGTGGGGACTTTGGTATCCATTTTCTTTTGGGTCCTTGAGGGTTAGTCTTATAAGGAACCCTAACATTTTTATTAGCAAAATTTAAAGAATTAATCTTATTATAAAAAAATTTTGCTAAATGGCCTTTACGGCCACAATGTGTACACTTGTACACTCTAGGATGCATATGTGTATGAGTGTGATCGTGGCGTGTAAAATGTGCATATGCATGATGTGGATGATGTGCATGAACATGTGGAACTTGTTTATTTGAAAATAAGGTTTCCAATCTTTTATGGTTAAATGCACATGTGCTCAAAGTTGAGCTCAAACAATTTATTTTATTTTTTAAAAATTTAATCTCATTTTGATTAATAGTGGCATGTAAAGCATGGTGAGAATCATGATTCTTTTTCTTTTTAGAAACATTAACTTTTTCTTTTTCAACAATTTTTCTTTTTAAAGAAGTGTTTTCATGTAAAGCAACTTCCGTTTGTTTTTTCACCAAAATAATCTTATTTTTCAAAGTAGTATTTCCTTCACAAAGATCATTCAATTTAGAAAGAAAGAAAACATTTTCATTTTTTAAAATTTCATTTTCTTTTTCAATGCATGCAACTTTATTTTTAAAAGAATCATTTTCTTTTAACATGCAATCAAATTTCTTTTCAAATTCTTGTTATCCTTTTTAATCATGTCATATTTTTCAAGTAATTGTTGACAAAAAGAGACAAGCTCATCATATGACATTTCAACATTTTCATCAAGCTCGGATTCGGTATTTACCTCAAGGGGTTATCCCCTTGGACCATGTAGCATACATTGAAAGCTTCACTTCTAACATTCGAGTCGTTTCCCCGCATAATATTGTTCTTTTTCGCCAAGGGAGAGAATGATGTTCCATACTACAAAAGCCGAATCAAGATTAGCAACCCTAGATAAATAATCATCATTTAGGGTAGATCTCAAAGCATGTAGGGCTTTTGAGTTAGCCCCAATATACTTGCTATTGTTAACATATGAATCTTTAATAGTAGCAAGATAAACATGAATGCCTAGGCCTTTGAGGTACATAGACATCTTAACCTTCCAAGTTTGGATGTTAAGAATGTCAAAGGTGGGAGGTGACATGAAATCCATGGTGTGTGAACAAATATTGTGATTAGCTAAAAAATGAGGATCTTTAACTCTAGGTTGTAAGACCCAAATCAAGAGCACTCGGCTCTGATACCAACTGGTCGACCGACTCGGTCGACCGACGTGCACAGACGTGCACGCCAGTCTGGCTGGAGGGCCGGTCGACCGGGACGGTCGACGGGGCGGTCGACCGGACAGAGAGACTGCTCTCTGTATCCAGGCCACGGTCGACCGGGTCGGTCGACCGGGGCTCCAACGGTCAAAAATCTGACCGTTGGCGGTCGACTGGGTCGGTCGACCGTCAGCCGTCAGGGCTGAAAAATTGCCCCAACGGCTAGTTTTTCTAGCCTATAAATAGGGGGCTTATATGGACTGTTTTTAACAAGTTTTCAAGTGGGTTTTGCACCAGTTTTTCCTACATCTTTTAAGAGGTTTCTCCACTTGTTTTGAGAGCAAATATTTCCAATCAAAAGGGAAGTTTATCAAGAGTGTTTTTCAAAGTGATTCTTGTGTTTTCCTCTACACATTCCATCCTAGTTTTCTCACACAAATACTTGAGCCATCCATTGCTATATCTACCTATAGAGATCTTTGTTGTGAGAGGATTTTAGGTGATCAAAGTGTTGTGATCACCAAAGTTCTACTTTGTACTTTGAGGAGGCGGACTTGCGGGTTCACGGTGTTTCGAGTTCGCGTGTGAACTCTTTGTTTGAGGTGCGGCCTCGGCGAGCTTGTGGGCTTACGGTGTGTTCGGGGACAAGAGAGGGACTAGAGAGTCCAAGAGTTCTAGTGGGAACTCCTTGTAGGTGTTGCGGCACCGAGTGATCCGGTGGGATCGATTATAGTGAAAATTCTTCATAGTGTTGAAGGCGGGGACATAGAGCAAGTGTGCTCGAACCTCGAAACAAACCTCCCGTGTTTGCGATTGCTCTCTCTCTCTCTCTTACTTGTCTTTATATCTTGCATGCTAATATTGTCTTTATCTTTATATGCTTGATATATTGTGTGCTTAATTGTTATATGCTTGGGGATTGTTTGCTAACACTTGTATTCAACCAAGAGAGCCAACTCGGTACCTCAACTCTTATTTAGAGGAATCTTGAGGAGTTAGTCCAGAGTCCTTCACGGCGAATCCGGCTACACTCTTGTGTTATACTTGGTGTTTAGTTTAAGAAGATTTAGTTTGCATCATATAAGTTTTAATTCCGCATTATTGACCATTAGATTAGCTTATCATTATTCACCCCCCTCTAGGTGATAACAGTCTCCTCACTTGCTCATGCAAGAACAAACACACCGCAAGCACACTAACTTGCCAAGACCGCACCGCTACACTGAGCTCCCACAAGAACTCAAAACACCGTGAACCCGCAAGCCCGCCTCCTTAAATACAAAGATGAACACTTTGGTGATCACAACACTTTGATCACCTAAAACAACTCTCACAACAACTCTCCTATAGGATGAATATATCAATGGAAAGCTCAAGTGTGTGTGAGAAAAACTTGGATTGATTTGGTGGTGGAAAACACTAGGAATCACTTTTGAAAACTCTTGATAAACTCTCCTTTTGATTTGAAAATATTTGCTCTAAAACTTGTGGATAAAACCACTGATATAGGTAGGAAAAACTAGCCCAAAAACTCTCTTGAAATCTTATTCAAAACAGCCCAAAGGAACCCCATATATATAGGCTCCAAAATATAGCCGTTGGGGTCCAAATCAGCAGTCTGCACTGCTGTTGGTCGACCGCCCGGTTGACCGTCAACGGTCGATTTTTCGACCGTAGGGAAGGTCGGTCGACCGGCCAGTCAACCGCCTTCAGGGCAATGGCCCAGTGGTCGACCGCTCGGTCGACCGGGCCATTTCCAGAGAGCAGACACTCTCTGGCGGTTGACCGTGCGGTCGACCGGCCCTGGCCGTGCACGTTTTGTGCACATCGGTTGACCGCCCGGTCGACCGTGCGGTCGACCGGCAGAAGGCTAAAAACAGACTTTTATGGATTTAAAACTTGTTATTTTTTCTTCAATAAAATCCCATAAATTCGCAAAAAAATACAAAATTAAGTTCAGTATTATACTTTAATATACAAACATGTTTGAGTAAATCAAAACATGTTACAAACATTTGAACTATTTTTGAGTTATTGAAATTTTGGCTTAAAACAAAAACCATATTTTTCCAAATAGAAAACCGATTTTTTCAAAACGTCTCCAAATATAAAAACATGATATTCTAAACACTTTTAAAGCTTAGTGCGTATGGATATGATTCACTACACATATATGATGAAATATCTATGTTTTTGACATGAAAACAAAGATCGGTTAAACCGAAAACCAAAACATGAAACTTAAAACAAGTGTGTGTGTATTGTGAACTTGGGCATATCAACACTATCTAATCTTTACACAAAATCTAAACATAATCTTAAACTAAACAAACCGATGTCTTCTTGTCTCCAAGCCGACTCGATCCAAACGCGATTCACCGAGCTTGACTCCAACCGAGTACTAGATGCGATCTTGACGCTCGAGCTCTTGAATCAACATATGATAGCTCCAAAATACCTTTGTTGAAGCTAATCACCTACTAATATCTTGATTAAATATCTGAAACTAAATATCACAAGATTATTAGTAAACAATAACTACATGAGTTAATCATCATCAAAACTAGAGTGAAGGGCTTCTGGACCAACAATCTCCCCCTTTTTGATGATGATAAAACTCATGAAGTTATATATGCATGGATTAAAGTTAAGCTTCATAGAAAAACCCCCTTAACTCATACATAGCAATAAACAATAAAGATATGTAGTTAATGCTCAACATAGATATGCATAAACATGCATAAAACAAAGAAATGAAACAAACATGATCTTTGATACCAATGAAATAAACATGCTCTTGCTACCAATTTTAAAATAAAAGTGTTCTTAAAAGGATGTTGCTCTTGATACCAACAAATGCTCTTGATACCAATAAAAGATGCTCTTGATACCAATGGTAAAAGATAACAAATTTAAATAAACATGCATATAAACAAATTTAAATAAACATGCATAAAAACAAACATGCATATATAAAACTCCAAAATATCTCTCCCCCTTTTTGTTAATTCATCAACAAAGGGGTACAAATAATAAAGGGCATAAATAATATTTTTCTTCCTTTTTGCATAAATCAAAACAATAAGGTGTATATGATATATACATTCATGAAGAGGAGAGACGTGAAGTTAACTCCCCCTGCATACATGCATTTATATGAAAAGAGATGACTAGACCCTAACCACATAAAGTATAATATACAATGTAAAAAAGGAGATGTGAAGCTCCTACAACACACGTGTAAGACATAAAGAAGAGTGGTCAAACTCCTCAATATGAGATACACTCAACATGAATATATATATATATAGAGAAGATGTTAAGCTTCTCTTGCATATAAGCAATAAATATCAAAACATTTTGATACCAATTGAAAGATATATCAATTTAATATGAAGATATACATCAAAACATTATGATACCAATTTATGATACCAATAAACAAAACATTTTGAAGAAACTAACAAAAATTTTGATACCAATTGAAAGATATAAATATAAAGAAAATCTTGATACTAATTGAAAGATATGAATATATAGGAAATCTTGATACCAATTGTAAAAATTTATACCAATTGAAAATATTTTACACTTTTGATACCAATTGAAAAATATAAACCAATCTTTTTAGTTAAACACTAAAATCGTTTTGCGATATAGATACCAAATAGAGAATAATATCAATTTAATATTCTTGATACCAATATTGAAAATGAAACATATACTAATTGAAAATAATTTTCATTAGGAGCGTAGGAAACTAATTGAAAACTAAGATATCATTTTACAAATATCCTTTTTTCACATAAAGAGTGCGATTAAGATATCAATTGTAAATAAAAACGATTGAAAGGCAAAACAAGAATTTTTCTCCCCCTTTATGAAATACTAATGAAAATGATGCATAAGCTTGTATAAGATACTAATTGAAAAATAATTGTCATTAATGACTAAATCAAGTTTAGCATAGCAAAATTTGTGCTTAAAAATATAGAGATATATTAAGCACAATATAAACACACACATATATATACGGAAAATTAAATACCAATCGAAATTGATACTATTTGAAGTTGAAGCATACATATATAGAAACAAATATGAGTATACAAAATAAATATCAATTGTGATACCAATTGAAAACACAATAAGAAACAAGTGCATAACTCATACCTTCCACCCTATCATGTACTTGTTAAAATGATTTTCAATTTGAGCATATAAGGCATGGTCGCCCATCCAACCACCCTTTAAGTGTAGAAGTTTTTAAAAATAGATTTGAAAATAGATGTGCATAGTTTGAAAACACTACCAAATGCAGAATAAATAACTAGTTAAAGTAGTTTTTGAAAAACTAGTTAAAGATCCTTCAAACCGGAAGACCAAACATATCATGTGTATCTCATGAATCATACCAAATACATAAGTGTTGACACTAGAAATCTATAAAGCTGAAAACTTCTCATGAAGAAATGTCATAAGTAAACAAATAAAGTGTGAGTGTACAAGAATCATGTAAATAGCATTTTCATGAAAATAATCCATGAGGCTCAAAACATATATAAAAATCATAAAAATTTATTTTTAAAGAAAAATGAAACTTTAAGGTATATGTATGATTTATCAAAACTAACAATATACATACATATTCCAAACATAAAAGGAGTCCATAATGGTATTTGCATGAAGGCAAGTGACTCAAGGAGTATACATGTATATTTATTGGTTTTGGACAAAGAATACATATACATGAAGCAAAAACATGCATAAAAATAGGTAAAACAAGTGTAAATGAGGAAATCATCAAAACTAGATTATACATGTACATGTAATGAGTACAATTGAGTAATGAAGTGCAAACGTATATGAATCAAATGTTGCTCATTGCTTGTACAAGTATATACACAAGTTTTGACAAAAACTACATCTAAATAAATATTTACCATATGAAGCACAAAACATGATTATTTTGACATAAAATTAAAACATACTAAAAATCATCATATATAAAAGCATGTAAACTAAATGGAGTTTAGAGATAGTTACCAAAACACGTGAACTACACTCCAAATCTCCAAAACATGGTGGCCTTCCCACCAAAACTTCCTAGATAGCGATGCATCAATTCGTAGTGTTCATTTGATCCCCTGCATTCACCACCAAGGCACCAAATCTCTCACGTCATGTGAGAGCCCACACCTACATCAAACACAAGAGGTGGGGACTTTGGTACCCATTTTCTTATGGGTCCACGGGGGTAGGTTTATGTGGTACCCAAACATTCTTATTAGAAAAATTTAAAGAATTAATTCTATCATAACAAAATTTTGTCAAATGGCCTTTGCGGCCGCAATGTGGACACTTGTATACTCTAGTATGCAAATGAGAATGAGTATGATCATGATGTGCACAGTGTGCATATGTGTATCGTGGGTGATGTGCATGTATATGTGGAGCTTGTTTCCTTTGAAACAAGGTTTCCAATTTAGAGTGATTAAATACACAATGGCTCAAAGTTGAGCTCAAACAATCCATTCTATTTTTCAAAAACTTTAATCTCACTTTTATTTATAGTGGCATGAAAAGCATAGTGAGAATGAGAATCAACCCCCTTTTTCTTTTTAGAAATAGTTTCTTTTTCTTTTTCAACAACTTTTCTTTTCAAAGAGTTGTTTTCATTCAAAGTAACTTCTTTTTCTTTTTCCACCAAAATTATCTTATTTTTCAAAGAAGTATTTCCTTCACAAAGATTATTTAGCTTAGAGGACAAGGAAATATTCTCATTTTTCAAGAAATCGTTTTCTTTTGAAAAGCATTCCAATTTATTTTTAAAAGAGTCATTTTCTTTTAAAAAAGAAGTGTTGTTTTTTTTCAATTTGTTATTATCCTTTTTAAGCAATTCATATTTTTCAAGAAGTTGTTGACAAAATGATTCAAGCTCATCATAAGATATATCAACGTCCTCTTCTATCTCGGATTCGGTATTACCTCAAGGGGGTTATCCCCTTGGACCATGTAGCATACATTACTTCACTTCCACCATCCGAGTTGCTTCCCGCATAGTAATGCTCTTGTTCGCCAAGGGAGATCAAAGTGTTCCATACTGCAAAAGCCGAATCAAAGTTAGAAACCCTAGATAAATATTCATTTAGGGTTGACTTCAAAGCATGAATGACTTTTGCATTAGCCTCAAGATTTTTGCCATTTAAACAATAAGAATCTTTAATAGTGGCAAAGTAAACATGAATGCCTAGGGCTTTGAGGTACAAAGACATCTTAACCTTCCAAGTTTGGATTTAAGAATTTCAAAGGTGGGAGGTGACATGAAATCCATGTGTGTGTATAAATATTGTGATTAGTTATAAATGAGGATTTTTAACTCAAGATTGTTAGACCCAAATCAAGAGCACTTGGCTCTGATACCAATTGAAATCACCTAGAGGGGGTGAATAGGTGACTAGCTAATCTAATAGTGAATTAATGCGGGATTAAAACTATTAAAACTATTATGCACAACACACAAGGTATAACCTATAGCTGGATTCCCTGTGAAGGGCTCTGGACTAACTCCTCAAGATTCCTCTAGATAAGAGTTGAGGCGCCGCTATGGCTCTCTTGGTTGAATACAAGTGTGAGCAAACAAACCAAAGCTATAATCAATGGAGCACAAATATATATCAAGCATAAGAAGATGAAAGCAATATAAGCATGTAAGATATAAAAACAAATGAGAGATAGAGAGAGAGCAATCGCAAACACGGGAGATTTGTTTCGAGGTTCGAGCACCCTTGCTCTACGTCCCCGCCTTTAACAGTATGAAGGATTTTCACTAAAAAACGATCCCACCGGATCACTCGGTGCCACAACACCTATAAGGAGTTCACACTAGAACTTTGGACTCAGTACTCCCCTCACTTGCTCCCGCAAGAACAAACATACCGCAAGCACACTAGCTTGCCGAGGCTGCACCTCTACACCGAGCTCCCACAAGAACTCGAAACACCGCGAATCCGCAAGTTCGCCTCCTCAAATACAAAGATGAACACTTTGGTGCTTTGATCACCTAAAACAACTCTCACAACAACTCTCCTGTAGGATGGATATATCAATGAAAAGCTCAAGTGTGTGTGAGAAAAACTTGGATTGATTTGATGGTGAAAAACACAAGGAATCACTTTTGAAAACTCTTGATAAACTCTCCTTTTGATTTGAAAATATTTGCTCTAAAACTTGTAGAGAAAACCACTGATATAGGTAAGAAAAACTAGCTCAAAAACTCTCTTGAAATCTTGTTCAAAACAGCCCAAAGGAACCCCATATATATAGGTTCTAAAATATAGTCGTTGAGGTCCAAATCAGCAGTCTGCACTGCTGTCGGTCGACCGCCCGGTTGACCGTCAACGGTCGATTTTTCGACCATTGGGAAGGGAGGTCGACCGGCCGGTCGACCGCCTTCAGGGCAATGGCCCAACGGTCGACCACCTGGTCGACCGGGCCATTTCCAGAGAGCAGACACTCTCTGGCGGTCGACCGTGCGATCGACGGCCCTGGCCGTGCACGTTTTGTGCACGTCAGTCGACCGCCTGGTCGACCGACCCCTGGCTCGGTCGACCGTGCGGTCGACCGGCAGAACGCCAAAAACAGACTTTCAGGCATTTAAAAACTTGTTATTTTTTCTTCAATAAAATCCCATAAATTCACAAAAAATCTATAAAAATAAGTTCAGTATTATACGTTGATATAAAAATATGTTTGAGTAAAAATCAAAACATGTTACAAACATTTTGAACTATTTTTGTGTTATTGAAATTTTGGCTTAAAACAAAAACCGTATTTTTTCAAATTGATTTTTCCAAATAGAAAACCGATTTTTTCAAAACTTCTCCAAATATAAAAACATGATATTCTAAATACTTTTAAATCTTAGTGTGTATGGATATGATCCACTACACATATATGATGAAATATCTATGTTTTTGACATGAAAACTAAGATCGATTAAACCGAAAAATCAAAACATGAAGCTTAAAACAAGTATGTGTGTATTGTGAACTTGAGCATATCAACACTATCTAATCTTTACATAAGATCTAAACATAATATTAAACTAAATAAACCGATGTCTTCTTGTCTCCAAGCTGACTCGATCCAAACGCGATTCACCGAGCTTGACTCCAACCGAGTACTAGATGCGATTTTGACACTCGAGTTCTTGAATCAACATATGATAGCTCCAAAACACCTTTATTGAAGCTAATCACCTACTAATATCTTGATTAAATATCATGAGATTATTAGTAAACAATAACTACATGAGTTAATCATTATCAAAACTAGAGTGAATGAAGGGCCTCTGGGCCAACAAAAGGTACCATGAACGTTGGTTTAGTATTGAAGAAGGATGTTACGGGTAATCCAGAGTGCATCGAATACGTTGATTCTAACGCCAGTCAACATATGTGTTCACACTATCTCAAGTACCGGTAAGCTGGCGCTCCACTCTACAATCTGCTATCGCATTGTCTACTACGAAGATCAAGTATGTGACCATGACGGAGACTGTGAAGGAGACAATTTGGCTTCAAAGAATGCTCGATGACTTGGGGATTGATCATGATCTGTTGAGGATCAACTGTGATAGAAAGAGTATATCACGCAAGAATGAAGCATATCGACATCAGGTTCCACTTTGTACTGGAGATTCTTGAGGAGAATGACATCTAGTTATAGAAGTTTCACACGAAGGAGAATCCTGTCGATATGCTCACCAAGGTTGTTCAGGAAGTGAAGTTTGCATATTGCAAGGAGTTACCCCAAATCCTTCAAGTTACTTGAGGTCGGTAGAGCTTGTTTGGATGAACTACGGATCGCTTGATCCCCTGGACAAGGGTACGTAGGCAACCACACTGGTGCAACCCATTGGAGTCGACATTGTATTATGTTGAGTTCATATTTGAAAAATCTTCACCGACGTGGAGAATTGTAGTGCGAGAGAGAAGAATAAAAAGTTAAAAGATGGAGTTTTTTAAAGGATAAGGTATAGGACTGTTGACACTCCCTTTGGGCTATCGACAGTCACTCGGATACGCTCAGCTGCTGAAACGAGCTGTTGACAGTAGCCACTTTGTGAGCGTTGCACCGAAAGTAGGGTTTGTCATAGAACTGTCGACCTTGGGCTGTCGATAGCAAGATGATTCGCTTAGCAAGATGATTCTAAGCGAATCTGAATAAGTGTCTGAATTCGTTTCTGATCTGAATTTGGAGCTGTTGGTTTCTTTTTTCTTGAGGGACTTCATGCCTATATAAAGAGGGGTAATTACCCCCCGATATTGTATCCTGTAATTTGATTGGTTTAATAAGAACTCTCTCCCCTTCTGCTCTGAGGATGTAAGCAAATTACTCATTAAAATCTTTTGTCCTTATTTTCTTCTTTATTTACTTCGTTTTTATGTTTGGCGATTATTATCCGGATCATCTCTACTCAGTCGCTGGTGGTTCTAAGGGGCCCAAAAAGTTAAACCCACACACTACGAACAATGGGGCCCACATAATGTGGGCGGATACCCACACTGGATTTTATATAAATAAAATGAAACAATACATATGATTTAGAAATTTTTTATATATAATCTCTTTTTTTAAAATTAGTTTTACTATTATAAAGATACTTTTGAGCTTTAACTCATAACTTATAAATTTAAACTATTGGATGTCACAAATTGCAGTGTAGGTGGATGTAAGATTAATTTTATTTTTTTTGATCGTATTACATTTACGAGAATACTAAAATTCTTATTATCATTGCCTTTCACATTAGGGGAAAAAAAAAAATCATGCGTCTGCTGCTACTCCCCACTAGGCCTGTCAATCGGTCGGGTTCGGGGCGGTACAGGTGGTACCATACCCGGACCCATTTACCCAAGAGGGTATCATACCCGTCTCTTTTACCCGCGGGTCCAGAAGGTGGGTTTCCATACCCGGACCAGCTGTACCCGCGGGTCCAGACCCGTTTACCCAAACCCATAATAAAAAAAAACATAAGCAAATACAGTAACAAAAACACATGAAGAGAGGGAAATTTTTTTTGTAAAGACAAAGAAAGCATGTTTTAATATCAATAAAAGATGAAATGCAACCAGGTGCAAGAGGTGGAGGGAAAATTTTCGATGAAATACTCTAATAAAGAAAAAAAATTTAAAGCAAGGCCCCCAAATTTATTTGGGAAAACATAACAATAGAATCACCCACTAAACAACCAACAGTCTTCAACATTTAAAGCACAAAGGGATCATTTACTGATAGAGTCTTGAGAGACTTTTAATTCTATTAGTATTATTTATATTTATGTTTTAAAATGGGTAAATGGGTAATCGGGTCTGGTTCAAGTAAAATCAGACCCATCCCATTTAATACTCGGGTATACGGGTATACGGGTATACGGGTATGGGTTCAGAGCAACCCTTTCTATACCCGCTTAATCGGGTCGGGTCCGGGTCTGGACCTGACCCATTGACAGGCCTACTCTCCACGGTTGCCCAACCCAAGTAAAACAAAAGAGAGAAGGGAACGGGACAAAAGAATATGATGGAGGGTGAGCGGAAGAGGGAGAGAGTTGCAAGGAAGCAGGAGAAATTTTTAGCTCACCGCGCTGACCATGAGCACGATGGGTCCCACCTTCATCTAAGGCTCACGGCGCTGGCGATGCGCAAAACCGCAAAAAAAATTTCAGAGAGCGAGCGACAGAGTTAGCGACAAAAATTAGCAGTTGCCTCTTCTGACTAAATATGCCGAACTTATATACACTCTGTTGCAAATAAAAATTAGGATTTGCCTTTTCTGACTAATTACCCCGAATTTATTGTAAGTGGGCCCATAGCCCACTCCACTTGCGCATTCATAAACTGTTCAACTCTCCCCTTCTTCTCTTCCCATCTCCCTCTCTCTCTCTGTCACAAAATCCCATCAATGGCGTCGAACCCTAATTCCAATCCGCCCTATGAGCCAGCGGGAGAAGAGGAGCGAGGGCCTGACGCCTTGGAAGATTCTGGATCACTCCTTGATACGGTCTTCAGCTCCAATGAGGACGATGACATGGATTTAGATGATGATGAAAGCAGCGATGGTGGCTACTCCCCGACCGAAGCTTTCGATGATGATGAGGATGATGGCGATGACGATGACGACGACAACGATGAGGAGGATGAGGATGATAATGATGAGGAGGAGGTGGAGGAAGAGGAAGAAGGTAATGGGATGGATTTGAGCAGAGACGAAGGGGAAAGTTGCAAGCAAAGCGGCGGCGGTGATTGCCCCATCTGCTTCCGATCACGGGACCCCGATGGTCCTCACCGAATTTGGTAAGTTGGAATCGAGATTGTTTTTTGATAGAAAACAACACTTTTTTTTTTTCATGTGTAAGATTTTATGATCTTTGTAGGAGTACGCAATTAAATATGATGTCTTGTTATTGAATGCTCCTATAATATTTTCGTAATGGCGATAAATGGTGCTGACCCACTTACATTAGTTACATAGTGAATGATCTTTGAAGAAAGCAGACTCTATTTTAATGCTGTAGCTCACGGGCGAAGAGGGGAAAAATGTCAAATTATAACGCATGGTAAGTAGGAGAAAAAAAAGAAGAAGAAGAGGATATCAATTTTGGCACTTAACATTATTAAATGAAGTTTCTTTTATATTGGAAGGCGGCATCTTGGTAAAGTATGCTTTGTGCTCTATCATGAGTGCTTCTGAATACCGTCACTGTTCATAATTTAATGTTAAATGATAATAATTATTTCAATGATAAGAAACAGGGACACATTTAATTACTTCATTTGTGTTCATCTTTCTATCTGTTGAGTTCTAGAAAGCTCAAAATTTTTAACCATCTCTAAGGTTTATTATTGTTTGTTAGGTTGGTTTGCAAATTTTGATGGCTTTTTCCCCCTGCATTTACATGTTATACGCTTAAAGTATAATTTCTGCAAATTAAAGTTATATTGGATCTGAATAGAATCGATCCATGAAGTATATGCTTGTTAATGTAACGGGTTCTACTACATTGTCCTGAACATGTAAATATGGGAGTGTTAGCCAACATAAATCATAATGTTTTATTGGCCAAAAAGTTTTTGTTATAACCACTATATGCACTATCTATTGAAATCTGATTCTATTTGGTTCTTCAGTGCAGTTTGTGCCTCATCAATGCCATCTTACATATTATTTGCAATTTTGCATCTTTTCCTGGTCGATTGGTGTTTGGACGCTAGGTCCTTGGGTGCATGGACTTAAATTGCATAATCAGAAAAGCTAGATCTACTTCCTGGATGTCTGGCCATCAATGTTTTATGCTGTGCTCCTCTTTCCCTCATAGTTAGAGAAGGTTGATGATAGGTTGGCTCTATGTTGTAAATTCTTTAATGGATCTTTCTTGACTTTGATTTGTTCTCCATAACCGTCCCCATTTGATGTAGGTATGTTGGTTGATGATGATTAGCTAGAAGTTTTGGTCAACTTTTTCTTTGATGTATATATTTTTTTTCTTGTTTTCTTGTTGAAATTCATGATTTCATAGGATCCCAGGATTAATATGACATCTTCTCTGGATTCGATTAGAGCACTACACAAGGTTGTGTATGGTATACATAATGGAGAGGAAGGAGAAACAATTGGCTGATGTGTAATAATCTTGTGAATTTCTATAGATAAAAGGGGGCATTCTAAGAAACCTTGTAGAGTTGTCACCCGCTCTACCAATCTCACTTTTCCATTTCTGAACACTTTCCCCTTTATTTGAGCCTTATGCATGAGCTTAAATCACAGGACTGGTAACCTTGTTTCAAAATGCAGAATCGCAGACTAGGCTGCTACCTAGGTGAAGGCAACCTCTGGGTCATGTTCAGAGGTAGACCTAATTAGTTGGGCCTGGTCAATCCTCTAATTTACGCAACCTGTTAATTGGTTTTGGCAGGCTTTTAGTATAAAAATTGGGTTTCAGCTTCTTTAATTAGGTCCACTGTTCATCAAATTGATAAACTTTACCATGAGGCCTTCTCAATCTAGAGATGTACTTTACTTCCTACACACACACACACACACACACACACACACTTACACTTTACTTCCTTTTTATATATATATATGAAAAAACTTAGATTATGATGGGAATGACTCCGATTTTGATAAATTAAGGTGTTATGTGGGTTTAATGTATCATTGTAGAAAAGTTACTATAAGATACACCTCATGAGATGATCTCTTATTAAATGTAGGGGTAGGAAATGTGAAAATATTCTCACTCTTTAGAAATTGACAAATAGGTGCATAGCTCACTGTTAAAATAACAACTTGTTATAATAGTTTGTTGGTTGCTGCATTAAAGAAGACAGGAATGAGAGTAGGAAGGTGGTCTAGATAGCACATCAGGCGGCTTTATTTTCGATGTCATGAGCTTTTCTCTTTTCATTTTTTTAATTCTTCAAAAATATGTCCTCTCCGTTAACTGTTTTTCAGTGATCAATTGTCTCTCAGTTGTATGCCATACTTGGCTGACATTAGGTATGCCATATTAGACTGGCTTAAGTGGAACGCATTGTCTTATGTTTTTGTGGGATTTACCACATGTAACTTTATTAGTCCACCTTAATTCTTCATGTAAGTCTAAGTGATGTAATACAGGATCACAATCACCTTCGAATACAAATAAAAAGGAAAAACTAGAGTTTTACAAGAAATAAAATGAAAAAGAGAGATTAGGGTTGGAGAAAGAACCAGATAACTTTGGGCTTCGCACCCCTTACGCGGGCTTCACACCTCACCGCAGGCTTTACACCTCAATCTCAAGAATCCAAGAGCTCTGAAGTTTTACTGAAAAGTTTTTATTATTCATTGTCTGCTCAATAAAGAAGTCTGGGGCCTATTTTATATGCCTTATAAAAGTTTAATTCTCTGATATAACTGATGTGGTATTAAAAAAAAACACAATGAAGAAAACAACTACACTCAAAATAGATTAAAGTATAAAGCAAGTGGTAACTGGCGTGATGTCCTCATCACTAAGGCCACTCTTGACGACTATATTGAATGTTAAGTACATATTACATAAACTTAATTCGATTAAATTGGGAAAGGCTATGATTAATTATGGGTGTAAGAAGAAAGAGTGCATTGGTTGACATTAGAACATGTATTTTCGTATTGTTCGTCAATTATGTGGTCTTTTATGAGGTCCTCTAGTTGCATAGATATTGTAAATACTTTTTTCAGTCATTTAAAGTAAGAATAGAGGTGATCTGTGGTAAAGAATGAAGTATGAAATGGATGTAACATATTCCAAGGGCTGAAACCTATTGGGTCTTTGGCTCGCATCTCGTTGAGTTCCCTGTTGGCACAGTCTAGGGTTAGTAGATTACAATAGGGAAAGGGTTTGAGGTTTTCAAAGATGGAGATTGAGGTTTCCTGTGGAGATGATGGCTGTTCAGAAATTAAGGAAGAAGAAAAGGTGTATTAAAGAAGTAGAGAAGTGGAAGGAGAGAGATCCATGAAGATGTCAAGCCAGTTGTGATGAAAGTGAAAGGATCTACTTATTTCAGGAAAATGAAAAAAGTGATTTTGAGCTGGAGAGAGGGCATTTGAGGTGGAGTGGGAGTGAAATCTCAAATCTTCAAATTCAAACTTCATTTATTTGTGAAAAAACTGGATATAGTGACGGCATGCGAGCTATTTTAGAAGCCAACAGGTAAACTGATTCTCTAAAAGCCAACAAGTAAACTGATCCTCACTACTTAACAATAGATCAAATAATGTAAAAACACCTAAACTTTGCAAATAAGGCCCGAAATACAAAGTAAATCTAAACTAACTTCAAAATTTTGTCAATTGCCTTCCCTGCATCTTGAATCAGCCACAAGTCTAGCTCATGACTTCTTCCTTTCATACCCCTTGGACTGATTTGGACAGTTTGATGGTGAAGGGAAATAAACCCTAGCATCATCATTACTGGAAAGGTTAATATTCTCGCCTTGCTAAACTAGACAGCAGTTTTAGAAGCCAACAAGTAAACTGATCCTCACTACTTAACAGTAGATCAAAAAAAATGTAGAAACACCCAAACTATGCAAATAAGGCTCAAAATACAAAGTAAATCTAAACTAACTTCAAAATTTTGCATCAATTGCTTTCAGTGCATTTGAATCATCCATAAGTCTAGCTCATGACTTCTTCCTTTCATACTCCATGGACTGATATGGACAATTTGTTGGTGAAGGAAATAAATCCTAGCATCATTGTTATCGGGAAGGTAAATATTCTCGCCTTACTGGACATGAGAGAAGGTTGTATAAGGTTAATAACTTAACATGCATGTGTTTTGATGAATGCATACATAAGGTCATGTCCTTGTGTCTAGATTGTGGAGAACTGCCATGTTTGACACTTCATGTCCTGATAGCTAAATAGTAAGTGATGCAGCCACTTTCTTTAGCATGTGACAGTCTTTTTCCCCATAAAAAATGGACATTTCACATGGTTCTTGACCATAATTTGCTAATAAAGGTAACCAAAACCTTTAATGCTAATTTCATGGGCATAAAATACAAATAGTGATACTTCAGTTGGGAAATCATGTAATTTGTAACCGTAAGATATTATCACCTACAGTCTTTTACATTGAAATGGATTTAATTTTATGACCTTTGTCAACACCCTAATTAAAATACAGCTCAGTGTAACTGTTCCATACTCTAAGCAGTACATGAAATGCTTGTGTAGAGAAATTAAAGGATGCAGTGACCTCACCAGAAATAATCAAATTCTCTCTCTTTTTGTTATAGAACTGTCTACTATAGTAAGTCAGATAGCACATGTTAGTTAAACTTGAAGATTTAAGGCATTAACTTTAAGCTAAAAAAATATAAGAAGAATTTCTTCTTGCTTTCACTGGCTTCCTTCCAATGAATGGACATTATTTCTACTTTGTGTCAACTTGCATTTAATATTTTGCTTATATAAGTTTGTAATCATCTCCCTTTTGTAGTTGTATTCCTTGTGGACATGTATACGGTAGATCTTGCTTAGAAAAATGGCTCCAGCAGCGTCAAAAGAATTCTGGGAAGGTATATTGTGGTTACCATTCAACTCATGTAAATTGGACTTTGTTCTTGAGCTGAGCTCATTGAGGGTATTCACCATTGGAGTAATCTGTTTCTTATTTCACCTTGGCTTCTATGATTTTGCAGTGCCCGCAATGCAATAGAAAGTTTAAGCAGAAGGAGATCATCAATTTATATGCACAGCTAACTGCTGTTGCAAATGACGATCGTGTTGGTCCTAGTGAAGCAGAAGGCATTGATGAGAGAGAAGGTGTACATGGAACCGAACGTGGAGAAAGAGTGCAAACTCAAGGTGGGCAACGAGGTTGGCGGCTAACCAAAGAGAATTGGGATATGATGTGTTCTAGAGTACACACCCTTTCTACTAAAAATGAAGAGTTGGGTAATAGACTTGATGCTTTTGAAGGAAGGATCATCAAGATGGTGGAGGCCTTTGAACTGAAATTTGAGAATATGTTGGATGCAATGGGCGAGAGGATCAGAGAGAAGATTGATGAGGGTTTCAGCAAGCTGTTCGAGCTTTATAAGAATCCATCTGGCATCTCTGAGAATCCATTCGACATCTCCAGTTCTAACTCAGGAGCACCTCCTCCAGCCTCTGATGGGAAATTCGAGAGGATATTGGATGCAATGGAAGAAAGGATTGGGAAGAAGATTGATGAAAGTTTCAAGAAGGTGTTTGAGCTGTATGGGAACCCATTCGATGTCTCCAGCCCTAACATTAGACCAGCTCCATCAGCTTCTTAAGCTCAAGGACACTTCGTATCATCCAGCTTCGCATTATGATGATTTTGGTGGCTTCTTTGGTCTTCTTCACCCGTCTTGTTGAATCTCTTTCTGGACCCTCATAGTTTCGTTGTATTTTCTTTCTTTTTCTTTTTTGCGACTCCTTAGATTAAGTTGGTTTTGATGTTGACTCATGTTTGATATATTTCGCTGAATCTTATTTGGCTTTATAATTAGGTTTTATCTCGTCAACTTAGGTCTCGTTTTTTGTTCTTATGTACATCCCCTAATTTTTTATATGTAGCATAGAGGTACTGATTTGTATCTTGGTTCGTGTTACACTGTTCCCTGGACTTCATTATCCAAGGAAGGAGGCAGTTTGTTTGGTCTTTTTTTGTATGATGTATTGTGATGGCGAGATATTTGGTTATGAGACTTCTTTCCTTTTGAGGCTGCTTGTTTGCTCGGAGAGTGGCGGGAAAATCTCAATTTTGCTCAGGACATGTGGGCTCTACATTTTTTTCTCTAAAAAATTCTGTTCGTTTACTGTGAAAGCTGGAGAGCAGATGTGTTATTTATTATAGTTTTTTGCATGAACAGGGACGTGTCAACCCCCTCTTTCTTTTCAATGACCAAACCGCCCCTTTGTGTCGGATTTTAAGTTCTAAGTGTCGTGTATATTTGTAAATGCTATTTCTTTGACTCTTTGTTAAGGGCCATAGGAGTAAACTGCCCTGAGATCGCCTAAGAACTAAACTAGTGGGAAACTCGCAAAATGCGCGGGGCATAATACTAATAACTCTCATGAACTACGGATTATTTCATGTTTTTCAAATTTAATATTCGTAAATACTCCCTTATCTTTCCAACTTGCAATACTTATTTTAGTTCTACATTTTGATTAAAAAGTAATGTTTCAATATTTTCTTTTTCTTTTTTAATTTACTACCTTCCTTCATATTACAATGTGAACAAAGAAAAAAAGGAATTAACCTAAAGCTTTCCCTTTAAAAAAGAAAAAGAAAAGATATAGAGGCATTTGGATATGACTAAACAATGTGTTAATGCTGCACAACCAAGTCCTCTTAATTTAGTCTATAAATACATTTGTCCTCTTTTTATTTTTTGCCTTACCATTAATTTTGTCTTCTTTTTTAAGTCTAAATAAACTTAAAACAAAATTGATTCCCCTGAAAACTGAAAGAAATAAAAATGATGGAGAAAAAGTTGTCTTGCACAGAGATCACATATTATGGGCATGTTGGAATTTGAGGTTTTTCTGTCTATATATATTTTTTTAAGTTGTAACTGTAGGTCTGGAAACTCTAGTCTGTAAATTTTTAACTTGTAGTTTACTAAGTTTATATTCTATTTGCATACAAAATATGGTGCAATGCCTCGATATCGCGGGTACAAAGACGGTACTGTGACATATATATGTAGGTCAGAATACCCTCACATATATACATTAAGTATCAATACAAATAAGAATCAGAGTACGAAAGTACGTGGTGCATTATACATTCCAATATATGAGTACAATTATAAAGCTATCACAGAACGTGACACAATATTATAGGAACATTACATCACCGATAGACGCAATTATGAGAATACAAAGACATATAAAATTATGAACAGTATAAAAAGCACTCACAAGTTACAAAAAGAGAACTCAAGAGACGAGCAGGGGGCCTATAAAGATTTGACCTCAGACTGATCAACTGTTGATCCACGATGATACCGCTGTGCCACTTTGATCACCAGGAAGTCCACCACGATCCAAACTCCAAGATTTGAACATGCAGGTCCAGAGGAGTTAGAACTCCCCAATGAGTGGCAAGATTAGTGCCAAGTGGCATGCATAAATAAATACACATGTATCGATAAATCCGAGTCAAAGAGCATGTATTGAAAACTGTATCGTGAGCACATACATACAGAAGCAGGAAATGGGATATCAAGTAAAGTAAATGTGGCGAAATTAGTTATATAAGACTAAATTACCGATCCGTGGAATTAGTACATCGAAAGAATAATTCAAATAAGGAAATCCTCTCTCTCACACACACACACGCACACACACGCACACACACACCTTGTATCTCACATCACTGTATCCTGAGTTCGTATAATCTGAGTTATCCCAAACTAAGAAAACAACATAAAACTGATAAAACTAATAAGATTGGATAACATCAAATACAGGTAAAACCAATTGTACAAGCCAGTTTATGGCTTCATGAGACAAGTACGTCGAAGGAATAATACAAAGAAGAAAACCCACATTTATATACTTTATGCCTCACTTCACCGTAATTCGCGCGTTTACAACCCGAATTACAAAACAACATGATGAATTATTGATTAACATCTTATTATTATTACTCGTCTGACCCATATATCTAAGTATGTGTACAGGCGTATGTTCCATCCACATACCTCCATATATGAGTAAGTCGAGCTTATTATTGAAACATGATGAAACCAATGGGTTATGTTTACAATAGGTCCTGTGCATACCCGGGACCACGACCCAGGATATTCTATTGCTGGAGTACGGAACCAGCCACAAGGCATACAAGAGGTGAGTCATATATTGTGCTCATTTAGGAATATAACAAAAGGTAGGGAGCCAGCACTCTCCTCGAAACATCTGGAGGCCCTGAGGTAGAAGCGAAACTTTTAGTTGCACAACATAACTAATACCACTATTAAACAATTTACCACTTGATATCTATCATTTTCCTCTTACTCGATGTAAGTTGTCTTTTTTATACTTTATTATGTAATTATCAGTTTACGAGAATAACAGGAGCATGATAGGTTCAGGAGTAATAGGAGCACATAAGTAGGGAACAGGTCACTGTATATAACACATGATAGCAGTTGATAATCACAAATCAAGTGCTAATATAATATGTGACAGGACAGGCGACAAGTAATAACATGTAGATGCCAGGTGATAGCATGCAGATGTCCGTTGTCAAGTAATAGCATGTCAGGTGATAGCACAACAGATATCAACAATTGTATAATACAATATAGAAAAACGGTACCGATATAGGAGATCGGTACAAATACAAGAAAACCGTAGCGATACAGAAAATCAGTATGAATAAAAAACGGATACAGGAGGTCGGTACGAATAAATGATAACAATACAATTTTGAAAAATAGTATAAATAAAGATATTAAACTCTTCACAACCATCAATAAAATAACAATAGTTAAATTATCAAGCAGGAAGCGGGCAAGCAAGCAAGCGAACATCCAAGCGGAGCTAAGTAAAGTTAGAGCGAAGCTAACGTGCAACACTAGACGCCATCACGCTCAGCGGAGTTACCGCTCACACATGACGAAGTGAGCGTATGAACGCTATGTTACCGCATATGGCGAAGCAACAGTCACGGTGTAAATACGCTCGAACGGAATTAGCGGTAAAGCGCTGAGCGCTAGGTCCGCCTACCAGGCATGGCTAAAAAAACCTGACGGTTTGAACGCACTCCCTCTTTCGAGAAAGTGGGTGAGATCCCAAAGGGCTAATAGGCCCGAAGACTGAGTAAGTACTTGCAGAGGTGTTAATATCAAACAACACATATGAACACAATAACAGATAACAATTAAGTTATCGGAAGAGTAGTGAAGCCCGAAGGCCGACCAGGGCCGAAATAAAGTCAGCAAGCAGACAAGCAAACAATCAAGTGGAGCTAAGTAGGGCTGGAGAGAAGCTAGCACACAGCGCTAAATGCTATCACGCTCGGCGTAGTTACTGCTCATGACGAAGCCATGATAACATACAACTATCGCTCACGATGTAACTACACTCAAACGGAGTTAGCGAAAAAGCGCTGAGCGCTAGACTCGCCCACCATGCAGGGCCGAAAGACCTGAACGGTTTGTGCACCCAAAGGGCTGTAAGGAACTATAAGGTCTAAGCGCACTCTAAGTAGCTACCACGAAACCCAGAGGGTGTAAGAAATAAAACCTATTAGGTAGCTAGCCCAAAAAATGAGCTATACAAGAGTACATGCATAAGATATTAGTACCACATAATCACACATATAAACAGGTAAATAGCTAGACTGTCCGTAGAGTGGTGAAGCTGGAAAGTTGAGTGTAGAGCCCAGAGATTGATAAGGCCCGGAGACCAAGTAGAGAGCCCGGAGGCTAAATGACTACGAAGGGTCGGCCACGCATGGTATAAAATAGTTATAGAATACATCGCAGGCAGTATATATGTACATGTATAAAACTATAATACTACAAGCATTTATTACATTGATACAGATACATGTCCACAGAATACATGTACACACCCACGCCGATACAAACACAACACATCGGTACCTATCTGTCTACATATCCATGATATATTTACAAATCCATCGATATAAATACAATTTACAATTCCATTAACTACGCAATATTCACGAATAAAATACTATTCGCCCGATGAAGCGGGGAACCTAGAAATGAAGCGAGAACACTCGCCTAAAATCTTCGAAAAATGTCGTAAAATCTGGAATCCCAAGAACACGTGTATGTGCTAGTGCAACCAATATTAAAATATATAAATATATTATTTTAGAGAAAGAATTAGAGAGAGGAGAGAGAGGGGATAGGCCACGGCCTGGCTTGGCCGTGGCTGGATCATGCCAGGGGAGAGAGATAGGAGAGTGAGAGAGTCAGATCCAGGACCAAGGAGAGAGATAGGGAGAATCAAGGAGAGAGAAGAGAAAGGGAGAGTTAAGAGAGAAAGGAGAAGAGAGAGAGAGAGAGAGAATCAAAGGGGAGAGAGAGGAGGAGAGACTCACGGCAAGGACCGGCCATTGGCCTCACGCAGGCCAGGTGGGGGATGGAGTGCGGCCTACGGCAGAGGTGGCGCAGTGGATGATGGCCAATGGGTGGTGGTGTATGGTGGTGGAGATGACGATGAAGGAGAAGATGAAGTGGAGGAGGAGGATTTTGACAGGAAGAGAGGAAGAAGTGGGGGAAGAGGTGGTGCTTGGTGGTTGATGGTAGAGGAAGTGGTGGAGGTAAGGATGATGGTGAGGGATGTGGTGGTTGTAATGGAGGAGACGGAGGAATTGAGGGGGGGAAATTTTGGGTGGAGATGGTTAATGAAGGAAGTGGTATAGCTTGGTGGAGGAGATGGGGGTAGCACCTGGATTATCGCTGGTCATTGGTTCGCCGAAGTAGTGATGGACGGTGGGAGAGGCCATCGACCAGGTGGGGAGAGAGAGAGAGGAGGGAGAGAGAGTGAAATTACAGAGGGGATGTGAATTAGAGAGAGTGAGGATTAGAGAGAGGAGGAAGATAGTATGGGAAAGAGAATTTGAGAGGGGGAGCTCTCTCTGCGTACGCCGCTAGCCAGGGAAGAAGGAAATGAAATCACCTAGAGGGGTGAATAGGTGATAATGCTAATCTAATGTACTTAATGCGGAATTTAAAAACTAATTGCAATTACAACAATTAATGCAATCAACAAACGATGCACACACAAGCTAGCCAAGCATATAAATATGAATGATCAATATGAAATGATGCAAGGCACAAAGTAAAGAGAGAGAAAGTAAGAGTCAAGGGATCAAGCGCAAACAACAAGATATGTTTCGAGGTTCGAGCACCCAGCTCTACATCCCCGCCTTCACCACCGTGAAGGATTTCTAGTCCACTAGCTTGTCTACAAAGGACCCCACAAAGGGAACCTCCACCGAGGATTTGGGGCAATACAATCACAAGGAGTACCCAACTCCTCTCCTTACAAACACAACCCCTCCTTGAGGCACAACACCAAGCCAACAAACAATCACCTCACAACTTGAGGGATTAGCACAAAGCTTACACAAGGATCACCTCACACCTTGAGGGATACAACCCAATAGCACAACCTCCTCAACAAATGAGGGAAAGGCACAAAGCCAAGCTAAGATAGGGT
This sequence comes from Agave tequilana, assembly GCA_038442645.1. NCBI lineage: Eukaryota > Viridiplantae > Streptophyta > Magnoliopsida > Asparagales > Asparagaceae > Agave > Agave tequilana. The sequence continues at coordinate 5,756 of JAVJIF010004397.1, read as the reverse complement.
TTACAACTTGGTGATCAAAAGACCACAAACAATCTCTTTTCCCACACAAAGATCCTATAGAATAAGATAGTAGATGTAGCTCAAGTGTGGAGAAAACCAAAGGAATGGAAATCAAAAACTCAAAGAAAATCCTTGGGAAAAACTAGAAACCAAGATAAAGAAGTTGAATCAAACACTTTTCCCAAAAACCCTTTTCTTTGATTTTTAAAACCCTAGCAAAAACACCAAATAGATTGTTCAATTTAAAGCCCAAAAACTTCTTTTGATTGCTGTGAAAACACTGGAGAGTCAGGAAAAATTAGCACCAAAAATCTTAGAGAAAACCTCTTTCCAATGGGGTATTTATAACCCCCAGAAAATTATAGCCGTTGGCAGCAGAAACTGCCAAAAATGAACTATCGGTCGACCGGTCGGTCGACCGGCCAACGGTCACCTTTTGAACGCTAGCAGCTACCGGTCGACCGGGCGGTCGACCGGCCCCAGAACCAGAGAGCAACGTCTCCCATCCAACTGCCCTTTGAAGGTAGGGTTTTCAAAAAAATAGGTTTGAAAATATAGATTGTTTGGAAAACTCTACCAAAGCGAAGAACACGAACTAGTTATGGAAGAATTTGTTAACTAGTACGAAATCCTTCAAGTAAGGAATAAAATAAAAATATATTTCATGAAACTATGTAGATCACATGGTCACTAAACACTCAAAATCCATAAAGCCCATACATACTCATGAAAAACATAATCATGAGAAACATTTAAATAAGGTGAGTGCACAAGTGTTATGTGAATCATGAAAATAGTCAATTAAGCTCAATATTCCTCAAAAACATGAAAATAATCGAAACTCGATTTCTTCAAGGCATATGTATGTCAAGTACAAACTAAAGTATACATACATATTCAAAACATAACGAGTCCACAAATGTATATGCATGAAGGCACGTGGCTCAAAGGATGTATATGTATAATCAATAGTTTAGACAAGATGGACATATACATGAAGTTAAACAAGAAAAACATGAAAATTATCAAAACTAAATTTTCATTAAAACAATATATATACTTCAAGGTATATGTATGTTTTGACAAACCAATAAGTATACATACATATCCCTAAACATAATAGAGTCCACAATAAAGGTTTGCATTAAAAGCACATGACTCAAGAGGTATACATGTATTTCTTAATGTTTTGGCAAAATAAACATATACATGAAGTGAAAACACATCATCTTAAAAACATGTTAAAAATGGGAATACAAGTTTAAAATGCATGAATCATCAAAACTAGACTATACTAGCACATCTAATGGGTACAAAAGAGCGTTCAAGCACAAACATATATAAAGATTTATTTGTGACCCACTATATGTACAAGTATAAATCCTAGTCTTAAGAAAAAATAACATCTAAACGTATATTCAAAACATGAGGCATAAATCAACATGATAATCATAAAAATGATCATTATGTAAATTCACATGCTATTAGACCTATGATATACATAATAGCTAAACAATAGTGAGAACACAACATATGGGTCCATATAAACATGGGTGACTCAAAGGCTATACATGCATGTCAATGATCTAATAATCATGATATTTAACACAATAATCTATAAACATCCAAACCATGAAGTATCAAAACAAAAATCATAATAAACATCAAAATATGCTCTAAATAATGATGTGAAGGCAAATAATAAAAAAAATTGTGATGCAACGATCACTCAAAACAAGACTAGAAGCCGAATACCCTGTGAAGGGCTCTGAACTCCTTCCTCGTGATTCCTCTAGATAAGAGTTGAGGTGCGTATTGCAATCTTATTGTATGAGTATATGATCGACAAAATGAATATTTAAACAAGTAAATATTGCAAAGAATACGAAGAGCAAGTAAATAAAGACGGGAGTTAGAGATTGATACCAAAACCATGAAAGGCACTTCTCTAGATCTCCAAACCAAGGTGGTCTTCCCACCAAACCTCCCTTGAAAGTGATGCATCCAAATAGTTTTCTTTAAGCACGGAACGCATCCACTTCAAGGCACTGCCACTCTCACGTGATGCGAGAGCCCACACCTATATCAAAAATTTTAGGGGTGGTCTTTGGTACCCATTTCCTTTTGGGTCTATAGGGGTTAGTATCTCTCCTAACCAAATAAGATTATTTGCTAAATTTTCAACATGTAAACGATCATAGCAAAATCTAGTAAGGTGGCCTTTTCGACCACAATGTGTACACGTGTACACATGGGCATACATAGTGTGAAGTTTGTGATCGTGATGAGCATGTGTATGTCGTGATGGGTGTGCATGCAAGGATGGAAACTTGTTTCTTGCGAAACATGGATTCCAAGCGTGTATGATTTATGGCATAATGGCTCAAAGTGGAGCCCAAACAATCAACACTTTTCTTCAAATCATTTATATCATTTTCAATACTAGAAGATAAAGTGGAGCATGCAATAGATGTGCTAGGTGAGGCTACACTAGCATGGCAAACATGTGAATCTAAATCATTTTGCAAAGATTCATTTTCTTTAAAACTAAATCTAATTCTTTTGTGATGAAATCAATTTCATTTTTCAAAGAATGATTATCTTTTATAATAAAATCTAATTTTGAAGATAAAAACTCATTATTTTTCACAACATCATCACAATCATTTTTGCTTTTCAAAAATTCATTTTCTTTAGGATAAGATCAAGTTGAGATTTAAGTGAGTCACGTTCACTAGTAATCTCTTCCTTCTCTTGCAAAATTACTTCAAAACTAGAACACAAATCCTTCATTTCTTCTTTTAAATCAAAATGCTTCTTTTTCAAAAGGTCATGTTTTTGCAAAAAAATTTCAAGCTTTGAAGCAAGTTCAACATTTAAGTTTTGAACTTCTAAACATCCATAGCAATATGAGTTAGAGCTATCATCTAGTTGAGAATCCGATTGTACCTCAAGGGAGTCTTTCCCTTGGACCATGAGGCAATGCACGTCGGACTTGTCTCTCCTAGATCTTCTCAACTTGTTGATAATCCTTGGTAGCTCAGGAGAAGTCAATATGCTCCAAACTGTAAAAGCCGAATCATAATGAGCAAACACATGTAAAAGATCTTCATTAAGAGATGCTCTAAGTGTTTAAGTGCAAGTGCATTGGCCTTATTATGCTTGCCATCATTGGGGTAGGATTCCTTGGTAATGACTTGGTAAACTTTAGATCCTAAGGCTTTCAAATGACTACTCATCTAGGCCTTCCAAAAATCATGTCTAGAAAAATCAAAAATAGGAGGGCTAACTATGAGTGCAAACTAAATGTGTGCAAATAAAAAATACAAATGAAGATTAGCAAACAAAGATCTCACTCCTAGGCGGTTAAACTAAATATCAGGAGCGTAGGCTCTGATACCAATTGAAATCACCTAGAGGGGGGTGAATAGGTGATAATGCTAATCTAATGTACTTAATGCGGAATTTAAAAATTAATTGCAATTACAACAATTAATGCAATCAACAAACGATGCACACACAAGCTAGCCAAGCATATAAATATGAATGATCAATATGAAATGATGCAAGGCACAAAGTAAAGAGAGAGAAAGTAAGAGTCAAGGGATCAAGCGCAAACAACAAGATATGTTTCGAGGTTCGAGCACCCAGCTCTACATCCCCGCCTTCACCACCGTGAAGGATTTCTAGTCCACTAGCTTGTCCATAAAGGACTCCCACAAAGGGAACCTCCACCGAGGATTTGGGGTAATACAATCACAAGGAGTACCCAACTTCTGTCCTTACAAACACGACCTCCTCCTTGAGGCACAACACCAAGCCAACAAACAATCACCTCACAACTTGAGGGATTAGCACAAAGCTTACACAAGGATCACCTCACACCTTGAGGGATACAACCCAATAGCACAACCTCCTCAACACAATGAGGGAAAGGCACAAAGCCAAGCTAAGATAGGGTTTACAACTTGGTGATCAAAAGACCACAAACAATCTCTTTTCCCACACAAAGATCCTATAAAATAAGATAGTAGATGTAGCTCAAGTGTGGAGAAAACCAAAGGAATGGAATCAAAAACTCAAAGAAAATCCTTGGGAAAAACTAGAAACCAAGATAAAGAAGTTGAATCAAACACTTTTCCTAAAAACCCTTTTCTTTGATTTTTCCAAACCCTAGCAAAAACACCAAATAGATTGCTCAATTTAAAGCCCAAAAACTTCTTTTGATTGCTGTGAAAACACTGGAGAGTCAGAGAAAAAATTAGCACAAAAAATCTTAGAGAAAACCTCTTTCCAATGTGGTATTTATAGCCCCTAGAAAATTATAGCCGTTGGCAGCAGAAACTGCCAAAAATGAACTATCGGTCGACCGGTCGGTCGACTGGCCAACGATCACTTTTTGACCGCTTGTAGCTACCGGTCGACCGGGCGGTCGACCGGCCCCAGACCCAGAGAGCAACGGCTCTCTGACCGGTCGACCGCTCGGTCGACCGGGAGCAACCCGAGAGCAACCTGCTCTCAGTCGGTCGACCGTGCGGTCGACCGGCTTATGGGGCAGCCAGCGTGTACGTATCCGTGCACGTCGGTCGACCGCTACGGGCGACCGGCTACTTGGTACGGTCGACCGTCCGGTCGACTGACCTAGCCTGACAGAGGCAGTTTTGGTCAGAAAAACATGTTATTTTTAATTCTAAAAATTCTCATAAATCTTCTAAAAATACACAAAAATAGTTTTATCATTTTACATTGATATACAAACTTGTGTTAAAAATTTCAACACAAATTTCAAACATTTTGAACCATGTTTGTGTTATAGAAATTTTGCCAAAAACCAAAAACCGTATTTTCTAAAACTTGGATTTTTGAATTGAAAATACGTTTTGTCCAAAACTCATCTAAATACAAAAACATGATTTTTAAACACTTTGAAGCAAGTTGCATATGGACATAAGTCCAATATACATGAAACATTATATCCATGTTTTTGACTATCAAACTAAGCTTGTCTAAGAAGTTGAAGCATACATGTATATAGAACAAATCTAATATACATTAAACCATGTAAACTTGTTTTGAATCTATCTATTCATGAAAACCAAGATCGGTTAAACCAATCAATCCGAAAACCAAAACGGAAACATGAAACGTGTGTGTGTGAACTTGAGCATATCATACTATTCTAATCTTTATAAATGGATCTAAACACAAAACTAAAATAGGTACCGATGTCTTCTTGTGGAGCGCTGTCTCCAAGCCGACTCGATCCAAAACTCCAAAACTCCGAGCTTGACTCCAACGAGTGCTATATATGATCTTGATGCTCGGGCTCTGGAACCTCCTCGTGAAAGCTTCCAAACCATCTTGTTGAAGCTAATCACCAACTAATATCTTAGTTAATGATCTGAAACTAAAATCACAAGATTATTAGTACACATAACTACATGAGTTAATCATCATCAAAACTAGAGTGGAAGGCCTTTGGGCCTACAGGAAAAAGAGAAAAATGAAAAGAAAAAAGAAAGAAAAGGGAAGAGAAAAGGAAGAGAGAGGGGAAAAGATATTTTGGAGAATGAGTGGAGGTGAAAAATGAAGAAAAGAAAAAAGAAAAGAAAAGAAAAGAAAAGAAAAAAATAAAAGGAGTGGTGGAGAAAATTGGAAAAAGAAAGAGAAAAAGGAAAAAATATCCGGATAAAACTCTGGATCTGAGAAAAAACCGAAAACACCAGAAAAGTGAGAAAAATAGAGTAACTCGAAAA
>JAVJIF010004396.1:0-79597 GCA_038442645.1 Agave tequilana | reverse complement strand
AAAACTTCGAGAATATAACACCAAGACAGAGAAATCTAGAGGCAGAGTAGAAGTAGGAATTCTTATTGATTTTCTGAATTTGTGTGTACATTGAAATGAATCAGGAAGGTCCTATTTATAGGAAAACCTTAGGGGCACTATGCAGTCGCTTGCGTCATCGCTTACATCAGCGCATAGTAAACTTATTAATGGTGCACAGTAAAGGTAGGCAGCCACACGTTTTTCATAACACTCCCCCTTGGCTGCCAACCTTGCATGATGTCTCATTAAAAACCTTGCTAGGAAAACCCAGTGGGACAAAATCATAGCGAAGGGAAAAAGAGTACATCATCTCTGTATACGTGTTTTATTGCTGCCTCGTTAAAAATCTTACCAGGAAAACCCTGTGGGACAAAACCATAGTAAGGGAAAAAGAGTGCAGCCACGTAAGCTCCCCCTCAAGTTGACATGAGTAGTTCTTCTTCATAAATCTCGCTTATGACGCATCCCAATATCATGAATAAGCTTTCTGAAAGTTGGAGGGGGAAGTGCCTTTGTAAAGAGATCTGCCACATTATCACTTGATCGGATATACTGAATAGTAATTTGCTTATCCTTTTCAAGCTCTTGGCTGAATGAGAAGAACTTCGGGGGTATATGCTTGGTACGGTCGCTTTTGATGAATCCTTCCTTCATTTGAGCGACGCATGCAGCATTGTCTTCAAACAGTATTGTTGGATCTCTGTTGACTGGTAATCCACAAGTTTCTTGGATGTGTTGAGTTACAGACCTTAGCCATACACATTCTCGGCTTGCTTCATGGAGTGCTATGACTTCAGCATGATTAGAAGAAGTGGCAATAAGTGTCTGCTTTTGTGAACGCCAAGAGATCGCTGCACCTCCACATGTGAACACATATCCTGTTTGAGACTTGGCTTTATGTGGATCTGACAAATAACCTGCATCTGCATAACCAGTTATTTCTTGTTTTGATCCTCTGGAATAAAACAAACCAAAGTTAGTTGTTCCACGAAGATAACGAAATACATGTTTAATACCATTCCAATGTCTCCGTGTAGGAGATGAGCTAAATCTTGCTAATAAATTAGTAGCAAATGCTATATCTGATCGGGTACAATTAGCTAGATACATAAGAGCTCCAATTGCACTTAGATATGGTATTTCAGGACCAAGAACCTCTTCATTATCTTCGCGAGGGCGAAATGGATCTTTTTCCACATTCAATGACCTAACAACCATTGGAGTGCTTAAAGGTTTGCTTTATCCATGTTAAAGCGTTTTAAGACCTTTTCAGTGTAATTTGATTGATGCAAAAGTATGCCACTTTGCAAGTGCTCAATCTGTAAACCAATACAATATTTAGTTTTTCCAAGGTCTTTCATTTCAAATTCATTCTTTAAATATATCATTGCTTCTAGGATCTCTTTGTGAGTCCCAATAATATTTAAATCATCAACATATACAGCAATGATAATGAATCCGGATGTTGTTTTCTTTATAAAAACACATGGGCATATAGGATTATTTACATATCCTTCTTTTAATAAATACTCGCTTAAGCGATTGTACCACATGCGCCCTGATTGTTTTAACCCATATAATGATCTTTGCAATTTGATCGAATATAATTCTCTGGGTTTTGAACTTAATGCTTCAGGCATTTTAAATCCTTCAGGGATTTTCATATAAATATCGCTATCAAGCGATCCATATAAATAAGCTGTAACAACATCCATAAGACGCATTTCTACATTTTTAGAAACTGCTAGGCTGATTAAATATCTAAACGTAATTGCATCCATTACTGGAGAATACGTTTCTTCATAATCAATTCCAGGTCTTTGCGAAAAACCTTGAGCAACAAGTCGAGCTTTATACCTCACAATCTCGTTTTTCTCGTTGCGTTTTCGTACAAAGACCCATTTGTATCCTACTGGCCTCACGGCTTCAGGCGTGAGGATAATAGGCCCAAATACTTTGCGCTTATTAAGCGAACTCAATTCAGCCTGTATAGCGTCTTTCCACTTTGTCCAATCAGGTCTATTTTGGCATTCAGTGACTGATCTTGGTTCAGGATCCTCACTTCCGTTAACAATATCACATGCTACGGAATAGGAAAATATTTCATCTATATTTTCCATCTTATTTCGATTCCATAATCCTCCTGTATTGACATAATCAATAGAGATCTCATAATTTTCTATATCTTCAGGATTTTTCATCTCTTGATTTGTCTTATTTTGTGTTTCTTCTGGAACACATTCTTGCTTATTTTGTGTTTCTTCTGGAACACATTCTTGCACATTGGGGTCATCGTGCTTATCTGCTCCTTTTCTTTTTCGATGATTTTTATCTTTGGAACCGATTGGTCTACCACGCTTCAGGCGTGTCTTAGACTCATGAGTGACTTCATTCTCGGGTTGTCCTTTTGGGATTTCAATCCGAGCAGGAGCATTTACAGCTGGTATATATGATTTAGTCACTCTTTTTGTATCAGTGAACGCATCTGGCAATTGATTTGCTATTTCTTGTAAGTGCATAATCTTTTGCACTTCTGTCTCACATTGTCTTGTGTGAGGATCAAGATGCAATAAGGATGGTTCACTCCATGTAATCTCCTTCTCCAGCTGTTTCTTTTCTCCCCCTAATGCTGGGAAAATTGCCTCATTGAAGTGGCAATCGGCAAACCGAGCCGTAAAAACATCGCCGGTTTTAGGCTCAAGATATCTTATTATAGAAGGAGATTCAAACTGACATATATTCCCAGTCTTCTCTGAGGACCTATCTTTGTACGTTGTGGTGGAGAAATTGGTACATATACCGCACAACCAAAAATTCTAAGATGGGAAATATTTGGTTCTTGACCAAATGCTAATTGTAGAGGGGAGTACTCATGATATGCACTTGGTCTGATGCGAATTAATGCTGCAGCATGTAAAACTGCATGACCCCATACAGAAATAGGAAGCTTTGTTCTCATTATTAATGGTCTAGCAATAAGTTGGAGGCGCTTAATCAGCGACTCAGCCAAACCATTTTGTGTATGTACATGGGCAACAGGATGTTCAACAACTATTCCAATCGACATACAATAATCATTAAAAGACTGAGACGTGAACTCACCAGCATTGTCAAGTCTAACTCTCTTGATTGTATAATCAGGAAATTGTGCCCTTAATCTAATTATCTGAGCAAGAAATCTCGCAAATGCCACATTGCGAGTTGACAATAAACAAACGTGTGACCATCTACTAGAGGCATCTATCAATACCATAAAATATCTAAATGGTCCACACAATGGGTGTATAGGCCCACAGATATCACCTTGGATACTTTCAAGAAATGTAGGTGATTCTGTTTTTATTTTAGCTGGTGACGGTCTCATAATTAATTTTCCTAGAGAACAAGCTTCACATGGAATCTTACTAACTTGAAGGATCTTCTGGCCCTTTAATGTATGTCCATGTGAATTCTCAATAATTCTTCGCATCATCATTGAACCAGGATGACCTAAACGATCATGCCACAGAGTTACTGTCTCTGTATCTTCTTTAACTACCATATGTGATTCTATCACATTTATATATGTATAATGCAATCCTGAGGAAAGCTTTGGTAGTTTTTCTAGTATGCACTTCTTTCCTGATACATAAGTAGTAAGATACATATACTTCATATTTTCTTCAGTTGTAGACTGAGTATCATATCCATGAAGATATATATCATTAAAACTCAACAAATTTCTTTTGGATTTTGGTGAAAACAAAGCATCTTTTATGAAAAACTTTGTTCCATTTGGCAATATGAAGCTGGCTTTACCAGTCCCTTCAATCAAGTCTACAGGACCTGATATTGTATTGATGATTGCCTTTGTTGGTTTTAATTCAGAGAAGTACCTTTTATGTTTGAGAATAGTATGTGTAGTACCGCTATCCGGTATGCAAATCTCTCCACTTTTGGTCTTGACTTCATCATTAGAATAATCCATATCAAGCTTCATGCAAATAAACAATTTGGTAAGAATAAATTTTGAAACATATTATTATAAGGGAAATATTTTATTCAAAGATAAATTTGAAGATTACAAATAACAAAATATGATAATACATAATCAAATGTCTAATTATCACCAGCGTCATGATGTATTGGAAGATCAACAAAATCATCAGTAAAATCCGAAGCATCAAGATGAGTTGAATCATCCATAGGATCATCATGTTCAGTGAAATTCACTTCTTTCTCTTTTCCTTTCAAGGATGTTTTGTAGAGCTTGCAAAGGTGCTCCGGTGTTCGGCACACTCTAGCCCAGTGTCCTTTGGAGCCACATTTGTAACAGGAATCTTCAGGATTCCGAAGAGAACTTTCACGAACATCTTTTCCTTTTTCATGTCTTTCTACATGATGCTTCTTGTGGATCGCGTTATTCTGTGAAGGGTTGTAAAAACCACTTCGACCGCGTCCACGGCCACGTCCACGCCACGACCACGACCACGTCCACGGCCGCGTCCATAATTATATCCTCGTCCATAATTTTTAGAAAATGCAGCATTTGCTTCTGGAAATGCTGCTGAACCAGTAGGACGGGACTGATGATTTTTTATCAAAAGTTCATTATTTTTCTCTGCCACAAGAAGAGATGAAATTAGTTCAGAATATTTCTTAAATCCACGCAACCTATATTGTTGTTGCAGTGTTATATTAGATGCATGAAATGTGGAGTAAGTCTTCTCCAACATTTCTTCATCTGTGATATCTACTCCACAGAATTTCAACTGGGATACTATTCTGAACATTGCAGAGTTGTAGTCGCTAACTTTCTTAAAGTCTTGGAAGCGCAAAGCATTCCATTCATCACGAGTGGCAGGGAGTACAACTTCCTTTTGATGATCAAACCTTTCTTTGAGGTTTTTCCATAAGGCACTTGGGTCTCTAACAGTGAGATATTCACACTTTAGACTTTCATCAAGATGTCTGCGGATAAAGATTGTCGCCTTTGCCTTATCTTGTGACGACGTAGAATTTATTTCTTTAATGGTCTCAGTGAGACCCATTGACTCAAGATGTATCTCAATATCAATAACCCAAGACATATAATTTCTCCCCGTGATATCAAGTGGAATGAACTCAAGTTTTGCAAAGTTTGACATGATGATAACTATAACAAAATATAAAAATAATTAGAATCACAACATTTTTATTTCTCAAAGAAAATTTGCATGTCAACCAAAATAGCTACAAGTAGAAGAGGAAAAGTGAACATTAAAATAAAAAAATACGGGTACAATTCACTTGGATCCATGTCTCCAAGAAAAACGATAGAAGTGTTGATGATGATGACGACAATAAGAAACATCAAAGCTGGACTAAGCATCTTGCGCAAAGCTTCTAGAGATGATGAAATTTTGAGAATGAAGAGAGATTGAGGAGTGAGTTATGTGGTTTAGAATTCACCAATTTATAGGATGAAAAATAGCCGTTTATAGCCGTTGGGGTTTTAGCCGTTGGGGGATATAGCCGTTGGGTTTATAGCCGTTGGGGGGGAGAGAGGAAAAACAATTTAGATTTTATATAATTAAATATTGTAATTAAGGAAATGGTAAAATAAAAGCATTATACTATATATATATATTTATGAGCTATAATATATGCACGCCACTCTACTTGGTGGGTGTTTTGCAGGCATAATTAATAAAGCAGTAATTATTGAAATAAATATTGGCACACCACGCTACTCGGTAAACCTTTCAGTGGGTGTTTGTCCAGATATAATAGTAGAATAATAAAATATATAATGTTAGAAGCTTGGGGTTTAATCCACGCAAGCATCAAGTTAGATGTTAGTAAAGATAGCATAATCACATCACTTTACTATAAATAGGTGGCAGAGCCTCCTTTTATTATAGTAATGATGTTATATGAATATAATTAGTATAATAATTCAGTTTTCGTAATCACATCACATTTCTATAAATAGGTGGCAGAGCCTCCTTTTATTATAGTAGTGGTGTTATACGAATATCATAAGTATAGTAACTTGCCAATTTTACCTTGAGATTGTAGAGGTAGAAGTTGGGACTTGTGATAGGACTCTTCCTTGAGCAATGGAAGCAGAGGCTCGTGACAAGTTTTACCTTAAGCTAATGGAGGCAGAAATTTGACGTGGTAGGCTTTTTCCTGAGCTGACGGAGGCAGAGGCTGGGGACAGACTAGAGTGATCGTGCTGATAACGTGTTGTAAAAACTTCGAGAATATAACACCAAGACAGAGAAATCTAGAGGCAGAGTAGAAGTATGAATTCTTATTGATTTTCTGAATTTGTGTGTACATTGAAATGAATCAGGAAGGTCCTATTTATAGGAAAACCTTGGGGGCACTATGCAGTCGCTTGCGTCATCGCTTACATCAGCGCATAGTAAACTTATTAATGGTGCACAGTAAAGGTAGGCAGCCACACGTTTTTCATAACAGATGGGAGTTCATGTCAATCAGATTTTTCTTTTTTTTTTTTTTAAATAATTCTCACATCCAAAGGAGCCCTGAATCACCATTCCCGAGGCATGATTCTCCATGGTGGGTGGGCCCCACTAAAACCAAGACGGAAGGGCCCCGCAGATCTCCTGTTTGAATTCATCTCCCCACGACTCAATTTTTCAATGCGAAAAGAAGAAGAAAAAAGAAGGAAAGAGAGAAAAAAAAAAAAAAAAAAAAAAAAAAAAACCAAGAAGATCTCGCTCTCTCTCAAACTAAAGTGAGGACACAGCGACGTGCAAAGCGTCACCTGGTCGGGCCCATGAGCCCACGGTCCCGCTCTCTCTCTCTCTCTCCGTGTGTGAAAATAGGGGGAGAAAAATGGTGAAGCTTGAGAGAGCGCGCAAAGCACAAGGTGACAAAATTAAAGCAACCCGAGAACGAGAATTAAGAGTTAGAATCTCTCGTTAGATACTCCACCGCCGACAAATTGTCTACTTATTCACAAATTAAAGGGGAATCAGATACAGGAATGTGACTTCTGTTTATTAATGAACAAGGTGTGATCTTTGAAAACATTGTTTATGTTGACGCATTTGATCTAAGTTCAGCTAGGCTCACCAACAAACACTGTAATTTATATATAATTCGCACGTAATTAAAACTGTAATATTTGAATCTTATATATTATTTCTACTTAAAACTTTCATACTATACTCCAATTATATGATATTTCATCTTAATCGAGCAGCAAGTAATTCTAAACCACGAGCGACCTCTCACGCGAGCATCACGTGAGCCGGGGTTGGTGGCGGGATCGATGCTTTGCTTGCGAGAGGCGAAGAAGGCGGAAAAGTCTCTGGTCTCCCCAAAAAAAATCGAAGGGGGAGGAGCGGGGCCCACTCCCACGTTGGAGTCGGCTTTCGGTTTGTGCCGTCTTTTTCGCGCAGCCCGAGATATTCTCTCATCCACCGACACGTGTCTGCGTGGTTCCCCGTGAAGCTTGTTGGCCGCCGGAAAATATATTACAATTAATACAGTATTTAGTTCATAATTACGTACAGATTCTACGTAGAACTTTATTCTACGTAAAATATAGTTTCTTGATTTCTCTCTCTTTTTTTTTCCCTCTTGCAGCTTTTGGGGCTGTTAGAGTTTTTTTGTTGGAGTAGAGATTTGTTTGCTTCAAGCTCTGGAGAGAAGCAACAGTACGTGAATGAATGCATGATGAGTTCTTCCTCATGATGGAAAATGGACTTCTCTTTTCTTTCATTTGTTTACACTTTTTCTATAATTCATCTCATAACTAAATTAGTAAATCTTTTCGATATCAGATCCATGCTAGGATTTAAGAACAATCGAAAGTTGATAGCCTTAACATCTCATTAGATGCCCAATGGACTTTTATATGAAAAATATTTTCCATACAAGGTGAGAAAACAATTTTCTGCCTACGATCACAGTATAAACATCGCCTCTCTCACGCTCGGCAAGCAATTATCATGTCAATAGGAACTTGATAAGTCGACTATTTTTGCTTGTATTTTTTTTTTTTTTTTGTGATTTTGATCGTATTGTATACATTTATAAGTCGTGACTATTTTACACTCAGAAATTATCTCAGACGCAGGGTATCATGTGAATTGGGCAAACGCCGAAGCATACACAGTGTGAGAACTGATCACACTGTAACTTATTGTAACTAACATCATGTAATGTGAGAACTGATCAGCTGCGACTTTGAAGAATGGGGGGAGTCTCTCTCTTTGCCAGACAGTGTGGGCCCCACAAGTTGGTCAGTTAGCTTCTAGCTAGCGCGCAGTGCACAGTCGCGTAGTCCGCCTTCTTCATCTCTCCTCCCTTCGTATTCACATCCCTTGCTCTCCAACCCATCAATCTCTCACACACAACCAATCCTTGCTTGTCCTCTCTCTCTCCCCCCCTCTCTTTCTCAATTCCCAAAGACTTTGAATTCTCATCTCTCTCTCTCTCTCTCTCTCTCCCTCCCTCCCTCCCTCCCTCCCTCCCTCCCACCACCACCCCCCCCCCCCCCCCCCTCCCTCCCTCCCTCTCTTCTATATAAGTTGTCATTGTTCCCAACACAAGAAAGTAGAAACCCTTCACGCTCAAGGCTTAAGCATAGAGCTTTTATCAATTGCACTCTCTCTCTCTCTCTCTCTCTCTCTCTCTTCTCTCTCTCTCTCTCTCTCTCTCTATCTCTCTCTCTCTCTCTCTCTCTCTCTCGGTTGATGAAATAATGGCCACTCCTTCAATGCAACAAGTGTGCATGGAGACCTCAGACTGGCTCAAGGTAAGAACAAGGTGTCTCTCTCTCTCTCTCTCTCTCTCTCTCTCTCTCTCTCTCTTCTTTTGTACTATTTTATGATGTATATTGAATGCTAGATCTTTTTTTTTTTGTGTGTGAGAGTTAAAATGGTAAAAGATAATAAAGGAGGCAAGCTAGCTAGCATGTTGGAATGGTTTTAAACTAGAATTGATCTGGTAATCTTATGATTGACTCTCGAGTTGATGATCAGGTTGACGATATAAGGAAATTCCATGAATTAGAAGATATATTATTTTTATTTAGAGTAAACTAGTAGATAGAATTGATTCCAACAAACTTTTTGAGAGTAGTAAATATTTTATGATTCAAATGAGCTAGATGTTGTAGCACATCTATGCACAAGAGGAGGTACCTTCTCTGGTGTACAAATATGAAAAGAGCTCTGGCTAGAAGGCTGATCATGAGGGGGGTTTTCTTTCTCTCTTCTTTTTAGGCACCATTTTGCAGTGCTTTTGAAGTAAAAATTCTAGTAATCCCACGATTGAATGCCAAATGCAGTTTGAAGATCCAAGATAATTAATTTTAAGAGAAACAAGGAATTAGAAAACAAGAAATTTTCTTTTAATCAACAATTAATGTTTTAAGAAGAAAGATGGGCAAAGTTAACATGAATCATGCGTTAGAGCAAGTCCCATCTCTTGTGGCACAATAATGCAATCATAGGGTACATTTTATTTCTTTTTGGGAGCTCTTTTTCTCTAAGGACCTGTTTGGTTGTCGTAACTGGCCGTAATTCGTAAGTCATAATTGGTAAAGTCTTTTACAGTTGTAAATGAGTTATATGCATGTAAGTTTTACGGTGTTTGGTTGGTAATATAAAGTTGTAAGTGGAAAAATGTATTGTGTTTTACGGTGTTTGGTTGTCGTAATGTGTAAGTCGTAAGTGAAAAAGTTGACCACAAAATTAACTATTTGGTGATTTAAAAAGTTTTAATATTGCAAATAAATATTAAAAATGCTAAATATTAAAAAAATTAATATTAACATAAAAATAATACAAATTTGCATGACCACAAAATTAACTGTAACTGGGCTGTAAGTGAGTGGTAATTGGATTGCAAGTGAGTGGTAATTGGGTTGTGTAAGTCTTTTACGAATTACGGTCCAAACAAACGCCGTAGTTGTAACTGGATGATAAGTCATTTACGAATTACGGGCTTTACGCGAAACGAACAAGCCCTAAACAGTCCATTTTCTTCTACTCATCAAAATTACAAATAATTTGATCTCTTGAGCAAGTACATGTCATTTGTATGCTTTCTTTCTTACTATGTGCGCATCATTACCACTGGAATGTTCTCTAACATTTTGCATTGGATTACTACAAAAGATTCATCAATCATGTGATCTCCCTTCTTTTGAGTTCACCAATGCCTTTGATTCAATAGAAGAATAAATAATCAAAAGTACTTAGCCCCTCTACTCTACTTTTTGTTTAAGAACTCTAGCAAATAATATTTTCCAATTGCTGAAATTTTGGGACAAGTAGATATTAAAAATGTTGTTTGTTGGTAATAAGGTACATTTTTTTTTGCATTGGATTACTACAAGATTCATCAATCAAATGAGGTCTTCTTTTTGAGTTCATCAATGCCTTTGATTTAATAGAAGGAAAAAAGAAAGATAAAAAATACCACTCTATGGCTCCTCTTCTCTACTTATGATTCAGAACTCTCGCAAATAATATTTTCCAATTAATTGAAATTTTAGGACAAGTATATAATAAAATTTTGTTAAATTTATACTTTTTTATTTGTAAGCCCCAATAATTCAAACGCGCGCGCTCTTCCCTCCAACTTCATCCCCAAGCATGACCTTTTGCATTTTCCCCTCACTGAACCCAGGGCATCACTTCCGACGCCGCCGACAATTCCACCTCCTCGTTCCCCACGGCCGCCGAGCTAATCCCGGTGCGGGCCCCACCGCCGCCCCCGATGATCGATCGCCGGCTGCGGCCGCCCCACGAGCAGGCCCTCAAGTGCCCGCGGTGCGACTCGACGCGCACCAAGTTCTGCTACTACAACAACTACAGCCTCTCCCAGCCCCGCTACTTCTGCAAGACCTGCCGCCGGTACTGGACCAAGGGGGGCTCCCTCCGCAACGTCCCCGTCGGCGGAGGCTGCCGCAAGAACAAGCGGCCGTCCTCCACCGCCGCCGTGAAAAGACCCGCCGCGGAATCGCATCAATCAATCATCCGCCAGCCTACTGATCTACAGCTCTCGAACCTCAACTTCATGTTCATGGACAATGTGGCCTCTGGCTATGCGAATTCGCTCGGGTTTTCGATTGGCCATTCGTTCGCCGATGCCTGCCAGAGGCTCGAGTTGCCGTTCGGGGCGGCGCAGGAGGAGGAGGAGGCTGAGGCCGAGGCGGTGGAGATGAAACCCGGGAACAGAATGCTGTCGCCGGAGTGGCCGGAGCAGGGGTGCGGCGACTCGTACGGGTACGCAAACGGGATGGGCCTCTGGGCCGGGATGATCAACGGGCACAGGCACGGGCCGTCGTCGTCTGCTATGTGAGATTTGATGATTTATGGATTGTTCTTCCCTCAGGTGATCTTATGTTACTCTCCTCTCTCTCTCGAGAGAGAGAGTTTGAGCTTTTGGTTGTGAGAGAATTTGTGTGTTTGCTAGAAGAATAACTTTTGTGTTGTTAGCTACGTGGTGACATGATGATGATGATGCTGAGAGCATTTTTTTTTTTTGCTTGTTGACTGGAAATTAAATAGTAGTTCCTGTGTTAGTGACATTTTCGTGATGAACTCAGAGCAACTGCTGCTTTAACTGATGCCAGTGTTGTTCCCGAACTTGAGCAAGACGAGGAAGGTGAATATGAAGAGATGAATTAAAATAATGATCCTAGAAGAGTACTTGACAACTCAGATGAAAACTACGACTTTTGGAATCAAAAGAAATCTCAAAGGCAAAAATCAATAGGCTAATTTGTGTACCATTGACTCATAAATCATATATACATCACCCTGAACATTGTTGTTTAGGTTAGTTAATATCGGAATACACAACAAAAGGACGAAAGGGAATATCACATTTACACCAAGCTATCAAAATAATAATAATTGGTATACCGTCAATTTCAGTGAGAAGCTGACCGATTGGTCAAGAGGGGGGCTGAGAGAGAAAGAAGAAGAGTGGGTCGATGCTATTCTCTCTCTCTCTATCATCTCTTTCTCGCGCGGATAAAGACAGAAGGATAAAATTTCTATACGAGTTTTTGAGAGAAAATCACCCTTCGGTTGATTTTGATCACTAGTATATCACCGATGTCGGTGGAGAACCGACTAATTCATCAGGAAGAGGAGAAAGGGAGAGAGGAAGAACGCAATAGAAGTAAGTAAGAGGAGGTGAGAGAGGAAGAAGAAGGAGAAGATGAACGAACTGATGGACAAACAAAGTTTCTATATGAGTCGAGAAAATCTCTTTTCGATCGATTTTAATAATTATTATTATCTTGTGAAGAGAATTTAAGTCCCGAGATCCAGTGAAAACAGAAGAGAAATTGTGTTAAAAACTATTAAAACACCAAGTTTTTCACAATATCAAGTACACCAACAGCCAAAATAGGGGTGGCCAACGGGACGAATCGGGTTGATTCGTCCCGTCAGGCCAACGAATCCGTGACGAGACGGGTTGGACCCGTCTCGTCACGGATTCGACGAGACGGGTTGAAAACCCGACCCGATTCGTTACCGGATTCGTCGAGACGGGTTGGACCCGTCTCGGCAATTTTTTATTTTATTTTTTAATTCGAAATTTTTTAAATTTTTAAATTTAAAGTTATAAAGAAATTAAGAAAAATAGTAAAAAAAGAGGAAAAAATTAAAAAAAAATGTCTAAAATTATAAAAAAATAGAATTTATATTCACTAATTACAAGTTTTTTGTAAGGAAAATTATTTTATTAATATGAAAAAATCATATACCAATCTGCTCATCACATATAATGTACATAAAACTCATATCGTATAATATACATAAAAAAACTCTGGTGCTCATCTCATACAATGTACATAAAAAACTCTGGTGGTTCTCTACTCGTCATTATCGTCCTGTTCAAATTCTTCATCTAGAATAGCTTTTCCTTGTGTGCGTCTTTCTGCATCGAACCAGTCCTTTAAGCAAACAGCCATCTCCAAGTGTTTCGGCGTCAGCCTGCTCCTCCAGGGTGTCAAAACTCTACCACCTGCAGAAAATGCGCTCTCGGACGCTACTGTAAAGACCGGAGGTGTCAGTATATCTCGGGCCATGGTAGAAAGAACAGGAAATTATTTTCTCTGTTCTTTCCACCATGACAAAACATCAAATGATTCCCATAGTTCATCATCATTTTCATTTATTTCAGCAGGCATTGTGTTCAAATATAAATTAAGTTCATCAAATAAACCTGCTCCTGAAGAGTGTTTCTTTCTAGTATTAGAGGAAAGTAAACTTTTAAAATTAGATAATCTTTTACCTAGACTAGTAGAAGAAGTTTGTGATGGTGTAGGTGCCCTAAATTTAGAAGAAGAAGGGGGAAATAACTCATCTCTGTATAATGAGTACATTTCTTCTAAAAGAGATCTAATTTCTAAAAGTAATTTATCTATATCTTGTTCATAATTTAAACATAAAATAAAATTGGATAATAAAAATTTTAAATTATCTATTTTAATTCTAGGATCCATAATTGCAGCTAAGTAAAATAAAAAAGGCATATTTTTGAAAATTTTCTTCTATATCATGTATAGCCTCTTCAAGACTGTCATCATCTCTGTATGCAGCAAATACTTGAGCAATTTCATTAAGATTATAAAAAACTAAGTTACATGTGGGATAATATGTACCAGAAAGTGCTTTTGTGACAGTGTCAAATTTTTCTAGAAAAGTACAAAAATTTTCATATAATTTCCACTCTTCATCGCTAATATAAAAAGATGAATATTCATTTATTGTAAAAAATTGAATTGCTTATTTCAAAGGAAGGCGATCTTTAATCATATAGTAGCTTGAATTCTAACGAGTTTTCACATCTGCTTGGAGTAGTTTTTTCTTCAGTCCACATTGTCGGCAATAACTTTTAAAAGATTGTCTCCTAGGTCCACTGTGTTTTATATGTAAAATAATTTCTTTAACTTTATAAATATATTTGTCTAAGATTTTTAGATCATCTTGTACACATAAATTCAATATATGGCAAACACATCTAACATGAAAAAGTTTACCGTTTAAAATCGGATCTAATACCGTTTTCAATTGTCTTATTGAAGCAGTATTTTCACTTGCATTATCAAAAGAAATAGAAAATATTTTATTTTCTATACCATAATTTTTACAAGTAAGAAAAATTGAATTTGCTACATTTGTAGCAGAATGTTTCTCAGAAAATTTAGAAAATGATAAAATACGTTTTTGTAAAATCCAGTTATCATCAATAAAGTGAGCAATAACACATAAATAATGAATAAGATTAAGAGCTTCCCATATATCGGAAGTTAATGAAATTTTTCTAGCATCACTAGTAAAAAGAGCCTTCAAAATATTTTTTCTATTTACAAATAAATCTTCAATTTCTCTAGTTATAGTTTGTCTGCTAATTCTCTTATAATCAGAAGCAAAAACAGATTTAAGATAATCAACTAATGCATCTGATTCAGTAAAAGAAAATGGAAGTTTTGCTCGAACAATAAATTCAGCTAACTTATGTTTATTTACTTCAGGCTTATATATTCGAGTGGAAAGTGTGCCTGAATCAGCTAATATTTGTGCTTGTTGTGGTGGTAAACCGTGACTTTTAACATGTTTTTTTCATAGTGTTTATTAAGAACACATGTACCGTATCCTTCTTTATGATCAAATAGTTGATGACAGTACTCACATTCTGCCTTTCTTCTATCTTCAACAACTTTTTCTACGAAATGGTTCTACACTAGAGAAGTTTTGGCTCTTACTTTAGTGGTTGTGCTTGTGCTTGTGCTTGTTGGTTGTTGTGTTTCTGGAACTATAGTATCATGTTGTGTTGGTTGTGTATCGTGTTGTTCTTGTGTTTCAGTAAAAAAAGGAGCCAAAGATTGTGCGTGTATTAGTGATGTTGACATTAAAAGTTGAGAATATGATGAATATTGAGGAGGGAGGGAAATAGAATGCCGACTTGTACCACTATCACTGGCATATGCAGCATGTGTATATGGTGCAAAACCACTGTAGTCAATTGCATAGCTTGACGAACTGTGATAGGGAGCAAATGCGGATGTTGGGCGAGCATAGTTGTAAGGTAGGTAAGCGGCATATGTTGACGATGAGCTACCACCAACATCGGTATAAGGTGCGGCAGCTAAATAATTGTGTGTTGATGAAGAGCTACCACCGGCTTCGGATGAGGTACCATCAGTACTCCAGTTGGGCTCCATTAGACTAGACTGGAAGTTGGTAGAGATTTGTAATTGTAAGAGAATAAGAGTGATTTATAATAGAAGAGAGAGGGTTGAGGTGAAGTTAGATGAAAATGAATGAGAGTGGAGGGTATTTATAGAGGTTAGGGGTTTTAGGGTGCCACGTGGCACCCTCTCTTTCACCCCCAACGGCTCTTTTTTGAACCGTTTAGGATTTAAAAAAATTAAAATCGAATCTAGGGGCCGCAGAGTAATTTTCCTCTCTAACGGTAATATAAAATATTGGACTAAAAAAAAAAAGAAAAGAAGGGGGGGGGGGGGGTCGGGGAAATTTTCCCCGACCCGATTCGTCCCGTGATTCGTCACGGGACGAATCCGATTCGTCCCGTTTAAACGGGACGGGTCAAACCCGTCCCTAAACGGGACGTGTGCGGGTTGACCCGTAACCCGCACTGTGCGACTCCAACGAGTCGCACGGTGCGGGGCGGGGCGGGTCGACCCGCCCCTATTGGCCACCCCTAAGCCCAAAGTCCACCAGCCCCCTGATCCATCTGTCTCAGAGTCACTACTTATTTCAGAATCCAAGTATCACAAATTTTCTACTATTGGGAACCACTTATCTACGACCATAGCCCCATACATTGGGCAAGCAAAAATATGAATCGAACAATGCAGTCATTGTCTCATTGATGCAACTGCTTTGAGGACAACAAGCATCACATCATACATCCTGTTTTCTAATTGCAGGTCTCTTGTCACCTCCAAGAACGAACAGTGCCATCAAATTCGAGAACTTAGAATGCCCACCACTTGTGGCCAAATTGAGAATCAAAACATCAGCTCCCTTCACAGATCATGGCAGCAAATCTCAGTGTGAGATTTGTACTGCTCTCAAAGGGGACCTACAGATAGAGATGCGTGGAGTCTTGACAATGGAGAAAAGCCCAAATTGGTGAGAAAACAAATTTTCCACAAATCTTGCTAACAGCCTATCCACTCCCATAGATTTGATTTCTTGATGAGGATACAAGAATAATATTGATCGAACCCAGAATTTGAAAAAGATTTTCTAATTTGAATCTTTGACTCCAAACCAACCATAATTACCGGAAACTCTATACATAGACGGGACACTCGTGTCCAGAGAAATTAGTTTCTAATATAAACACCACATCGTAATAAAAGAAAGAAAACATTTCTAATAATTTTTGGACACCGTATTTATAATATTAAGACATCTCCCCTATACTTTCCTAATAAGACGCATGAGAAAATCACTTGACACTAAGTTTTATTGTTTGAAAAATCCAAAAAGGGAAATTTTTTTCTAAAAGACACATTTACATACAAAAATAATAGTTAAAGTGAAGAATATGTTTTTAAGATTTATATATCAAAATTATGTTTAAATAAGAAATTACATATACTTTCTATAATGACAACTGTTTTTTTTTTTGAAAACTTCTCTTAAATTTTCAAATTAGCTTAGAAAGTTTGTTACAAGTTTAATTTTAATATATATGAAACCGAAGATATGAGACACATACATACATATACAGATAAATACATGTTTCCCACATTTTTCAAGAGTACATGTCGCATACTCGTATCATGTATCGTATCCCGCTTTCATCTCTCGTATTGGCAACTGTGCTCCAAACAAACTGTCCTAAAATCTCATACGCAACCAAACATGATGCATCACGAAACCAAACTTTATACATTGCACGTCTCAGAGAGCCAGAAAAAATGATCCATTACAGATCAGCATATCAACACCCAGATATATCTGATAGATCAATATAATTCATCCAATACAAAATTCTTATTGATCAAGGAAATAAAAACACATGAAAATAATTTTTTTGCAAACAATGCAAAACAACCAAACTAACTTTGCTCCATTTTGTCCAGCAGAAACCATTATCAACTTGTTCTAAAATATTACATACAACCAAACATACCGCGTCTCCAGACTTGAACCATACATAACACAAACTCAGAAGATCCAGAAAATAATCCATCACAGTTCAGAGCATGCCAACTTCATGAAAATATGATTAATATACTTCATCAGACTACAAAATTCTGATTTGGTCAAAGAGGAAATAAAATAAAAACACATTTCAGAGCAAAAACAACCAAAAAGTGTCCCTTTTCTCTAAAATCTTAGATGCAACCAAACACATTGCATTCCCAAACTAATCCTGTGTATCACGCATTCACAGAAGGAACAAAAAGTATTCCCCATCATAGACTCTAAAATCTAAATAAGAAGGCTGCAAATCAATACAATTATATATGTCTCATCAAAGTTAACCCCAAAAGCAAAAAATTTTGAGAGAAAAATGCATACAAGAACAGTAAATACAAACCTGGAAGTGATTTACAAAATAAGGCTCGAAGAAAAATTGTAGGATGATGAAGCCTGTATAATAACTTGGGCCTAGAACAAATTGTATTATGAACAGTGGGTGGTATCGTGCAACCTCCAAAACATGTAAATATGCAAATATCGAAAGAGCACATAAAATTAATTTCCGGAAGTAGAATTCTAAAAATTAATTGTAGAAAATAAATAAATGAAACATGAAAGTTACTGCAGTAAATAAAATTTGAAAGCTGACAACAGGTGACCACCTCAACCCAGCATATCAAGAAACAAAGTGCCGATAAAAACTACAATACCACACTACCAAGAAAACAGGAGCAAAGCCTTGGCCATAAATCCTGCTGGATTCAACCATCAGTTCATTGGTTTTAGGCACTTGGGCTACCCTGCATATTACAAGCAAAAGAACAAGAAGCAAAAGAAAACCAATGTGAACAGAAAGCAAAAGAATAGCGTTTCCGTAGCCCAAGACATACAAGAGAGATCTCAACCTAGTGAAATTTTTCTTCAGCAAAGTAATGATTCGAATGACGGCACAGCTCAGCTATGGCTCCAAAGACAGCTATTGAAAGTATAAGGTTTTCATCATTCAACCATCTTTATTCTCGTTCCTTTTTAAAGGATACTCCTTCGACCTTCTAGAAACTTAAAAGTTTAACCAACTGATGCTATTGTTTAATGTACGTTTTACAACCGAGTTACAACAATTTACTAGCTAAGTGATTGAAAACTCAAAAGTTAAACCGATAATGTAGTTAGATAAACAGATAATTTACATTAACTAAGCTAAATTTTGAACAGCTATACGTCAAATGCACCTCCATAACCTTGGGACAAAGCTACGCAAACTAATAATTTAGTTTGAAATATCAAAAAAAGTACAATAAATTATTATCTAAACTAAAAATAGATGAATAATCCAAAAATATACAATGCATTACTAATTACTTAGGTTAATAGGTCACTCATCAATCCTTTGACAAAACCCACCAAATAATATTGATTGCCACAAATGTAAATCTGATATGAAAAATATCTAAATGATTATTATGCAATCTAATCACTAGTGCACCAAATTTTATCGCCACTAAATAACCATGACAACAAATGCTATGTTAAATGACTTTTAGTTCTCACATGCAGCTTTTGCTAAGACCAAGTCCTCAAACAATCATAACAGATGAAGAAAGGTTATTTTAACTACTTCTATCATGGGCATATGAGAGTGTATAGACAAAAATGACAAAAATAACCAATATATATAGAGTTAGAAGAAAAAAATGTGCTCAGCGCTCGCCGGTCTCTACTTAGAAAACTCCATGTTGAAGTAGTTGATAATCTTCATGGAACTAGGTTCATGTCTTCAAAAATATGAAACTGAAGAAGGCTCAATCAAGTAAACATTGCATCTAGTCAACTACAGATCACAGGGCTTGAAACTTTCATGCTTTGGCACTAACATCAAAGTTGCAGCATAAGCTAGGGCTCTAAGGAAAACATAGTGACACAGTGATCACATCTGGTTATGATGTTTGGCTAACAAATGCTGCGCTCCAGGAGCTGTGAGCTTGCATTTTTGGGTTTTGCTAAGATCAGACTTGAACCAGACAATTAACAGAAGTCCCAACTCATGTCCAGGGTGGTACATATATTCCATGCATCAAATGTTAACAAATACTTTTCGTGCCAACTATCACACATCTTTTAAATAAATCAAACATACACTGTAGCATATTAGGCAAGAAAATACCTAGTACATAGTGAAAGGAAATAAATATTGTTGATATCCCAGTAAAAAAACTGCGAAAAGTTTGAATAGTAAAAATTTGTGCCCATCCAGACAAATATACTGAAGAAAATATTAAATTTAACACAACGGATGGTGGTTAAATATTATCAGAGAAATCCATAGCTTTAAAGGATACAGGACAAAGCTAGCTTAAGACCAGATGAACAATTGGATCCAAACCCAGATGATTTTGGGTTTGATGTTGAATTTAATAACATGAAGCTATCCTGCACACGTCTGTAGCAATGGAACATGAATATGTCACCTAATACACTAGATGTGTGGGTGCCAGCCTCAAGTTAAAACGGTAACAATGTACAGCCGTGAATAAGCAACCCTGACCGGTGTTGGTGCAGAATAACCCCATACAGAATGTCAACGGAAAAAAAACAGAAATCCATATAATAGATTTCATCATAGCAAATGAATTAAGGCAACAAGAATCAGAGATACAAATTTACTCACATAAAGAATTGACGATGTGAAAGAATATCAGGAGTAGTGGTCTAAGAAAATCAGCCAAGTATGGAGGTGTATGATCCAAAAAACCAAGATAATTTAATTGAACCATAAACAAAAATCAGGTCAGGATAATATGCAAAACTGCGCTAGGTTAGGGACATGGTCAGCTTCGGACCTACTAACCCATCCAAGAAACAATGATAAGTTTGAAATCCTGTAACCGGTATCCAGTATCGGCAGTGGATTTTTGGCATTGGAATCATCAATATCAGCCATATTGGATTTTTTGTCTCAGATGCATCGACAATATCAGTAGTCTCGGTCACATCAGGAGATATCAGCATCGGAAATATTTCAAACCATGGATGATAGCTTAGAAATAAACAGAAAATTTTAAAATACTACACTTAATCTATATGCATTAAGACATGTTCTTGTGCTTTCAGGGATGCAATCGATTATTTGAATATCTATTCAGACGCTTCAGATAACTTGGCAGTATTTGGATATCCATAGAAGTATGGATACAGAATCAGATTGGTACCAGATTATTTATATCCATTTGCATCCGTAATTAGTAGATGTTTTTTGTTGCCACATATATTGTGTTTATATAAATCACATATCCAGAATTTAGATGCAGTGCTAGTCAAAAGGCAACACTCTTAAGTACAAATGAAATAAAATAACCATAAGCTTGTGTTATGTGGAAGCTATCGACAAACATAACGATGAGGCAAGATTAGGAAACAAAAGCAATCTAGTAATGAATTGACTGTTGCAACATCTTTCCTCTAGAAAACGTTTCTTCTTCTTCTTCATCCAATAATTAAGTTCCTTTGTATAACCAACTCAATTTTAAATATGAAATGGTAGAGAAACCTTATTTTGGAAGTTAGTGGTAAAATGCTAAATAATAAACAGATGAGACACGATCTGAACCCGGGGGGGGGGGGGGGGGGGGGGGGGGGGGCAGAATAACAAGTCCAATGAAAGAAAACAATCCCATACGACTACAAATAAGGATAATGGAATACAGTTAGAACAAAAGAAAGGAAAGGTAAGGCAAAAGAAAGGACAGGGGAGGGGGGGTGACGGAGTGAGCAGGAAGGGTAGTGTTACTTGGGCATGGGACAAGGGTGTCAAATGTCCGGGTGTCATTAAGTGTCCAACACAGGAACCTTTTAATAATCTAAAACAGTGACACGGCTATATTAGATAGGTGTGCATACAAATATGTAGATTAACATGTGTGTAACGAGTAATCAAGTAAAAGAAGTGGGTCAGAATCAACAAAAATAGTCTTAGATGTTTATATGATGCAATTTTGCGTCAATATCTTGCATAAAAAGATCCACTATTGCAACGGAACTGAATTGTCATAGTTATTTATTACTTGAAGTGTCCGAGCAGCGTCATCAAATGCCAAGTGTCTGAGTGTCCAACATGGCAAGAAACCTAATATTTTGATATGTCCTGGTAACATTGGAAGGTAGAGAAGAATATATACCTTAAATGAACATGGATTTCTAATCGGATTGCGGAGACTTTTGTGGTCAAATTATACCAAGAAACACTGAACTATATAAAAGGCACCTTTAATTTTCAAAAAATAGATGATTTGACGATCCTCTGCACACAAAAATGTGACAATATTTCAATTAAATATAGGCCATTCAGGAATCAGTTAGTATAACTACTTAAGGCTTCACACCCACAGTTCTTTATAAACTGGTGTAAGAGCAAAGATGACAATACGAACCATCTTTAGCTTAGATCTACAAGAACACCTAACGACCACAGCAACAACAGAAAAATAACTATATCATAACAACACACACACAACACAAGAATAAACACACACAAGAATAACTCTCTCTCTCTCTCTCTCTCTCTCTCTCTCTCTCTCTCTCTCTCTGTGTGTGTGTGTGTGTGTGTGTGTGTGTGTGTGTGTGTGTGTGAAGCAGGAAACCGAGAAACCAGTACTAACGTGAATCATATCAGCAAGATATAAAAGTTTAAGAAATAAATGAAATAGAATAAATAGGATTTTATATGTATTTCAGTTAATTATTAAAATTAACAACAATGCCTGGATCAATATTAAATGTTCTGTTCAAATATATATATGATTATGCTAACATGAGGCACCTGTCTAACACTAGGTGTTCAATAGATTCAACGCCCAATACCCACTAGTTTACTTTGAGCAACCTCCCAGAACCAATAAAAAGGTGGAAGGTCATCGAGTACTCAATTGTCAACTACGGACCACATAAAATGAAGAAAACTAAGTTGTTCACTGGTCCTGGGGGTAGACAACATAAAACACATGAGACATTCACACCCACAATGAGCACGACATATCATAAACCCCACATGCACCTGTTCCCCGTATTGTGTATATTTTATGAATCCTTCACCACGCTTCTCAATAATGACCCGATGACCTAGACATAGATGCCAAGCAAGAAGAGAATGAAATGCCTATATCAACATAAGCATTCCATATAAATACATTTGACATTCAGTCTAAACTAACATTACGATAAATAACAAGCAATCAATCCTTCACCATGATATCCAGTGATGACCTAACCTCTGATATAGATGCCGAGGAAAACGACAAAATGAAATTCCCATATCAAAACAAGCATTTCACATAAACACACAGAGAATCAATCTAACCTAGCATTACTATAGATGATTTCTGAAGTTCTTACCTAATTCTCTTATACGTGAAGAAATATTTAAGGAGATCAAAAAACAAGCATAAGAAAGTAAAGTCCCGACAACCCAACATAAAATTATGTAAATACCATGACTAAACAAGGCTAGCAGAAGCACTCATTGGATAATACAGAACAGCGACAAATTCTTCCTACAATGCACAGGAGCCATCCCCTATATGATAACAATGTTCAGAAAATAACCGACATAACAACAGAGCATACATTCCTAAAAGAGTCAACAGAAAGAAGATGAAAGAAAGGGTCTAAAGCTAGCTAACATAAATAAGAACCATATATATATATATATATATATATATATATATATATATATATATTATATATATATATATATATATATATATATATATATATATATATATATAAGTTAATGGATTAAACTAACTGGAGGTACCCGCAGCTGGCCCAGTCAGCATCTTGTCAACCTTCATCAGAAGCCCCTGCATCTCACCAACAAGATTGTCCCTGGTCTCTGGTTTCAGAGCTCCAGAAGTTCCAACTTTCTCCACTGCTGGTCCACTTAGAGTTGATATCATCCTCTCAAGGCTTTTCCGAATATAAGGAAGTGGAGGCTTCGGAACTGGAATTGGTGTTGCTGAGGAAGGCGAGCTTAGGTTTCCTGTAAGATATCGGAGGCGGTAACTGGCAACCGGCAGGCCCAAGGCGGCAACCTTATCATTGAATGCCTTTTCTGCATCTGAGCTTCTCCCAACACAACTTTCGCACTGCTCGATTCTTTTACCACTTCGGTCTCTGACTGAATCACAGGGCCATACTTACTAAATGCAGCTATGAGATCCTCTTTGGAGGGTATAATGATCTCAGTAGAAAATGTCAATAAAACAGCAGCTGGATCCTCATTACTAGTGGAGTTTTTGCTGTTCTTCTTCTGCCTGGGCTTCCCCTTTCCCGAACCATTGGTTACTCTGCCTCCCAAATTCACGGGAACATCAACAATAGGTCCATTTTTATTGTTTTTCCTTTTCTGCCCCATAGTTGCTTCTTGACTGCGACCCTCAATATCCAACTCTGTGGGGGATTTTGTGTTAGCTCCTTCCTCTCCTTTTGTCTGTTCCTGTCCGCTTTTTCCAAATCCCACATTATTAACAGTCTCGCAGCCAGAATTCACTGTGATATTTTGAGTAGCATCAACCTTTTTCCTTCCCCTTTCCGTCCTGAAGTGTCATTCTCCAAACCAGTAGCTTTTTGACGTTCCGGTGTCACGGATGTCTTTCCATTGTCCCCTCCCTCCATTGTATCCATCTTTGATGCAGCTTCATCTTTTTTCTCAGAATGCTCCGATGTCTGGTGACTAAAATCTTTAGGAGTTTCTCCTTGGCCATTAACTTTATCCTTCCTCTTTCTTCCCCTCTTCCCCTCAGTTTTCTTACCTTCTTCAGACTTATTAATTGGAGTTTCTTCATCACCATTAATCATATCCTTCCTCTTTCTTCCCCTTTTCCCCGGAGTTCTCTTACCTTCTTCCGACTTATCAATTTCTTCATCACCATTAACGACAGCCTTCGGCCTTCTTCCCCTTTTCATCTCAGTTTGCTTACCTTCTTCAGACTTAACACCCACCTCTTTATTTTCGATCTTGTTTTCTGCTCCAGGAGATTCAGAAATTTGTTTCTGATAAGCATCAAATTTCACACCACTTGAAAATACTGAACTTCTAAACTCAGCAAAGAATCCTCTAACTACCTTAGCCGAACGGTTCCTTTTCAAATGAAGAGGATTCACAGCAGTTGCGAGAAACTCAGACATCACCTCCCTCACATCAACCCCATCAACTTGGAACAAAGGGGTGCTCTTCTCCTCTTCTTTATATGACCCCTCAGTACTACACTTTACAACTGCTGGTGATAACCCAAAAGACAATCCACGTGGACTCTTCGGAGTTTTGGCCTCCGAACTCTTTGGTGACACCAAACTCTTGGCAAACCCTCCTCCACTCAGATAAGTATAAGGTGGCGAGAGGTACTTGCTCTTCTTCCTCTCTCTTCTACCTGAACCGACCTCCTCCTCCTTAACATCACCACCAGCATTGTCATTCTCCACCTCCAAATCCTTTCCACTTTCCTTCTCCTCCTCTTCGCCATCGCTCACCTCAATCGAATCCAAATCCATCTGCGCAATGAGCGCCGCCATGCTCCTCTTCTTCCTACCCCTATTGCTCTTCTCTGACAAAATCTCCGGGCCATTCAAAACCTCCGGGCCTTCAAACGCCTCGGCAGCCGGAACATCAAGATCAATCTTATCCACCAAGTCCGCAATCACCTTCCTCTTATGACCCACGTTCAAACCTCTATGGAAAGCTACCACCCAACTCCTTAGCTTTGCGTTTTCAAGCACATTAACTACTGACGCATCAACAGCCGCATCTTTCAGCAAACCGAGAAACTCTTCATCCGAAAAATTACTAACTTTCCCACTCTTGCTACCCAAATACTTCCCGATCCCGCTCCTTTCCTCTTCCGGCAAGCAGTTGCAGCTCAACTCCGCCTCCAAAATCTTACCAATCTCACTCACAGCAGAATCCAGAGCAGCTCTGAAGCTCTTCGAGCCCCCCGAGCTCGCCATCTGCTCGAAATTCTGGAAAAAAGGCTTCAACTGTGACGGATTGCACCAAGCGAAGCTATCGTCCCCAAAATAAGCCACCAGAACCGAGCTCTGGTCCTTTCGCGGGGCCTTCCTCGCTTGATCGGAGGCCTCCGACGGGTCGAAGACCCGTCCGGGCCACCATGGGTGGCTCTTGATCTTCCCCCAGACGAAGTCGCCGACGGCGGGATCACCGGCGATGGGCAGCTCCACCCCTGGCCCTGACTTTAATCCTAACCCTAGCTTCCGCGGCATTGCCGCTGGGGGTTGGGTGTCGGCTAGGGTTTTGGGGTCTAGGGTCTCTGGGTTTAGGGTTTTGGGGTCTAGGGTTTCGGATCCAGGGGGGTTTAGGGTTTCGGTAGTTTCTTCTAGGGTTTGCATAGTAGACCTACAGATTGGGGGGTGAAAAGTAAAAAGGGATACCTCGAGGGGGGTTTGTGGAAATTTCCACTGACGGCTCCGCCGTCGCCTGCGAGCGGGGATGAGAGAGGGAAGGCGGCAGAGTGCAAAGAAAAGGTTGAGAGAGGGGGGTTTAAGGAAAAATTCTCCTTCGTCTTCGCGTGAGAGAGAGAGAGAGAGCGGGGGGGGAGGGAGAGTGGGAGGGGCGCAGCGGCAGCGGGTAGTGGAGAGCGAGAGCGAGAGAGAGAGAGAGAGAGAGAGACAGGTGTACTGCTGCGTATCCCCCACGGCGGCATCGGGTTTATGCGGTGGGGCCCGCTGGTGTCCTGAGCTAGAGCGGCTAGGTGCTGTTTGGAAACGGACACGATACGGGGAATTGAGCGACCGATCCTCTGACGCGTGTCCAATTTGTCTTTTTCAGCGGCGATTCCCGTCTTGCTTTCCCCCTAAGTCCGGATTCCATGAACCATGCAGAACGCGGACACCAGAACGAACACCTATAAGGAGGCCACGTGAGTGCTGGTAATATTCTGTTTCTCCCAGGAAAAAGGAGGCCTTGCCTTTGCCTGCCCTCTTCTTTTCTCCCTTTTTTTTATTTTTTATTTTTATTAATTTATTGAAGGAGAACTGATCTTAGGGATTTTTTTCGAATGTTTGAATGAACACTAAAAGTGAGAAATAACACTTCTCACTTCTTCAATTCTGCTCACTTCCTTGAAGCCAAACACGTCCGATAATTCACCATCCATCTATGAATGATTTGAGAGAGAGAAAGTTTCAACTGATTCATGAATTCATATCGATGGAAAAGATAAGATACTTATTTTATGAATGATAACATATTAGAAAAGAGGAAAATTTTAATTAATAGTCAGCCACCCTGTTCATCCCAAAAAATAAAGATAACATTTTAATAGGTACAGCTAATTATACACCCCCCCTAGTTGAATGAAATGGAGTGAATAAACCTATGGGTTTTGAGGTTAAGGTACTACTAAAAATAAAGTGCATGGTACTACTTGATGTTTTTCCAACACCTAAAATGGAGGTGCAATTCAAAAGAAGTTGCATGCTTCTGCTTCCAAAACATTTCAATTAGCATTCATTACACATCAATAGACCTTGTGGACCTTGCTGGGGAGAGAAGAGTAAAAAGTTGAAGATGCGGAGATCTTATTAAATCAATCGATTACGATCGCCTTACGTGACACCAATTATTTTGCGTTATTAGAATGATCAGGCCCATTGTGTCTTTTACGGCTGCGATATGGGGGATAGGCATAACGTCACTCACATACACGACTAAATTCAGAAAATAACTTTGATACTAATTGAAAGATTTGGGACACCATCTCAAAATATTAGATTTCTAGCTGGAGTTGCCGTTGCCCAAATCCTTATATACGTGAGATTTATTTGACTCAAATCCCAACAAACCTCACCTAAATCATTTACCTCAAAAGAATAAATTATTAGAGTATTCTGAAATACAGTGGATGGACAATTAAGCAGAAAAATAATCTTAGACAATGCTCAGCTCTA
Organism: Agave tequilana; assembly: GCA_038442645.1. Taxonomy (NCBI): domain Eukaryota; kingdom Viridiplantae; phylum Streptophyta; class Magnoliopsida; order Asparagales; family Asparagaceae; genus Agave; species Agave tequilana. The sequence continues at coordinate 52,463 of JAVJIF010004396.1, read as the reverse complement.
AACTAATGGGAGATCCAAACAAAGTTAAATTTTTTATTGGGCTCAACAAAACTTAGTATGGACTTGTAAAAATCCTGAAGTTCTCTCTGTCTCCTCCAAATACATTGGAAGAATATACAGTTTGAAGGCTCAACAGACCTTTTCCCCTGTTGCAAGAACAAGAGATGAAGAGAAGAAGCAAAAGATCAGTTGATGAGATGGGCACTCAACCCAATGCTATCCTTTGCTGGATTCAATCCAAGTTGAGGGAGAAAGGTATGGCTGTTGGCTCTCCTATGATGATAGCAATAAGCAAGTGATCACAACAGAGTTGCAACAAAGTAAGAGCTTGACCTTTTGTATATGGTTGAATTACAGGAATGGCACTGTGTGCATCAAAAAAACCTTGTGCATTTTGTTTTCTTTTCTTCCCTTTTTTTTTTTGGTTAAATGAGTTGACATATCAACCTATAGAAAACAAAAAACTTATATGGCAAATTAATATCTTGAAAGTATTTAAGAATTTAGCAACTTCTGTATATGGTCCCATTTTTTGCAAGAGATTGTTGTTTCAATTCTTTGTATCTTCAACAGATTATAAGATTTTTTTTTTTGATACAACATTCTACAGGATGCCTATTGAGTTTAATGTCCTCTTCCGTTTCTTAATAAAGCAAACAAAAAGAAAACAAATAATTGGAAAAAAAAACAAAAATTAGGATGGAAAAGATGATTTTCATTTGATTTGTTTAAAAAAAACATTTTTTAATTATAATAAAGATTGGATCATTCCATCTAAAGCGTAAATCACACTTTTTTTGTATATGTTATTCGCAGTAATGAGCTTTGCTCGTATATCTATGAATTATGAATTAGATATTATCAAAATAGAAGACCCCACTAATACAACAACAACAACAACTACAACTAAGCCATTTGTCCCAAGTATTTGGGGTAGGCTACATGAACCAAAAGAAAATTACGTCTGGTCGGGCACATGGATCAGCTTTCTCCACTCATTCCTATCGAGCAATATGTCTTTGCTAAGACCTTTAGTCTCTATATCTTGTCGTATTACTTCCATCCATGTTTCTTCGGTCTCCCTGCGCTCTTTTAACTTGTCCTAATTTGATACGCTATACTCGTCGTATTTGTGCATCTGTAGGTCTACGTCGTACATGAGCAAACCATCGTAGGCGATTTTTTCTCATCTTCTCTTCTATAGAGGCTACGCCTATCTTAATACGAATATTCTCATTTCTTACCTTATCTCTCCTCGTGTTACCACACATCCAACGAAGCATGCACATCTCTGCTACACTCATCTTCTGGACATGATATCTCTTTATAGCCCAACATTCTGTACCATATAACAAAGCTGGCATAATAGCAGTCCGATAAAAAACTTTCCCTTCAGCCATAATGGAATATTACGAGCACATAAAACTCGTGTTGCGCTCCTCCATTTCAACCAGCCGGCTTGGATCCTATGGTTGACATCACTATTATCTATCTATCCTTTTGGATAATAGAACCCAAGTACTTAAAATGACTGCTCATCGGTATTTTTGACCATCTAGTGTCACAATACTATAATCTCAGATTTTTTGTTTACTGAATTTACATCCATGTACTCTGTTTTAGTTCTACTTAATATAAAATTTCGTGATTCAAGAGTTTGCCTCCATAACTTCAAATTTGTATTTACCCCAGCTCTCGTTTCATCGACTAGGATAATATCATCAGCAAATAGCATACACCACGGTATCTCATCCTAAATAGCTCTAGTAAGATCATCCATCACTATGACAAATAAGAATAAACTCAATGCAGATCCTTAATGCAATCCAATTGTGATAGAAAAATTACTTGCTATACCTCCACAAGTTCTGACATTTGTCACTACTCAATCGTACATGTCTACTGATTATGTCAATATATTTGATGTGGACTCCCTTTTTCATCAATGTCCACCATAATACCTCTCTTGGCACCTTATCATAAGTTTTTTCTAAATCAATAAAGACCACATGTAAATTTCTCTTCCTCTCTCGAAATCGCTTTATAAGTTGACGAAGCAAATGAATAGCCTCTGTCATCGATCGTTCCGGCATGAACCCAAACTGGTTCTCTGATATTTTAACATTCTGCCTTTACCCTGTTTAATTACCCTTTCCCAAACTTTATGGTGTGACACATGAGTTTTATTCTACGATAGTTTGAACAACTCTAGATATCACCTTTGTTCTTATAGAGAAGTACTAGGGTACTCTTCCTCTAGTCATTTGGTATCTTTTTAGCTAACCAGATCTTGTTAAAAAGTTTTGTCAGCCATCTCACGCCCACCTCATCTAAGCATCTCCATACCTCAATAGGAATTCCAACCGGGCCAACAGCTTTCCTTGACTTCATCCTCTTTAAGGTCTCCTTAACTTCAGATTCGCTAATTCTGCGCATATAATTACGATTCATATCTTGGCACTGAATGTTAAGGCCATCCAAATCTTGAGTAGAACTACCATTGAACAGTTTGTTAAAATACTCTCTACATTTTTTTTTTGATTTTTTCATCTCGAACTGAAAGCTTCTGATCCTCATCTTTGACACGCCTCACATTACATAAGCCTCTAGTCTCTCTCTTTCTTATTCGAACAATTCTAATATATCCTTTTCAACCTTTTTGGTGTCCAACTTCTCATACACTTTAGCTATTGCATTTTGAATAGCTTTCTTAGCCTCCTTCTTGGTAAGCTTATACCTCTCAAAACTCACTCCATCACAATATCTAATACTAATATAATAACTATGTCGGTTTTTTTAAGAAGTGTCATTTTATTTAGAATTTCAAATGTAGCGCACATGAGCTAAACAAATAAAATAAAAACTGCAAGGCCTTCTTATTAAAATTTATTAGATCAAGAACATCTTAGACTGTGATGGTCAATCTCGCAATAGAAAAAGCAGTGTTACACATTGTAAAATTATATATCAAAACTCTCCACATTGCTCAAATTAGGATGGTCTAAAATAAACAACGCTAATCACCGTTTAAAACAATTTGATATTCTCAGAAATTCGAGATCTAATACTTATATCGTCTCCTATCTCAAGTCAAAAATTAGATGTGTTCAGGGCAAAAAAAAGGTTGAGAATTTGATCCATTGCCCTCTTCAATTAAATCTAAAACAAGACAATATTCTCAACCAAAAAAAAAAAAAAAAAAAAATCTAAAATAAGACCAAATGGAGGGTACAAAAGTAAATATCATCAAACTCAAGCCTTATCCATGGGCCAAAGAAAGTGGTCCGTAGAAGGCTAAGAGATCGCTCCCTCATACGTTCATATCTATTTAGACTCGAGTCTGAGCCAAACAAAAAGGGGGCAAAAAAAAAAAAAAAAAATACAACAACAACAAACCAATTTAGAGAGAGGGAGGAGAGAAGGGGGAAGAGAGGGAGAGAGAGATGGGGAGGGCCTTCGTGTATGTGATACTCGGCGGCGGAGTCGCTGCTGGCTACGCTGCTCTTGAGCTCTCCAGGAGAGGGATCCACCACGGCGAGCTCTGCATCATATCTGAAGAATCTGTCAGTCTCTAATCTCTCTCTTTCTCTCAGTCTCACTGCTCTTTCCTTTGATTGAAAAATACATCAAAATTTCGCGAAGTTGCGAATTTGATGATTGATGACTGGTTTTGATGGTTTTGGGTCATTGGGCATTTTTGTGTGCTGGTGAAGTTTACTGAAAATTTTGTTTGTTGGTTGAAAATAGAGTAAATCTGGCGAAACGGGTTGGTTGAGAATTTGATTAATTTTTTGGGTCATTGGGCAATTTTATTGCTGATGATACTTGTTCCCTGCAACTCAAAGTTCACTGAGAATTTGGGTTTAAAGTGGGTTAGTTTTCTGATGCTAGGACTGATGTGTATTAAAGTTCGTTTCTTTGAGATGGAATTAATCATTGATATCTGAAGGTTGCTTCTACCAAAAAAATTGAACAAGAGACGCGTAAGATTGGGGATTTTGTCCAAGGATTTTTAGGGTGTAAGTTTCTTAATGATAGTGTATTCTATTTGGGGGACATATTATAAGTGCATTGTTAGCTTTAGACGAGTGTAATTGATATGCTACACTATGAGATGGCTATTATTAATCAAAAATAGTTAGTCCAAGCCTGAGAGAGATCTTAGGTCCACCATTCACTTCCAGCCAGTCTATTCTCTAGTAGTCTATCTCTACCATAACTATGTAACGAATAAGATCTTATTCTTACATCTAAGTGTCATGCATGCCAGTTAAAAGGTAGTTTATTGGCCGGTTTATGGCATTGGCCAATGGTTATGCCGGAGAAAGTGAGAGAACAAGGAAATCTCCTACTGAATTTCCTTGAGTTACTTGAGTTTGAGACACAAATTTAAACTATATTCCATATGATGTGGGTATATGTGGTGGATATCGTATTCCTCCAATTTGACTCTCTAATTTCTACATCATGATGTGCAATGTCATAAATTTTCTCATATTTTAAGGGGGGGTTTTATTGCATTTTAGATTTTTCTTGTACTGAAGGATCTACACGCTACATAGGCTATTTCCTCCATCAAGTTTCCACATTCCACATAAATTTTGTTTCTCAAGGGATCTAAAGTGGGTGGAGATTCCATGCTTTCTTTCTCTTCAAATTCCATCTGTCAAACACCTTCGCAAGTCAATACAACTTCAAATAAGTAGCAAGGGATATTGCTAAGGGAATTGATCCGTCGTGCTGGAGTTTTCATTAAGGAAGGCATACTTCACCTTGGCTTCCTTATTCTGCAGGCTGTCAGACAGTTATCCATGATAAAGAACATTTGCTCTATTTGGTAATTGGGTGGGATGATTTAAGCTTCCATATCATAAACAATATGTCCTCGGATATGTGCTCATCAAATCTGTTATAGTTTTTCAGGCAGAACAATGAAAGCTATGTAAATTATTCTGAAAAAGAATTTGTGCTCGTCCTTATGGAACCTAAACGCCAATTGATAAATCCCTATTTTTATAACTTGCATAAGTGTAAAAAAGTGCATCGCAAACTGATGTTTGTCTTGATTCACTAAGAAATACTACTGAATGCGTTTACCTGTTGATATAGCTTCCTTATATGTTTATATAAAGTATTTGTATACGCTGTATCTGGAAAACTCATTAATGTCATCCTGAATTTGGGACTTTTTAAATATGGGTCCAGTCAGAGAATAGCCAGATGCTTACTTATTTAGATCCAGGTAATGTTACTAATGGAACTATAATCTAATATGATTGCTTATTATAAAATATTGTTTGATTGTCGTGTAACTAGTATACTAACGTGTTTGGCACGTAAGCAGCCTACCACCATTCGAGCAGCCTAGGACTTACTGCCAAAGAATAGAAATATAATCATCTTATGATAGTGCTTAGTTGGCAATATGCAAATAAATAATTTTGCCGGTTTTTCCACATTTTTTTAGGAATGGGTTATTGTTTGTTGTTGCCTTTATATGAATTTTCTTCTATTTTAAAAAATATATATATATGATAAGCATTCTTTCTGTGAGCAAAATTATAGTCATATGTGAAACATGTCGATGCTTGTGCGCAGGTAGCACCCTATGAACGACCTGCATTAAGCAAAGGTTATTTACTTCCAGAAGGTATTATTCATCTTATGTGGGATCCATGCATTATTATTGGTTTTTTCTTTATTTTGAGAGTGCGTGGGTGTTTTTTTTTTTTGGGGTGGGGGGTTGCGTTGTTATATTAAACAAGCAAGAATTATTAGGGTCCACCTAGAAAAATATTAGTGATTATTGTCAATCAAGCATGCTATTCTTACTTTCTCCACCTCGCCATGCAGTTTTAAGACTTACATTTATGTTGTGGTTGTTTGCAGCTCCTGCACGCCTCCCATCTTTTCATACTTGCGTGGGTGCCAATGAGGAGAGGTTGACACCGAAATGGTACAAGGAGCACGGTAAAGACTCTATTGTCCCAATTCCAATTTCATTTAATTATCTATTACTTATTACAAGCTTTATTTGCAATACATAAAAAAAAAAATGCACAAGTTATTTCCGACAGCTTGATCTGCAAATAAAGAGAATTACTAACATGAAGTATCATTTTAGAATCTGATGTTTTGTATTCATGTATACCATATTTTGAAATATTTGGTGGGTTGAGTTGTGTCAACTTTATTTGGATTTGTATTAGTATTGGCTGATATCTAGGCCGCTTTGAGGACATAGAAAGAGTGTTCAATACAGGTAATCTACATTGGCAAAGTATTTCACACTACTGGTTGTCCATTTTTGGTGCATAGTGCTTACCTGACATTTTCTCTGTCTTCTTGTATCTGTTTGCTGCCTTCCATTTTCACGTTAAAACGAATGTTTAACTGTTTATGCTTTTTGAGGGTAAAGAAAGTGTTGAAATGAAATTCAAAGGAGGAGGAAAGGAGAAGCAAGCATACTTGGCTGATTATTAAATGGTCGCATTTGTTGAAAGTCGATTAACATGTTCTGCGCATCCAACTTTGAACTGGTTACACACTAACCTTGATCTTTCAGGACATAGAAATGGGTGGTGAAGGATCAAGAATAACTTTTATTCCTTAGCGGTAAGCTCTATCGTCAAAATGTGCTGTCACACAACTGGAATGCAGTTTTTGTATTTAGTGCATGCCAGCAGTTTCTCCTATCTTCCTCTATTTGCTAATTTCTTAGCTGACCTTCTATTTTAACCATGTAAAAGGTCGCGTAGTTGTTTGAACTTGGGGTTGAAGGAAGTGATGAAACGCAGGAAGGGGAAACAAGTAAATAGAAATGGAAGGAAAATTGAAGAAATTATTTCACTGGCTGTCATCTGGGGGGAAAAAAATGATGCATTCATATAGAGTTAAAAGGTAAGCTCAGTTGTGGATAGGAGTATCGTTGGAGATTCTTTGTACATGTGCAAAGGAGGCCAATGATTGCACCTGTTTGGAGGAGACATGCCATAGCAGTTGAAGGAGTTGCTAGTAACAGGGCTCGATCAAAGCCGTCCTTGGATTGAGGCAGTAAAAAGGGTTGTGGTAGTTGTTAATTTAACAATAGGTGTTGAAGCATTCGTGATAGCAACCTAAAATTCGTGATACAGCTACTTCGTCCATGTTGTTATTGATACCTATGAAAAACCAATATAGAATAGATAAGGCAGTCTCTAGTATATCTCAAGGATTGTCTGGAGATGTTCAAGAGACTTGGCAAGGAATCAAAGAAAATCTGATGATACAAGCTATACTTGGAGATGCTTGATAAATATCCTCATTCTTCCACTTATACTGTACTTAATCCATATTTTTGCTCTGCCTTTTCTTTTTCACATTTACTTAGAACCAAGCAGTGGAAAACGACTCTCTCACTTCCTCCTTGTTTTCCTTGCTATCTTTAGGATGAAGCATTCCTTACTTCACTAATTTATTTATTATCTAGTTATTGTTACTGATTAATAATCTTTCTTTTTTCTAGGCATCGAGCTGATTCTTGGAACTCAAGTAAAATCTGCTGATGTGAAGCGGAAGACATTACTTACAGCGAATGGCGAAACTATCAGCTACAAGATTCTTATAATTGCAACAGGTGCTCGGGTACTAACTTCAAATCCCAATGATTTAATTTACCTCCCAACATAAAGCCAAATCCTTAAAAAGGCCATTATTATAGTCTTAAATTTTTGATATGATTGAATTGCGTGTACCTTGTAGGCTTTGAAGCTTGAAGAATTTGGAGTGAGAGGATCGGATGCTGAAAATGTTTGTTATTTACGCAATTTGACTGATGCAAATAGGCTTGTGGACGTAATGAAATCTTGTAGTGGTGGTAATGCTATCGTAATTGGTGGCGGCTACATTGGCATGGAATGTGCAGCTGCCTTGGTTACAAACCGAATAAAGGTAACCATGGTGTTCCCTGAGGCACATTGTAGTAAGTACTTTCACACTAAACTTGTGCTGTTTTTGTCTTATTTGCACAATGTGATACAATGCTAGATCTGTTTGGAAAATTGTTGGTGTGTGCAGTGGCTCGTTTGTTCACACCAAAGATTGCTGATTTCTATGAGAACTATTATGAATCTAAGGGAGTAAACTTTATAAAAGGAACTGTGCTTACATCCTTTGAAATTTCTGAAGGAAAGGTAATGATCCTTCGATTCTCAGCAGTCTCATCCAATTTTTTTTTTTCCCCCACATGCTTGAGATCTGTATGAAAAACAGGATATTGAAGTTGCTCCTTTTCTTTCAGTTTTCATATAATTAGAATCTCGTTTAGGATAAGTTGCAAAACATTTGATATCATATTTACATATGATTGAATCGTGCAAGCTATGCTTTGCATGTAAATATTCAGAACTTTTATTGGTTGCAACTGGTTGTTTTGATCAAACTTTTTGGTGGAACATATATGATGAACTATTTAGATAAAGGGTTTTTCTAAGTGCTTTCAGAATTGAATATTCTCTTTGTTCCATGGGAGGAAATCCTAGACTTTTCCATATATTTCTGGGGGTAATTGATAGAATCAAGTGTTCAAGGTAATTAGAATTCTATGGTTGCTGGATTTTGGAAAAGATGTCTGATTTTACACTGATATACATGACATGCATTTTAGAATTCACCCTATCGGCATGTCATGTATATCAGCATAGCTGCGTCGATGCACCATGGTATATCAGATCTAATGTGATGATGAGTTTCCAACGAGAACATCTGTAACGGTCTTAGTTTATAAAACTTGGTCATGGGCCGCTTTAAATCATCTGGGTGTTGTGCAGGTTACAGCAGTGATTCTCAGAGATGGAACCCGAGTACCAACTGACATGGTCGTGGTTGGCATTGGAATTCGTGCAAACACAGGTCTCTTCGAAGGTCAGCTAGCCATAGAGAAAGGTGGAATCAAAGTGAATGGCCGGATGCAAACAAGCAATAGCTCGGTCTATGCTGTCGGAGATGTTGCCGCATTCCCAGTCAAGCTCTTCGGCGGTGACATCCGCCGTCTCGAGCATGTGGACTCCGCTCGCAAGACTGCGAGGCACGCTATTGCTGCCATCATGAACCCTGAGACCACCACTGACTTTGACTACTTGCCATTCTTCTATTCTCGAGTCTTCACCCTCTCATGGCAGTTCTATGGCGACAATGTAGGAGAGGTTGTCCACTACGGGGATTTCCCGAGCGGAAGGTTCGGGGCTTATTGGGTGAACAAGGGAAGGATAACAGGAGCTTTCCTCGAAGGAGGAACCAGAGAGGAGTACGAGGCGATAGCCAAGGCAGTTAAGCTCAAGATGAGCGTGAAGGACAAGTTGGAGATCGAGAGGCAAGGGCTCGAGTTTGCTCTGAAGGCCGGCCAGCAGGTGATGATCCACGAGCGTGGTGGAGGTGGAGTCGTGGTGGAGAAGCCCGTGTACAATTGGCACGCTGCCGCTGGTGTTGTGGTGGCTGTATCAATCGCCGCAGTTGCTTATTGGTACGGGAGGCGGAGGAGGAGGTGGTGATATCAAATGTTGAAGCTTGCCATTGTGAATCTACAAATGTTGACATACTGAAGGTAGAGAAGAAACTGAGAGAGGAATGAATGAAGGTGAGAATCTGAATGAATGAAAGCAAGAAGATAACAGAATGAAGGCCTGTAGCATACATGTGTACCTGTTACAATTATATTTACTGTCAAAATTTTATTAATTAATTCCATGGGTTTATTAGAGTTCCATGGCACTGGTTACATCTTTGTGCAAGGATCATCTGAGATTATGAACTCCTATTGAGAGTATTGATTCTCTGAAGACTACTTAGTTGTCTTCAGACTAAATTAGTTGTGATGAGGATCGTGGAGCCTTTAAAGTGTAGATATGGACAGTTTTCTTCCTATTTTATTTGATGAATTCCCATGATCATAAGATGTTAAAAACAGCTAAAATAAAAAAATAAAAAATTTCTTGTGTTTTTTAGACAAACATTTTATTTATAGTCGCAAATTTATTTTATTAATTCCATGCATCTTTTTGGAGTTTCATGACTCTTGTAAATTATAATATAGTAATTCTAACAATTTCAAAATAAAACTGTAGATTGGTCAAGTATTCATTCGGAGGAATTCTGCACAAGTGCAAAAAGTTTTGGCCGAGGGCACATTATAGGCCAAAGAAGAGAAACATATAATTAATTTCTATAAATTTTAAATGATACAAGCAATATAGTCTCTACAATAAAACATTGTAGCTTGATACTATAATATAAACTTGATGTGAAATGTGATGTGTGAGGAAAAACCAATAATAAAATAACTAAAATCGCGCTTCACTAACAAGATGCGATAGTTGGGTAGGAAAAAATCAAAACTAATAATACTAGCAAAATGTTTGATCAAAGTGACATGCATAGACTTATCAATTTCAAAGAAAGAATAATATATCGATGTGGCTTATGCTATGCAAGTAAAGTTCAAAGAAATAATACTAGTAAACTTGTATTTTTTTTCCTTCTCATAATGTTTCATTCATTCTTTCATTCATAATAAAGGAGGCTTTAAATAGGCTTTACAAATTCAACTTTCAGATTACAACTGATATGGATACTAAACTTCAAATAAACGAAAACAACTACAAAATAAAAGAAAAAAAAAATTCGAAGGATTACATCGATTCCCAAATCAATTAATCAGGCCACATGAATACAATGCTGTCTTCTCTCCAACAATGATTGTTATGACTGGATGTTCGCATCAAAACTTCTCAGTTATATAATCATGCTATTCAAGAAAAAAAAAAAAAAATAGCACACATTATATATTTTATATATAAAGTGGGTATATCACAACAAGGCATCTATAAGTTAAACTGAATTATAACACCTGGTCACTCATAACTTTAGTATTCATCAAAAACAATACCTGACAAACATCCGGAAAAAAATACAGGTACTGTAAAGTCTCTTTTAAGAACCAGATACACATCGAACATAGATTCAGAACTGAAAGACAAGTGATACGTGTAAAATACGTACATTATTATCATGCAACAAATAAAAGACTTAACCCCAACCTCAAAATTAACACTGATAACCCAAGTGGAAGCATGCAATTAATTAGTCTAATTTTTAAATGATACAAGAATATAATCTCCATAGTGACTTTTGAATCACATACAAATGGAAATATACAATCATAAAAAGATGCTATGACATGCACACAATCAGTTATCTTCCTTCCACAGTCTCAATTTGAGAGAAAAGTAAAGATGAAATTGTCAATAGACATCTGTTTAATTACAGTTCACCTCTGTCCCAGACTGCAAGAAGCTAGCCTTCAAAGTAAGAATTTTCTTATTCAGTGCTAAAGATGAAAACTACCTACAATAAAATAGAAAGAGCAAAATAAATTCTAAATGTTCATGAGAGTGCAATCTTGAATTCATCTGAGTCACTTGGAGCACGATAGCCAGCAATCGGACAAGAAGCATGCACGGTGCCTGCATTCAACATCTCGAGCGCAGGACGTAGCACAACCTCGTTGGGCAATCAATGGGTTGATCTGCATTCTCCTGGGACAAATCGAATCAAAAGGATATTTCACTAACAGTCAATGGGCTGGACCTGCCAGAAAATTAATGAGGCGCTTTCAGTTGTATCTTGGAAATTTTTAATTGCAGTGGCGTAGTTACACATTTTGTTTTCCACGAACCATGCATGACTTTATTATTTTCAGAAGAGATGTGCAAGATTTAACTAATGAAAAGAATTGATGTTTTTGTGTCGTATTCCTATAGCTAACTCATATGACGTGTGTTCCTGTCGTCTTCATAGCAGGCACATTTTCCATTTATTAACATCTAAGCTTACATGTCATGTCTCCTTTTTGCCCAATAGATATTGATGTTCACTGCTTCAGATTCCTAATGTAACCACATATCACTGACAATCAGAGTCTTAATTGACGAATAAAGCCAGTCATAAGGCCTGGTTATCTCCCATTTGCTTAAAAGTGCATGTGTTAGGGTGCTGTTTGGATGTTTAATATACTCCAATCAGAAACTCAATGTAAAACAGCAATGAGACTCCATATCAGCACAATGAAGTGCGGAACGTTCAATTTCTTGAGCTTCAAATCATCTCGCTCAAGTTACCATATTCAGTGTGGACGCCTAATTCAAACCTGCGGAATCTTGAACAGATAGGTACCTATTCAAGGAAAACTACAGTGATTATGCTCTTATTAATGTATTCCATCATTTCTTTATACCGTTTTTTTATATCTAGTTTCTAACACAACTTGAGAATATAGTTCACAAATATTTGTACAGCCACAGTTAAATATCTAAAAAACTCTTATGCCTTTCACCATGGTTTTAGTCTGGCGTCAAAGATGTGAGGAATAATATGTTTCATGGTATGTGAGGGACGTATCATGTGCGGGTTGCAAGGACTATGATGTACTGATATCTGGGAAGCTTCACTTGTATTAGCAAATAACATTATGAGATCAATTCACACTTCTTAAGTTGCATAAATTCTATAAGATTTGGTAGTAATAGTGGAATGGGATTTGGGTGGCGGTGTTGAGGGGGAAGTGATGATTCAATTTTGTGCCGTCTTACCCAACTTATAAAATAACGATGAGAATGTCACGCTATTAGCAACTTTGATGGTTAAGAATCATCATAAACAATGAATAACATGAAACTTTCAGATACAGTGCAAAATATGTATGTGTAAGAAAGCAGCTGTGTGTCACTTTTTCAACTGATAATTTAGGATTTTGTTAGAAACAAATGGTGAAAAGGATTTAAAGTTGCGGATTTGGTAAAATGAAATGCTTGTCGATATAATTTAGTATTTCTCAAATTTCTAATGCATATACTCTTACCAAATGTAGCCACAGCATCAGCTGAAATTATGCTACAACAATTCCTCGGCAGGTTCAAACCGGCAGACACAGTCGTATATGTTCCCCTTAACAAGCTTTTCTGCCAACCTCTGATTCTTCACCATTGCAAGCTGACAAATGTGTTGGTTTTGAATTAGGAAAGCAATAGTGTTTTTAAATGCTGACCCTAGTGGAACAGAAGAAACCATATAGATAATTTAAAATTTTATTCTAAGCAGCCTTCAAAGCTAACGAGAATGCAAAGAGTGGTCAATGCTATAGGGTTAAGTCAATTGATTTACCATTCACCAACAAGACAAGGTTAACCATCCGGTGTTCGTTGATGTTTCCATACAATATTAATTTTATTTAATCAGAAAGCGAACCACTCTGCAACAATTTTTTGAGCCAGGTATCCACTATTTTAATTTTTTGACCAGCTCGACTCATCTAACATAGCCTCAAAGGGGTTTACTCAAAAGAAAGGGGGAAAAAAATATCCTCAGAGGCCTTCTAACCTCAACTCACTAATTATAGTATAGTCCACGAGATAAAGTTTGTACCTTCAATGTATCACATTTAAAACGAGCATTATAGTTGGTATGAAGAGCTCGGCCCATTCCTTCTAAGATTACCTGCGGCACAATGAGACAAACTCAACCGTTTCAAATATTAGGAACTTTTCTTTAACATAAAAACCCTTATGACAATCTACCCAGGGTTATGGAGATTCTTGAAAACGATAGTTTATACCAAGTCAGCATCTTTTGCGACAGCAGCAAGCTCTGAGCTGACTTGCCGAAAGTCTATGCATGGGCTTCCACACCCATTCTCGACAACCATTAGGGGAACTGAATCTGAACTGTCTTTCTGCCCATCTTGAATGTTAATCATGGCATCTACAAGCAACCCTCCAGCTTCAGCAGCTTTTCGTAGGATATCACAGTGCTGCATATAAGGGCGGGAAAAACAATTATAGTAAATATTCAGGAAAAGAAAGTAGAGGCATAGAAAATTACATGTACTGAGCTTATACGATGTGTACAAGCTAAGGATAGTGTTTTAGTCGATCTCAATTCGAACCTTTGCAGCTTCAGCTACAATTTCAGGAAGTTCATTTGCAGTAACATCATTCAAAGCAGGCAAAGAATTTGCGACGAGAACAACCTGCAATAATAAGATTGTTTGTCATCCAGAAATCATAAAGGCTAATTTACAAAAGGTACCATAAATTATCACTGCTTTCGCAAAAACACCCTAAACTATCAAATTCTCAAAATATTTACTTTTCCCACTTTAGTCTCTAACGGCGTTAACGGCGGTAATTAACAGACATAAATATCCTTACTCTTTAATTAAAAGACCTAGACTACACGCCCTCTTCTTCCTCCTCCCTCTCTCCTCCTCCTCCTCTTGGCCCTAGCCCTCCTGCAAGTACCCAAGCACCGTCTCCTTCCGCCGTGACGGCTCACAACATCATCTACAAGACCGTCAACTCCGTCTTCTTTGACTCGGCCACCACCGACGATTCCTTCACTCACTCAACCTAGGAGGACTGATGTTGTTGCTCGGACATCGAGTCCGATGTCGACGATGATTAGTTTGAGGCCGTGATTCGTCGCGTCCTGGCCGCCAGCTCGGACCGCCGCCTCTTCTTCGAGCCAGGCGGCAACACCAGCTCGATACTAAAAGAAAAGGAGGCAATGGTGTTGTTCAAGGAGAGTGTGGCGAGGGCGATGGAGAGCGAGGATCCCTACGGGGATTTCCTGCGGTCAATGGAGAAGATGGTGGTAGCCCATGGGATGAGGGATTGGGACTTCCTGGAAGAGCTTTTTGTGTGGTACTTGAGAGTGAACGGGAAGAAGAATCACGAGTCATCGTCGCAGTGTTCGTCAACTTGCTCGTGGCTCTGGTCAAGACTGAAGCTGAGATGGAGTCGTCGATGGAGAAAGTTGTTCATGGTGTTTTTTCTGGTTCTTGTTCAAATTCGAATTCGATGTCCTCGGTCTCATTTGAGATTGAGGAGGTAGAAGGGAGTGGGCCGTGTTGAGAGAAATTGATCCCCGTGAATTATAGCTAAGATCCCACCCCCCCAAAAAAAAAAAAAAAAAAAAAAAAGCCAAACTCCCACCCACCCACCTCCGAAGGTGGAGGCGGCGGCGGAGGAAGCAACAATTTAATTTAGGAATTAGATTTAATTTGGTGATTTAGATTTTTAGATTTAATTTAGGTTTAATTAAAATTTAATTAGATAAACCTGTGTTTTACATGGATTAAAATAGGGGTAGTTTGGTCATAAAAACAACACATGAAAGTCACGTGGCAGAAGTATAGACGATGACTGACAGAAGGTAGTTTTTTTGGGAATTCGAAGGATAGTTTTTGGTATTATTTTGGGAATTTGATAGTTTAGAATGTTTTCTGGGAAAAAAGTGATAGTTTATGGTAGTTTTGATAAAATTAGCAAACCATAAATAATTGGACACAGTCAAGAGAGGTAAACTTGTAAGCATTGAACTGCTTCTATGCACATAATGTAACTCCATTACAGCATGAAGACATTTTGTAATCAGATAACAATTAATTGCCGCAACGATTAGAACCTACAGGATCTTCATCACGATTTTTTACTAAGAAAATGTTCTGCAAAAAGTCTACATGCATTTTCTCCTGCAATAATTTATGTCCTCCATCAACAAGATCGCCTACACTGAGCCAAATAAATAGTTAAAGGGTCCTAGAACACTGCATGTTAGCCACTAGCCTATCATACTTGTAGAGAAATAGAAAACCCTAAAAGATGATTGTGTATTAAATAAAATAGAGTTACAAGATATATATAGAAGACAAGGAGAGTAAATGGATAAATATGGGTAATAACCCAATAACCCAAATACTAATAACTTAACATTCCCCCTCAAGCTGGAGCATAGACATCTAACATGCCCAACTTATTACAAAGATTAGAATACACCCGAGATAAAGCAGCTTTGGTAAGTAAATCAGCTAACTGTTTCGAAAGATAGTGTGAACTGGAACATAACCACCTTCTTGGTCCAAGCACATCTGACAAAGTGACAGTCAACTTTAATGTGTTTGGTCCTTTCATGAAACACTAAATTCTAGGCAATATAAATGACATACTGTATATCACAATCATAGGTATTGATCCAGGCTGTCTGAAACCAAGCTTCATCAGTAAATTATTTAACCACACCATCTCGCGTGTTGTATGAGTTATAACTCTAAACTCAGCTTCAGCACTTAAGTGAGACACAACATCTTACTTCTTACACCTCTAAGTCATTAGATTTCCTCCAATAAAGGTGCAATACTAGTAGTAGACTTTCTATCCTCTCGATCACCAGTATATCCTGAATCAGAATATCCAGAAATGTGTACATATTCATGTTTCCTATACACCAACCCTTTTCCTGAACAACTATTGATGTAAGGTAGAACCCACATCGCAGCTAACCAATAGGTCTCTCTGGACTGATGCATGAATCTACTTAGAACTCTTACAACAAAACTTATATCTGGCCTAATCACCGTAAGATAGATCAGTTTCTCAATCAATCTCCTACATCTCCCTGAATCATCAAGTGTATGAATGTCATCAAACCATAAATCCACATTGGCTTCCATTAGTGTATTAGCAGACTTGCATCCTAAAAATCTTATTTCCTCTAGAAGGTACAGAGCATGCTTTTGCTGAGAAAGAAATACACTGTGCTTTTTATGTGCAACTTTAGAGTATTTTGGACGTAACATGTCCTTAGTCACAAAATGACGCTTGAGATACATCAGTCTCCACTATTCCAGCTGAGTCACTACCAGTCAGCAACATGTCATCAATATAAACAGTCAAAACTACAATGCCAGCCCTTGTGTGCCGAACAAAGACATAGTGATCTGAATGACATCGGGGAAAGCTAATACCAGAAATGATAAGACTGAACTTCTCAAGCCACGCCATTGGACTCTGCTTGAGTCCATGTATAGTCTTCTTTAGACGACAGATTTTAGTCTCCCCCTGAGCAACATAACCTGGAGGTTGCTCCATATAAACTTCCTCCGAAGATCCTCATATAAGAAGGCGCTCTTGACATCTATCTGGAACAATGGCCATGACAAGTTAACAACAATAAAGAATAGAATCCTGATAGAGTTGATCCTGACAACTGACGAGAACGTCTCAAAATAGTCGATGTCATATGTCTGAGAATAACCCTTAGTCACGAGTCTGGCCTTATATCTATCCACAGATCCATCTAGGCAGTACTTTAAAGCAAAAACCCAGTGACAACCTACAACCACCACATCTATTGGTGCTGAAATCAACTCCCAAGTTCCTCTTAAAGCAAGAACTTCCATCTCCTCATCCATAGCATGTTTCCAAGTAGGTACCAATAAAGCCTATGTATAAGACCTGAATATAGACTCAGAAGACAGAGAGAATAAACTGGTGAAAAGTGGGATTTAGGTGATCATAAGAGACGAATTCGAAATAAGGGATCAGTGCAAGTTCATTTACCTTTTCGAAGAGCAATAGAAATATCAAGATCAGAGGGAGAAGTTGATGATGGAGGAGGACCGTCTACCGGAAAGAGATTAATCAGAATTGGTTCCGAGGCAAAAACTTTTAGGCGATGAGTGCAGACGTATCTAAAATCCCGAACTGATTTTGATGCAGGTGGATTTATAGTTTCTGCTGGCAGCACTGACGAAGCAACAGTAGAAATAAGTGTAGATAATGGTACAGACAATGAAAGAGGTACACTCTCAAATGTGATGACAAGAACCTGTGTATAGAAATATGAAACAGACTCAAAGAATGTGACATCAACAGATACCAAATACTTTCTGGTGGAGGGATTATAGCACCGGTATCCTTCTGTGTTCTAGAATACCCAACAAAGACACTTTATAGATTTAGGAGATAGTTTATCTAACCCAAGAGACAGGTCCTGAACAAAACAACTGCATCCAAAAACACAGAGAGTCACAGAGAAGGGATTTTGTTAACATAGAGACAAGAAAATGGAGAACTTTTATTTAGAATAGAAGAAGGTATCCTATTAATTAGATAATAAGCACTTAATACAACATCAGACCATAAATATTCCAGAACACTCATATGGATCATTAAGATTCTAGCAATATCTAGAATATGTCTATATTTTCTTTCAACAACTCCATTTTTGTTGAGATGTATAAGAACAAAAAGCCTGATGAATAATTTTATTTTTGGAACAAAAACTAGAGACATCCTATTTTACATACTTCAAGGCATTGTCAGTCGAAGCATACAAATGGAAGTAGAAAACTAATTTTTATTTCATTAAAAAAGATTCAATTACACTGGACACTTCTGACCTCTCTTTCAGAAGATACAATCATGTCATGCGAGAGAAGTCATCAACAAAACAGAAAATATTTAAAACCCTTAATAGAGGGCATACGACTAGAACCCAAACATCAGAGTAGACCAACTCAAAAGCAGAACTACTACGACTATTGACTCGACCCTGAAAGGTAGCACGATGATACTTACCTAACTCACAAGACTCACAACCTAAAGAGGAGATATAGGACTCAACAGAAATAACAAACCGCATTATTTGTACCGAAGGATGACCCAAACGTCAATGTCATAGTAAAACCGGATTATGCTAACCTGCAACAAAGCCCGTAGGGGTCACTCGTTCGTCCAAATAGTATATGCCTCCTCGCTCATGCCCTGAACCAATCCTCCTCCCAGTCGACGGGTTCTGAAATACATAATGAGAAGGGGAAAACACTATTTTGCAGTTATTTTATTTAGTAAGCTGACTGATAGACAAGAGACTAACATGAAATCGTGGAACATAAAGGACATTAGCAAGGGTCAAAGATGAAGTAGCCTACCCCATTACTTAGTACATGTGAATAAGTACCATCAGTAATTTTAACAGAGAGGTGGGCAGTGGATGTGTTTAAAGAAACAAACTATTGTGTAATACCTGTCATGTGGGATGAGCCTCCAGAGTCTAATATTCAGGACTTTTGAGGAGAGACAGTATAAGTGTGCATACCAGAAGCAGATGCATGATTCACTGAAAAATTATCCTGAGAGAACTCTAATTGTCGAAGTTAATCATACTCCTCATGTGTCATTACAATAATGAAAGATCTAGGAAGAGTGGATGAAGTGAATGAATAGTCCTGAGGAGTGCTACGCGGAGCAGAAGAATCAGACTCAGATATTTATGTACACTCAGGTCGATCAAATTTCTCCCAGCACTTCTTGGAGATGTGATTACTGCGTCCACAATACCTGCATTGCAAGGATCCTTTCTCAGAGGCACTCTGTCTGCCTCCATACGAGCCACGTCCACCTCCAACAAATCCACGTCCCCGTCCTCCAAAATCGCGGCCACGACCACGACCTCTGCCACGTCCAGAAATTATGGCAGACTGCTCAATGGATGATGCAGAGAAAACATCAACTCCAGTAGATACTCACATAACTCTCGAGAAGGTGACAATTAATGTGAGAATACTATCTCCTCTCAGAATCTGACACTGCACCTGGGATCGTAGTGAAGGTCTTAAGCCAGATAGAAACTTTGACACTGCGAGATCCTAAAAAGATACCCCCTTAGTATTGCCGTATCAGTAACAACAGGTTGATGCATCTCTAACTTAAGACATTTGAATTCGCCATAGAACTCAGAGACAGATTTGTCTCTCTGTTTGAGTACAAACAGGCACTCATAGATCTCAAGCACTATCGAGAAATTCTTCTCATTGTCATACATCACCTTCAGTGTATGCCACATGTCCTTTGTAGTAGTCAGGAACATAACACTATCATTAATCTTCTCCTCCGGCTGTTGAGAAAACATGTCATCACAAATAATCTTCAGTAAGTCAGGTCATATAAGTAAGATCTGAAGTAACAGGTGGATCTTGAAGAAGGTGAGCCAATTTGTTTTGAGCGTCAATAAATATACGGAACACTTGCGCCCATAACAAGTAGTTGGATCCATTCAGCTTTACCGTAGTCCCCAACATTGTCTTGGGAATAAAAGTCTCAACAACCCGGAGAGGAGATCATATTGGAGGAGGAACTTGTAATCTCAGACATAATAGCCAGTAGATAGATCACCAGAAATCAGAAGTAGTAACAAGAAATAACCAGTCAGCAAGAAAAAACAAGCAACTTAGTTATCAGATAGAGGCATAAACAGCTAAAATTGCATCAAGGAAACAATATCTCAGCCTGAAATAGCCAGATCAGATGTAAAAATCTGATTTTTTTTAAGCAGTAAATTGATCAGATCTCACAAAAGAAGTCTTGTAAAGCATCCAAATAATCAGATCTGATTTTAACGAGATGCAGCACTTAAGGGAGATAGCGATACCTTTCGGAGATGAAGAGAGGGGCGGCACTTGATGGAGGTGGAGATGATGATAGTGTGATATGACACTTGAAGAAAGTGTGATGGCACTTTATCTTCACTTTTTGATGAGATGCAGCACTTGATCTTGGTGTGGCGGCAAGGAGGGTGATGTTTAGGAGAAGGCAGCACTTGATCTTGACTTTTTTTATGTGATGCGGCACTTAATCTTGATTTTTGATTAGATGAGGCACTTGAGGGAGGTGGAGGAGATGACGGCACTTCAAGGGAGGAGTTTGGAGGGGCGGCGACAGACCTAGAGAGGAAGAGAAATTTTTTAGGAAAGGAAGTGAGGAGGATGGTGGATTTGAGGGTTAGGATCTCTTTTGTTCTGATACCATGTAGAGAAATAGAAAATCCTAAAAGATGATTGTGTATTAGATAAAAGAGAGTTGCAAGATATATATATATATATATATATAGAAGACAAGGAGGGTAAATGAGTAAATATAGATAATAACCCAATAACCCAAATACTGATAACTTAACAATACTCTTAAGATGTTGGCTAGTGGCAACCATTTACTAGAACATTAATCTTTGGAGTGAGAAAAGTCTAAGCTCAAGCCTGTGCTCAATCGAAATTTTGAAATATTGCAATCTTCAATATGTGTAGTGGTCACTTTCTGACCCATCTGAGATTGTGACACGTGTCAATCCGGCCACCAAAGAATGCGCGACGCGTGGCCACTTTCAGAGCATCTGATCCAGAGTCTCCGTTCAATTCGAACTTCAAACGGGTCGGGTAGTTAGAAGAAGAGATAAAATGGTAGGAGATCTCTATCTTTAAGCCCAACAGTTACCCCTCGGGGATAATTCGTCCTTTAAGCCTAACGGTTATCCCTCGAGGGATAGTGCGTGCCTTGCTGTAGATAAGGACAAACTGACCCCGAGGGATAACTGTTGGGCTTAAAGATGGAGATCTCCTATCAGTTTTATCTCTTCTTCTAATTATCCGACCTGTTTGAAGTTCGAATAGGACGGAGACTCTGGATCAGATGTTCTAGAATTGGTCACACATCGTGCATCCCTTGGGAGCTGGATAGACACGTGTCACAATCTCAGGCAGGTCAGAAAGTGACCACTACAGATGCCCCATCTGCTCTCTTCTCTTTGTAAGGAGTCGGGAACTTTCCTCAGGGGTTATAAATTCCCGGGGACTCTAATAGAGAGAGAAGCAGATAGGAATTTTTGGGTTTGGATACGTGTCAATCGTTGTCGCTTCAAGTTTCGTCAGGGTTTGAAATATTATTTTGGATGTAGTTTTACTATATGTGGTGTATTAGGATAAAAAGCACTATTTGTACCTCATTCATACTGTCAAGCTCCACAAGAAGGTCAGGCAAAACAGCAAAAGAAGCCTCATTTTCCCCATGCCACAAAAAAGTAATAAAGTCAGAACATAACATGCACTCAGGAACCAGATCCAAAGAAGCAAAAATCATTCCGTTTATTCCGTGCACATGAATCGTTTTGTTGGACGACAATAACACACTGACAAAAAGCATTCCACAAAAGCATGAAATATCTCTTGATGCTACGCAGTTAGGAGTTTCTAGTTTCTACTAAGAGTTTAAGCTTTTTGGTGAATGGTTAAAAAAAAATCAGAATACTGTGAGTTTAAATAAAGAAAGACTAGTGTTCAAATCCAGCAGTAAATATTAGTTATCGGCTCCTTACTTGTGTTGACATCCCATGTCAAACGGCAGATGTTGTCTTCCATGTGAGGCAGCTATCCCTAGAGGGGTAACTGTTTGGCTTAAAGGACGAATTGTATCCAAGGGGTAACTGTTAGGCTTAAAGATAGAGATCTCCAACCAGTTTTATCTCTTCTTCTAATTATCTGGCCCATTTGAAGTTCGAATAAGACGAAGACTCTGGATCAGATGGTCTGGGAGTGGCCACGCGTCGCAGATCCTTTGGGGGCCAGATAGACACGTGTCACAATCTCAGGCGGGTCAGAAAGTGACCATTGCACACATTAATGCCTAGACCCTTATCTTGACCCTAAGGGTCCTACTATCCCAACTTATTTTTGTTGCGTCAAGGTTTCCATATTACAGGTGGCATATCCTTGTCTCTACCCTAAAAGAAAGGAACAACTTCTTCTCTCGATCTTACCTGTAACACTTTCCATCCTCCACATTTTATTCAGACCATCCAACAAAGAAGAATTCCAAACCTCAATCCTTTCATCTACATGTTCAAGGATGGGGTTGAAGCAACTTGTACGTGAGATAATACAACCATAATGCCCAAATCTCTTAACGGCCTTCCGTTTGCAATGCTGATCACCTTCACCATTAAAAATTGATGCCCAGTTGAATACCTCAAAGGGGAAGAATAACCCATGAAGATTTACACACAGTCAACTCAGCTTACACTATGCCATAATACCTTTTTGTTCCCCCTCATGCACCAATGAGCTGCAAAAATTAGTTCTCAAACAACATCAAAATTATTGTTAAACGGGTTAAAAATTTGACATACTGCGGTTGAGTATTTTGATAATAACAGTTTCTGTGAACTGAAGTTCTTTCTCCATTGTTACGTTTTCCTTTTCTTTTTTTTTTCTTTTGTATATCATCAATGTTAAAATGATGGGTTAGACTTAAAATGTATCCTCAATCCTTGACATCTGAAAGTCATTTGCACCACCAGTTGAAAGAATGCTGAAATTATAAAATGCATCACATTCAAAAGGATAAAAAATGAATCTGGATATTCATTTCAAATGAAAGATTTTTGAAAGCTACGATATGCATCCATCCAGAAAAGAAAATTAACCAGCATTGTTCATCTTAGTACCTTTTTAAAGTACATTTTGATAATTATTAAATTGCAGGTCCTGCTTTGACTTATTTATTGTCTGATTTGACGCTAAGCTAACCATGGAACTATCTGGATATTTATGATTCTGCTTTTCATTAGATCATCACCATCACCATCACCATAACAACTGCTACCATCATCCTCCCTGTTAGCTCTTCCTCCTCATCACATCACCACCATCAACATAACAAACAACATCTTCATCATCATTACCATCAACATCGTCACCCCTAAGTCTTTTCCCATCAAAATGGCATCCAACTTGTGCTATGTATCACTACATGGAAATAATTACCAGATTTTACACCTATCAACTTGATGCTAAACCTCTTTTGCTTGCGCCAAATTCCAAACAATGGAAACTATGGACACAATAAGGGCATGCTATAAATCCTAGAAGGTCAATTGGCAGGATAAACTTTACTGGGCACGTAGTTTAAGTACAGTAAAGAGTAAGGAAGAAAATTTCTATTAGTCCCCACACATGGAAATAAGAAAAAGGATGAAAAGCACAAAGTTATTTCCTAGTTTAAGGTTCCACCTCAGTTCCACGGCGTAGTAGTTCACGAGCCAGAGGAAGCATGCCAAGAACAATATCAGCACCTGAGTTGTCGACGAACAGCAATGCTCTTTTGTATGGCGGGAATTTCTGATCACCATAACCTAGCATTCTTTTTCGAAAAAGATCGAAATCGTCCACCTAAAAGAACAGAACATTTTCAAAAAAAAAAAAATCAATGAATCAGTGACTAAGTGTTAAGGTGTGTTAAGTTATAAAAAAAAGAATATAGAAGATATTCTAAATAAAAGATTTACTCATGTATGATCCCGACATTCATTTTTTTATCATGAACTTTATACAACTATGTTACATTGAACTATGTAACATACCCGCCAAGGACGTTGCATCTTCTTGCGACTCATGCGATAAATTTCAATAATCGTCCCTTTATGATAAAGGTCCACGCATGCACGAGATCCCCAATCAAAGATGTTTGCAGCTAGAACACCTTCTATAAGAGTCAGCAGTCTCCCATCCTGCAAAATAGAGAAACATGCATAAAAGGACATTTTATGCTTCCACATTGCTATGCGTGGACATTATTGACTAGTAAGTGTCAGTAAGCCACAAGTGTAGATTTTAGTCCATTGTCTCTAAATCTGTTTGAAGGACAAACATCGTGCTCACAATTTTTTATTCCTTTACAGATGCTCATGTTGCAGACCAGAATATTATCATTTCTAACAAAAGTTTGAAATATTATTTTGGATGTAGCTTCACTATATGTGGTGTATCAGGATAAAAAGCACTATTTGTACCTCATTCATACTGTCAAGCTCCATAAGAAGGTCAGGCAAAACAGCAAGAGAAGCCTCATTTTCCCTATGCCACAAAAAAGTAATAAAATCAGAACATAACATGCACTCAGGAACCAGATCCAAAGAAGCAAAAATCTTTCCGTTTATTCTGTGCACATGAATCATTTTCTGTTGGACGACAATAACGCACTAACAAAAGCATGAAATATCTCCCTAATGCTACGCAGTTAGGAGTTTCTAGTTTCTACTAAGAGTTTAAGCTTTTTGGTGAATGGATAAAAAAAAAAAATCAGAATACTTTGAGTTGAAATAAAGAAAGACTCGTGTTCAAATCCAGCAGTAAATATTAGTTACTGGCTCCTTACTTGCGTTGATCTCCCATGTCAAACAGCAGATGCTGTCTTCCATGTGAGGCGGGTGTTTGAATGTCCAGTTTAGCCCACTACCTAACAGTTCAAGCTTCTGAGCAATTCCCAACTGAAATGTTAAAGGAGAAGAGAAGTCCAGAAAATATAGGGCATTTTAAGTAACTGGTTACTTGAATGAGGCCTTTCTGCCAGTACCATTAAAAGTAATTATATTGCCAAAGCTTTTAAACCACCAACTGCTGAGCAAAAGTAGTTCGGCAACTTAGATGGAACCTAAAATAGAGAAGTTCTTCCTCTATGACAAATCTTCTTCTTCTTCTTCTTAAATACCTCCCAGACGACATGTGAAACTACCATTGATATGAAACTATTGACCTATCCTTTGTTTTCAATAGCTGGAGAATGAAAATCTTGTCAATTTTTTTTTCAAGAAAATGACAGGAGTTCACAGATAAAGGAGCATGGACAAAGCAAGATAAAGGATAATGCTCTTTGTTGGTCATTTCAACACAATTTTCACAAAGGGAAAGGTGTACTGAGGTGCATTCCTATCTCCATTTCGTTGTGCAAGTCATCTCTATTTGCCTTGCAAATAGTTATCTTAAGAAAGTAATTTGATGCTCATTAGTGAATATCATGTCCCACCTCTGTTTGATAGTAATATAAGCATCCGTAAAATGGAACTCTCTAAGGCATTCTTCCCTTAGCTCCAAAAGGTTGGCCAAGCCTAACTTCCCATATGCTGCAGGCTCCTCCATCAACCTATATTGAGATTTGGAGTAGCATTTCAAATGAACATCAGTTAATATCGGAAAAGTGAGTTTACAGACATACATCTCTAAACTATAACTAGAGATTATTAGGAATTTATGACGCATTATAAAAATTTCTCGTTCACAAGCATCAAACAGTTTGCATAAGTTTTTTTATTAAGTTAATGCCTAGTGGATACTCACAAAATGAGATGATAGCTAGAAGAATTTCAAATCTACATTAGAATCAAGCCATTCACAACCAAAAACTGTCAATAATTAGAAACAGCACGAATGACTTTATGCTTTAGTGTAAAGCCACCTTCAGAAAAAAATAAAAAGAAGATTCCACTTGTTTGCAACCCAAAAAACTGAAAGAGAAAAAAAAGGACTTTAAATTTCTGACTGCTAATCTGAGGAGTATCCACATCTAATGTGAAAACTGTTTTTCAAGCAATCGCATGCGTGCATGTATGTCATTCAAGCGTCAGACAACTTTGTTTGAGGCATATAAAAATGGGGAAAGAGTGAGTTTCCACTTCTCAGGAAAGGAAATTGAGCTGCCTGTTTAAAATGGTATTTTAAGGTAGCGGGAAGAACAGACAATTACGCATCAGTTCTTAAAGGGTACCTGTCATAGATCAAGCAAAACCCATTATAAAGAAAATCATAGAACAAAGGAGATTATTATGTGTTTAGAGTAAGAAGGTTTCTCTAATAAACTAGAATATTATCTATATAAAGAAACTAAAGAGGATATGCTAGTGGTCATTCTGAAGAAACTTGGAATCAGTCACACAAACAATTGGGAAGACTGCACTTATTAGTTTGCCTTCATATTTTAGTTTAAATCAGTTGCTTCTAGTTATCTCACAACCAACGAGAAATAACAATCTTAGAGATTTACCATCAGACAGATAAATGTTTCCACTAGAAAGAACTGTGGAAGATTGCAGTACATTGAAAAAATTTAAAGATAGGGGAGGGGAGGACGCAAAAACTAGCATTTGCTAAACATGATTAACCTTGCCAAGTGGGCTGAGAAAGCACGAGCAAAAGCATCCCCCCTTCTTTTAGCATCATCAGTTCCGCCTTCACTTGCTACTGCCTGTCGCACAGGAGGATTAACATTAACCAAATAAACCATTCCTAACATCATAAGTGGAGAAAAGGTAGGAACGTACACTCTTATAGGTTAATTGTCACCATAAGATATCAAATTCCAGTTTGAAAATGAAAACACATAAAATATATTTCACATACTGAATATAAAAAGTATGACCTTATCATAGATTCTTTTGTTATTGAAAAAACAAGAGTATAAACTTGATAAACAAGTAAATAACAATTAGCCCGTGTGCCAAAAAATAAATAAACAGAAAAGAAAAAGAAAAAACACAACCACCCTCCCAAAAGAAAAAAAAGGAGAAAAGAAGAAAAGAAAACCTTTTCCTGCACAAAATAATTCAGTAACCCATATCCATTATCATCCAAGCCTTCACTGTGGCATAACCAATGTAAAAAAAAAAAAACAGTGGCCTATGGAGCAGGTTTCAAAGTAAAAAAAAACTCGAGAAAAGAGTTGAGCGGGTTTTTATAACCAGCAGTCAACCTAGCATCGACCCAATAGCAGGTAAAAAATTTTATAATAAAAGCAACTACAAGCAAGAGAGGATCCTGCCATTAACCTTGGTCAGTTAGGAAGACCTAAGCTTTGCTGATCATGGATTTTAATATAATGCAAGAAAGACAAGCCACCATGGCACCAAAATTTTTCCTAGACTAGAAAGAGTCTCGGAGAAGAGGGAAAGATAATAAGTTTTGGTATAGGGATTGCCATTCATGTTTTAGGCACGTCCTCAATTGATCGCTTGGAGAATTTCAAGCATAAATCAGAATCAAATTTGGGTTCTTCAAGAACATAAACTTAATTGCAGCATGAGTAATTTTGAGGGGAAAAAAAAGAAGAAGAATATGAAGGCGAGTGCCAAAACACAAAATTTATGGAAGGATCTATCTCTATTTTATTTTTGTGCCCCTTCCTCCCTCTCGAATAGGATATCTGTTTTTTTTTGGCTGGTGGAGGCAGGGAAGTATTGGGGCTTGGATTGGGAGCTAATGTCAAGTAGGGATTAAGGGGGTATCTGGTGGCAGCTCTGTGGGATCCCCACATAATGAAGGATTGGATATAAGAAGATAGCGTGGACTCCACAGTGAAGTAGGAATTTAAATGATAAAAAATTGTGTGGATAACTTAGAAAATCTGATAGAATGAAAGACAGAATCTGTGCAACTCTTGTCTTCTGTATATTATGCAAGAAGAAAAACACAAGAAACAATAAAAGGAGAAAGAGAGGGGGGGAGGGGGGGGGGCCTTTTTGTCGATAACATTTATAACTTGACATACAATACAACAACAATAACAAAGCCATTACACAAAAGTTTTAGGTTAAGAAAGATAAACATCAAGCTATCAGTTTCTTACGCTTCTGAAATATACCTTCAACAATCAAGTAACTACAGACATATGGAAACAGCAAACACAAAACGATTCAAAGGGTATGGCTTCCTAGTGTACCTTATCAACAAGGTCAGGCATATGTTCTGATAGCACCTTGAACCAATACCTACAACAACATATAATGTACATAACTTTGACAATCCTGTCCACAGAGATTTTTTTTTTTTTTTTTTGTGGGGGGGGGGGGGGGGGGGGGGGGGGGGGGTGGGGGGGGGGGGTGTTGAATAACTTACTCTAGCTCACCATGGTCTGAGAGATCAATAGTGTTGGGTTCATACCTGAAAAAAGGATTTGGGTTATTTATTTGGAACCAACCTGCTTAATTAATCACACAAAAATCCATTTCATGGCAGCAAACTAGACTTTAGTATTGCAATCACCTGCAAGTGCTTTTGCTAATTCTAGAACTAGAACAAGAAATAATGATACGGCACTTTGCGGTATAAACAGGACAGATAAGCTTTAGAAATCACACTACATCTAAGTTTATATTAATTGGGCATAGTTGACATTAGAAGACGATGACCATGAGTAAGCGTCAAAAGCTGTGTATAATTCACAATGCCATTAGACAAAATATCCCTAAGGGAACCAGATTGACTTCACTGTTATGATGAGAGCAAAAAAAAAAGACAGCTATACTTTCTTTTTTTGCTAATGAGGGTATCTGCACCTCTTAGATCACCAACATAATCCCTTGGGCGTGTGGCGTCCCCCTCTATCACACACCGGCCAGTTATAAGGGAAAATCCCCTTGCAGTGTCCCCATTGCGAATGTTAAGAATCAAACTCAAGACCATTTGCTTAGGAGAGTTATCCCTTGGCCATCTAACCCACCCACTTTGGGTAGTTATAATCTAGCTAAACCGTTAAAGCTACCAGATTAATGGATGCTTACGTCTTAGGGTCTGCCAACAATGGAAACACCTCTAAGGAAGGTACGAGATGGAGAACGCCAATATTTAATGCAGCACTCGAATCTGAACGCAAAGCACTGCCCTTGGAAGATGGACGTTCAAAACCTCCCACACCAGTAGTTCCAGGAGGAGCCATTGGGACAGGAGCTGTAATCTCAGTACCCTTCCGGACAAACTTCTCCATCCATGAAATCTGCATATATGTCAGCAATCATGCTTAACAACAACAACATTTCAAGGAAAAAGACAAGAGAATCTGTAAAAGCATGCTCCTGAGAAATATGAATGCAGGTCCATACAAATTGGTGTAGAATTTAGAAACGTTAAGTGAAGTCAGATTTTGGGTAATTCCACTTTGCAACACACAGTTTATCTACAACAGAAAAATAAATAAACATAATGAAACTTCATTTCAGAACACCCGTTGCCGATAGACATACTCTGACCAGCCAAAATATAAAATACTAGTGATTTTTGTGACCAAATAGGATGGCTAGATGCCCTGAGATACAAGGGTTCTTCCTCATAAAAGGTCTAGAAATAATAAATTCTTGGGACATCCCAAATGTTAACTTAAGATGGGAAATCAGAGAACAGTCAAGTACAGGAATGATTATGAATTTGCTTTTGTAACTTGAGAAACTTGAAGTTGGGTTAATACATAATAGAAGCAATGAATGAGGGTAAATAATATTTTCACCCAAGTAGAAATAAGGATATGTTAGTCTTACCTTCTCATTCAAATCACCAAGAGGAGGACCGTGAATCTTCCCCCCCACATAAGGAGCCCCCATCGGAAATCTTTCAACGAACTGGTGCGTCATAAGGTCATCAAGTCCATGCTTTTCATAACTCATAAAGGCACCAATGGCTCCTAAAAATCCCTCATGGCGCAAAAACATGGCTTGCGCCTGTCCTTTCGACCTTAAGAACAATGTAACGGTCAGTACATAGTTGAATGAATTTGCAATATAAATAGTACAACTATTCATTGTGCCCTTTTAGAACTAATGTTAGGGAAAAAAACATTTAGGGGAACGATAATATTTCATCATACTAATAGCCAAAAGGTTCATCTGTTGACCAAAAAATATGGGGAAATAAAAGAAGGAAATCGGACACGAAAGCTTTAAAAACTTAAGACCTACTGCACGTACCAGAAGTGTACAGCGAAAGATATAGTGTCCATGGTGTAAGCATGCCCCCGAATGAAAAATCCTCCAAAAAAGATTCTTTGAGTCCATAGCGAAGTGCATTTAAATATGAGATCTACATACAGAAACTGAATAAGAGATATGCAAGGATATAGGACAATATTAACTGACCCACATTGATTTAAGGTGTCATCATCATTCCCAAAAAAATAGAAATAGTAACCACAGATAATATAGAAAGGAGAAACACAATTTCATCTAAACCTGCAGCAGAAGTCATCTAGCTGAGAAAAGGCTTCAAATATCATGACTTGATGGAAAACAAACAAAGCAGACCACGTCGAACAATTTCAGATCATGGCATGTTTAAACTAGATTAAACTTCAGTAGTTATGTTACCAAAGAAGAGGTGTGCCTAGATCTCTGGTAACGGGAGGAATCACTACTATGCCAACATATAACAAGTCAAAGTTTTCTGATTTCATAATAGTCAAATTAAGATGTTCGATTTGTTTTTTTCCATGTGGATATTTACTATTACTATTAGAGTGTGTAAGGGTATTCTAGTATTTTTCTCATTTATTGATCATTTATATAAAGAGAGACAACTCCAATCCAGGGTTAAGCCATCTATTCTCTTAAACCTAATATGGTATCAGAGCAATCCATCTTCTATCACACGTGCACCTTCATCAACCACCATCACCTTCTTCGTCAAAACCCTAGTTGTCGCCTATATGTACACCATGTTCTTCTTATCTTCTTTTTCTTTCTCTTCTTCACATTAGTTCTGCACATTTAATGTGATCTGAATCTACATCTCCAAATAATAATAATAATATTGTTCACATGAACACTACTTCGCGTACTCTTCATCGTGAATAGTAACCACATGTTCATCTCTAAAGAAAACCATAGCCGGCTATCTCCTCCATCAAAAAAAAAAAATCTAGATGTATCCATGCTCCAAAATCCTAGTCGTTGTCAATTGTTGTCTCCTCTACTATCTTTCACCATCAACTGCTGTTGTTTTTGACTCATCAGATAGTGTTGTCACCTACTTATGTTGTTGTTGTTCATTTCTACTGATGTCAATTGATTCTGGATCAATCCCGCTGATGTTGTCTTCATCTACTACCACCACGGTTGTAATCATGTATTGTTGCTTATTCCTCTTTATCTACTGAGGGTATAATATATATTACTAATGAGTATTGAGTTTGAAAATCTCTCAAAACCTCTACTTTTACTTTTACTGAGTTATAGAATCTCTCAAAACCTCTAATTTTTTTTACTAAATATGAGAATCTCTTAAAACCTAATTTTTACTGAGTTTGAATCAAAACCTCTTCTTATACTGACTCTAAAATTCTAATCACATTCAAGGAGATGAATATAACTTTTTGTAGTCTTTGGTCAAGTGTGTGGTTCAACTCAGATTCAATTTGCTTCAATTTGCAGTTCAGCACCAACATCCATGATTTAGCAGTTTGGCACTATTGTTAGCAATCCAATATTTGTTTTTAGTAATTTCAATATTTTGTTTAGAAAAGCTTTGTTTAAGAAATCTTTATTTAGTGTTAATAACAAGTTGGGCATGATTGTTATATATGCTCCAGTCGAGGGGGAGTATTTGAGTATTTAAGGGTATTCTACTATTTTCCTGTTTATTACTCATCTACATAAAGAGAGGCAACCCCAATCTAAGGTTAATCCGTCTGTTCTCTAAAACCTAACATTTACATTTGACATACTCAAGGAAAGATGCTTTTACTGCTCTCTAAATGTTGAGTGCGGGGAGGAGAGAGGTGGTGGAGAGGATTGGAAGGTAGTGGAGAGGATTGGAGGAGAGGCAGTGGGGAGAACGGCAGAGAGTGACAATAAATGGACGAGAGGAAAGATTGACTACGAGCTTTAAGTGGAAGCTAGGGATTTTTTTGGCTTCTAAAGAAGAAAAATTTCAAGCTGCTAGAGTTTAATCTAAATCTCAATAATTAAAAGCAGAGGTATGAGTCTGTTTGGGATTTCTACTAACCCATCCCAGTCACATATGGGTTTGGTTAAATCAAAATCTCTCCCAACTTAAGATCATTGAGACGTGTCTCCAAAATTTAGCAGGCACAATTTCCCACCTGGTATGTGCCAACAGGGAACTAGGTAGAAAATGGTTCCCAGGTGGCAACCCTAATTCAAATCCGTCATAAATGTTGATAATTTCCAGTATTTTGATAAATTATACTGTTTAGAGAAGAGGTTGTCTGTGCTGTGCATCAGTACATGCTGTTAATCTGTAAGCTCTAAAAAAGTGAGGTTTGATGATACGTATACATGTATTATTTTACCGTTCTTTATTTGCAGTTCATTCATGTGCATATTACTACATAAGTGACTTTATATTATTTAAACAATGGAATGCTTCTTTAGGAATATGTGTGCGCGTGCGCGCGTGCCAGTCTTACTATATGAATCAAATAAAGCACTCCGTTAGTAAACTAAGAGACAGATTTTGTAAACAATAATTAGTTCATCAAATTATGATTACAATGTATTTTAAACTTAGGCAATATATATATCCTAAATTCAGATAAATTCAGAACAAGCATTTCTTGTTTTTAAAATGAAATTTCATTAATATACATCATCGAATGTTGAAGCCAATAAGAGAAGGTATTGAATTCTAAGTATTTCCACCTGTCTGGGACTCTCCAATGAAGTTCATGCCTAGTTGTTCCAAGGGAATTGGGAAGCGTGGGCACTGGAGGAGCAGAGGCAACAAGATGCACTGTAGCAAGTGTATCTTGTCAAGATTATAATTTCCCAGTTGGAAATGAAATGACTAGAATTGCTCATTTACATTAGCCCACCTCATCAAAAATAGGGATACCCAATTCACAAATTTCTGGTCTGAATTGGACTAAAAATTTTAGAATTAAAAGAGAAGTATATAAAAGAGAAGAAAAAAAAATTCTGAAACTAATGAAATAAGGTATTTGTCTTTTCCCTTCCTTTCCATTTTAACTTCCATCTAGCCAAACAAAGAAATTGGTGGAAAGGCATACTACTAAACATGACTCCCTTGTAACAAAGAATGGACAACTAATTAAGATAAAGGGCTATTTGAAATGCACAAATTAAGACTGATTTATATAATTTCAGAAATCCAGAGATACCTTTTTTCTTCTCCAAATCAACTTTCCTCTTTGTTTCAAGGAATCATGTCTAGGAATTTTCAAGTTAAGGCAATTCTTTTTGGTTGATCATAGTCCACAACAACCCCCATGGAGATGGTATAATGTTTCCAAGGCAATATTGAGCTATTATCAGAAAGAATATCAGTCCCGTCTAATGGAATTGTCATCATCGTAATCAAAGCTGAAGAAAGTATACATTAAAATGGGAAATATGAGATTTTTGAATCATTCTACAACTATACTACCATTCCTTTTTCCTAAAAACTATTCCCAAAACAGTAGAATATGGATCATAGTATGCATCAATAAATCGACTAAAAAAAGGACCTAGTTATTCTAGTGAATTATTTGTAATGGCTCCATGGTGCTTGGACAAAATTTATGAACAGATGTCAACTTGACATCAGCAGTTCAATATGGCACCACAGGCCAAGGAAACTTGGACGAGGGATGGGATTGACATAAATCCCAGAAGGCCAGCCGGCAGGTAGGAAAATATACCATACAAGTCGTGCCGTTTGAACTCATGCAACCAAGAACCTCCTTGGTAGCAAGACAAGTCTTTAGATTTAAGTGCCAAAATATCACAAGGACTAAGGATCTAGAAAAATATTAGAGTTCCAGAGAAAACATTTAAAAGCTGCATCACATAGAAAAATCAACATTAACTGGAAAGCACTCTCCAGCGTCAAAAAACCATCAAGGTAGGACATCAACGGTAAAATATGCATCTAAGCATGTCCTTCTTCATGAGAATTTTGCAACTTATATGTGCTCTCATCATGAAAGAATTGCTATATTGACTAGGACAACTAACCTGCCCAATGTTGTATGAAATCATCCGGAGAAGGGATAGAGAAATATCTTCAGGTCTGTAGTCAGATAGCTCCTTGGTTTCTGAAATTGTCTTTCCAAAACTAGAGGCAATAGTTGATGCTGAGAGACCTATCTGCACCAGTTAAAATATCCGGATAATATTAATTTATACAAACACAAGAAGATAAGATGCCCTTTATGCACACATTCATGTATTAACGTGGAAATCATATTGACGTTGTCTAAAATAAATGACTTGCTACCACCAATTATTTTATGTTTGTCAAAGAGTATCAGGTGGCCTACAACAATATATAGAAGTCTTTATCCCATTTACCAGTAGCTTGACGGAAGTACTAGCTTGAAATTAAATTGCAAGAAGTTCACAGACCTAACATGCAATACAAATGTAGAAGAAAAACTTAAGTTTTATATTGTTAGATATAATAACTACTGACTATAATATAGAAATATTTAGTTATAAGGTCCTAGTAGTATTGGAATTTCAGTAATAGTTTGAGTAGAATTTGGTCTTGTATGGGCTTATACAAGGAGATAATTTCCTATATTTCTATGTAATTGTATTTTATAGTCTTTGATAATCAATAAAGATGTAGTCCTTTAGAGTGAATAAATATTTGTCCTCTGTAAATCTATCATGATATCGGAGCATAAGGTTTAAGGATTTCTTTGCTCGTTTTTGCAATCTTCCGTGTCCTAATTTTTATTGCATCTGAATCTTTATTTTGGGGAATTCTTCTTCAATTTGTTCGCTCTAGTTGTCTTGCTATCTCAAGTTCTGGCTTGTTCTTTGTTAATCTACATTTTTTAGCAATTTTTGTTGTTGTTTTGTTCTTCGAACATTCATCTTTGGTAATTCGTATTTTGTCTAAAGTAATTTGGTAATTCTTCTTGTTCTTCAACAATTTTCGACAATTCATCTCTAGCAACTCGTCTTCGTTTTTCAGCAAATTCTTCTTTGTTCTTTTGTCTGCTTTGTGTTCTCTATCCAGATTCATATTTTGGTTGTGAGTTTAAAAAACTCTGTTTTGATTCCGTTTCGTCTTTGATTCTAATTGAGGAGATGAAAAGGAAGGTGAGTTGTTTAAAAAGGAGGAACTTTTTCTAAGTAAATTAGTAAGCCGTAAATGGTTTTCTGCATATTAACAACCTAACTTTCGATTCTTCAACTCTGCATATTCACCCATAAAGATCTTATTTTAATAGCTGAAGTGTCTATCAAGTTAGCATTCAATCAAAGTAGTAATACATAATTAACAAGCATCAATGTTGAGTAACTACGCATGGACTTGAGTCAAATGAGTGTTTTATAGGCCCTTCCACACTAAAAATTGATGAATTCTATGTTCTCGATGCAATGCACACTTTTAATATTCCTCCTAACTCCCTACTGACAACGATATTCATATAGGGCAAGAGATAATGATTAATTAACAAAGACTTGATTAAAAATGGAAATCTAATAATCAAGTGCTGAGTGGTGGGTGCGGGGCAAAAGAATGGTGATGTAGAAAAGTCGATATAACATGGCTTGACGAATAGACAGCAACATGGTGCGGCAGAAACTGATGAGGGAGGTTTGTGTTAGCACTGTTGGTTGAATTTGATATGATGTAAAAATTGGGAATGGGCTGATTAATAGTATGGAATACCTGGTGGGAGTAGTGGAAGAATAATCAAGGCAGCCCAAGGGTAACAATGAGGAAGGCAAGGTAGGCATGCATTGGCAACAATTGACAGGAGATGGAAAGAACAGAGCACAATGTCCAAGTGATGGTAGTAGTCTATTGAAAAATGAAGAATGTTTTTGGATGGAATATTTGAAGAAACTTTTATTGGATAAATTTCACATTATTCTGAATGGTTGGAACTCACCGACTAAAAAGTTATTCCAAAGTTAAAGGTGGCATGTAACAGGAAAGAAAAAATATTCATAAAGGTGTACATTTATCAGCAGCCAGGAGTATATCTGAGACTCTCAAGTCATTAGGCCAAAAGCTTTAAGAGGACAAGGTTTACTCAGCACACTAACAGTTCACCACCCAATATACTCTACCATTGTCATCACATATACCTCTCCACATCAAAATGGGCTAAGTTTTGGAGCACTACTGTATCTGACAAAGCTCGATAGAAAGACTAACCACTATTAGAGATGCACGTCATGACTCTTATGGCGTAAAGTGCCTCACATGAATTCTAACAGAAACAAATACACCACGGTTTAAAATCTCAGAATCGGTATCGGTATTGGTATCGGCCAATTGTTTTCATTGTAAATATTGTCAATATTGGAAATATTGGCCATTATCGATAATATCGGCCCCGATATCGGCAGATATAATAGGGTGATATTGTATTGGGTATCTCAAAATTTGATACGATATTGTCGATATATATTGGAATCAGCCAATATTTGAAACCACGAAATGAACTAATAGAGAGAGTAAAAGAAATGGAATTATTGATTGGTCTTTTTCTCACTAACAGGAACGAGAGATATGGAATATAAATACCTTCGAGTAGTCCATTCCACCATATATATCTCCAACAAGCATGTCAATATTACTATTGTCTCCTCGCTGACTTAACTCCAACAATTCATCAAAACTGGAACAAATAAATAAATGTAAGATAACACATAGAAGGTCCGAATTTAGGGTAAGGCATAAAGTTTAAAAGGATTGGGATAAAACCAAACCTCTTGCACTTTGTTAACAGCCTCCCCAAGCCCCAATAAGTACCTCCGCCTACATTTGTCCCACTAACACGTTGAAATTTTCCATCACCATCTACCTACATGAAGCTAAAATTTAAACTGATATCTCAATTTTCATATAAAAAACAATTAATAAGAAGGTAGATGAATGCTTTACCTTGATCATACTAACTCCAGATCCAATATTAACAAGAAGATAAGGAAACAAATCATTATGATCAATCTGCACAAACTCCTTCTGGCCCTCCATATGTGTAAAAGCTTCATGCCGAATTGCCTGCCAAATGTCATGATTAAGTCATACATCATAAACTTCTAACATGCAGTGGTGAGAGGAAGTGAAATGTTGAGTGCTCGACTTAAGAAAACAGAATGCCCAGGTCCTAATCTAGCTCAGAAGATGGCCCTTAATAGGTCAAAGAGGAGAAAAAGCACTTATATTGCCACCCCAAAGAAATAGGTTAGAACATTGCATTATGGTTGTTGTAATCATCACAGAAAGTAGCATGACCCGTGTAATATATATATATATATATATATATATATATATATATATATATATATATATATATATATATATGAATGCTAATATTCCACTTTGACATGATTGGTTTGAGCATTAAATGAATGAAATTCTGTATAACAATTCATACATAATTATACGCATGCTACAGAAAGTATAAAATCACTTTATATCATTGATATTATATTCCTGATACAACTGATGTTATTCTAGAATTTGATATGGAGTCTCTCACAACAAATATAGAGAATCATTTTGATGCGGACATCCAGTCGCGCCCCTGGCGCGTATATCATCGTTGGAGAAGATATGTCGCATCATGTGATTCGATTGATTGATTTGGATTAATGTAATTTTTATTTTATTTGGAATGACTTTCCTTTCTTTATTTAGTAGTTTTTAGTCTCATATCCGTTGTGGGATTTCTTTATTTTGTTTAGTAGTTTTAGTCCCATCTTAGTCGTGGGAATTACTTGTATTTTGTAAACCCTATTTAAAGTCTCCTTTGCTAGTTATTAAAGAATGTCGAATGCAGAATTATTTACTAAAATTTGTGAGTGATTTTTTGTCTCTGAAATTTTTCTCCAGGAGTGGAAATCCTAATGAACCCTTGTTTATGAGGGTGAACCCCTAGCTAACCCTTGTTTAGAAGGGTGAACCCCTAACTAGTCTCCCCCTCACCATCTCCCACTTCCTCCTCTTCAAACCCTAACCCTAATTCAAAATCCTATTACAAACCTTAGACCTAAATCAAAGCCCTAATACAAACCCTAACCCTAATCCTAGCCACCTCACTATCTTCTGCTCTCTTGCCCCCACCTGCAGACCCACCACCGCCTCCTCATCTGCCTCTCCCCCTAACCTTTCCTCTCCTTCGTCCTCTCCTCCCACTGTCGCGTAGTCTGTGCATCTCCCCCCTCTCTTCTTTCTGCTACCACCATGTTCCTCCTACTCTGCCTTGCTGCCGCACGCCACCCTCCTCCCTTCCAGTTGATGCCCCAGCACCCCCTCTTCCATGTTCTCTTCTCTCGTCATGCTCCTCATCCTTTTCTTCCTCCTGTCACCACTCCCTTCGCCCGTCACTGACCCCCTCCCCTCGCGTCGCCTTCCTCCCCTTCTCCTTACCTCAGCCGAACCCCGCTGCCACCACTCTTCCCTTATGGTTGTTGTTGTCTCTCATCTCTCCTTACTGTTGCCGCCCCTTCCTTGCCTGCAACCAAACCCGCAACCACCTACTTCTTCTTCCCTCGTCGATCTACAAGAGCAACCCATGGTCGCGACTGATCCAATCTCACCGGCCAAGACCGTTGCCGATCTCAATTCATCATCATCCCTCCCCTCCGTCGAGCTCGGCTTCTCCCTCTATCGAACCCCCGATTGCAGCCACAACACGAACCCAGATCGGGTTCAAATTTAACACTGCAAGAGACGGGTCATTATAGACCCGATCCGCGCTAGCGACCCGATCCAATAAGACTTCGACCTGACCCTATTCAGTCCGCAGACCGTTAAGGCAGAACCAGACCGTTAAGCATCAGACTTGATTTTTTTTATTGTTTCTCAGCCGTCAGGAGTCCGATTCGGGCCATTTTTTGAAACATTGGAATCATGGGGAGACAACTCTATGCATCCTAGCAGATATCAGCATGACACTGAGGTCAAATTGTTTGGGACAAAGACTTTCTTGATGGCGATGAATAAGAACAAATCAAAAGAAAGGAACAAGATCGCAGATTTATTAAAAGACAACACACAGAAAACACCAGAAATTACGTAAAAAATCAAAAATAGAAAAAAAAACCATGAAGTCGCTCGCAAATCCACTATTATCGAGAGATTATATGGAGATAAAGAAGACCTCACAGCCGCTTTTTACAATAGCTCTAGGTTTTCACCACCCCACACCCTAATTACGACGCATATCTTTTTATAAAGAAAACTAGGGTTACAAGTTGTGATATTTCTAAACTATCCTTGACACGTGGCTTGAGTTTTCTGTATCGCGAAGATTCCAGGCTGGACTGCATTCGCTGCGTCTCACTATACCTCGAGGATGTTCCTCTGCTCTGTCACTCGGAGTGCTCCTCTCGAGACTCCGAGTGATCCACCGAAACACTTAAATATGCCTCAATCTGAAACTCCAAGCTCACCCACACTCGCCTATAATATGCCTTTACTCGGGGAGTCAGCAAGGTAGTCCAGTCCTCGGGAGACTCTTCCCGAAGCCCTGCCTCCAAGTCATCTAGGATGGACTTCCCGACTACCTAAC
This sequence comes from Agave tequilana, assembly GCA_038442645.1. Taxonomy (NCBI): domain Eukaryota; kingdom Viridiplantae; phylum Streptophyta; class Magnoliopsida; order Asparagales; family Asparagaceae; genus Agave; species Agave tequilana. The sequence continues at coordinate 12,723 of JAVJIF010004396.1, read as the reverse complement.
TCTCACTGCGACTGGGCCTCGCAATTCTTCCTGCGTAATACTTCTCTGAGGACAATTCTCCGTCAAGGTCGGCAATCAGGCTCCAGAACTTCAACAATCTCTCACGTAGGGACTGATAGTCGACACAACATCACATCTTTCTCTCGTTCTCGACTAATAGTGACTTTGAGCGACTCAAGCTCGGATCCTCAAGCTTGAAAACCCACAGAAGCTGAATAACTTTTCAGCTTCTCCACCGTAACTATCTTGATCAATATATCTGCTGAATTATGACTCGTGTGTATCTTCAGCAGTGAGAACACATCATCCTTCAAAAGAGATGAAGTGGTACCGCACATCAATGTGCTTGGTTCTGTCGTGATAGATCAGATTATTGTCAAAGTCAATCGCAATCTGGTTGTCACCATGCAGTGACGGAGCCTCATGCTCCTTCCCGAGCTCCTTCAAAAAATTCTTCAGCCATATCAGCTCCTTACAAGCTTCTGTCACTGCGGCATACTCGGCTCTATCGTCGACAAGGCAACTATCTTCTGCATTCTCGACACCCAGCTCACAGCTCTACTTCCCAAAGTGAAGACATAACCAGTGGTACTCTTTTGACTGTCTACATCACCCGCAAAGTCAGAGTCAACATATCTCATTAGCTGAACATTCGGGCCTCCATAGTACAATGCCTTATCTGAACTGCTCCTCAAATATCTCAGGATCCACTTCACACTTTCTAGTGCTCCTTCTCTGGGTTGCTCATGTATCTGCTGACAACTCTCACTGGTAAAGCAATGTCTGATCTCGTGTAACCATAACATACATCAGGCTGCCCACAATTGATGCATGTGACCGTTTGATATGAGAGTCTTCTCATCTTCTGTCGTCAGAGTCTGTGCCTTCGAGAGCTTGAAGTGACATCCGAGTAGAACGTTCACAGGTTTAGCATCTGACATGTTAAACCCCTTCATAACTTTTCACATACTCGGCTTGTGATACTTTTAACATCCTCTTTTCTCTCTATATTGATCCTCATTCTAAGAATTTTTCTTGCAAGACTCAAGTCTTTCATTGAGAATTCTTCTGCCAAACTGACCTTGAGATTCACGATCTCTTCATGCTGGACTCAACAACAAGCATATCATCTACATACAACAATAGCATGATATAGGAATTCTCGAACCACTTGGAATAGCAGCAATGATCAGCCTCCAGTCTTGTGAAACCACAACTCACCATGAATCTGTAAAACTTCAAATACCACTTCTTCGGAGCCTGTTTCAAGTCATAAAGACTCTTCTTTAGCTTGCAAACCAACTGCTACTTCCCGGGCATGATATACCCCAGTGGCTACAGCATGTAAATGTCCTTCAAACCGCCATGGAGGAACGCAGTCTTAACATCTAGTTGTTCCAGATGTAAATCCTCTGCTGCCACAATATTGAACACAGATCTAATGATAGTAAGTTTCACAACAAGAGAGAATATCTCGTTGAAGTCAATACCTTCTCGTTGTTGAAACTTCTTCACAACTAGCCTTGCCTTGTAGCTCCTGGTGCCATCATTCTCCTCTTTCAGCCGGTGGACCCACTTGTTGCGCAGGGCACGCTTGCTCTCTAACAGTTCAACCAAATCCCACGTTTGGTTCTCCATGAGAGACGCTATCTCATCATCTATAGCATGCTCCCACTCAGCCTTGACTTCCACCCGTAAAGCCTCCTCATAACACTCGAGCTCACCACTGTCAGTGAATAACAGATAGTGTAAGGCAAGAGAACATCTTTCTGGAGCCTTCGTCCTTCTGGTTGAGCACCTCAGCTTAGTTTGGGAGGTCGGAGGCGCCACTTGGGATCCACATTTTCCTCGGGGATGTTCTGAGCCTTGTCCGCTGGAGCATTTTCAAGTTCGATGAATTCCGAGTCCGTAGCACTCTGCTACTCCGGGAGTGCTCTAAGGTGCCACTCCGAGATCATTCTCTGAAGTGCTCCTCTGTCTGTAAATCTTTATACGTCTTATGCTCGTTAAAAACCACATCCTTGTGTCTAAGGATCTTGCGGTTCTCAGGATCCCAGAACCGATAGCCGTACTCATCAGTTTTGTATCCAATGAAGATGCACCTCCTAAAGTTTGGGTCCAATTGCTCCTGCAACTTAGCTCAATATGGACATAAGAGATCCAAATGTACGCAGGTGATTCATGTTTACCTCTTTGTCAGTCCATGTCTCCTCGGGAATCCCACAATTCATAGACATCGAGGATCCCCTGTTGATCAGATACACCTTCGTGTTGGCTGCATCTGCCCAGAACTGCTTGGGCAAATCAACGTGTATCCACATGCTCCGGGCACGCTCCAGAATAGTTATGTTCATGCGCTCCGCCACTCCGTTTTGACGAGGGTTTTTGGGAACTGTCTTCACTCTTCGGATTCCCCGACTTGCGCAAAACTCTTCGAATTTGCCATCATAGTATTCACCCATGTTGTCGGACTTCAAGCACTTAAGCTTCCGACCTGATTCATTCTCGACTTGGGACAGCCATTTCTTAAACACCTCGAACACATCTGACTTGTGTTTCAAGAAATACATCAAGACCTTCATACTAGAATCATCGATGAAGGTCACAAAATAAAATGAGCCTCCGAGAGAGGGAACTGAAACCTTACCCCAGACATCAGTATGCACTAACTCTAACTTCTCTGCCTTTGAAGTTTTTCTCACCGTTGAGAAACTGACTCGCTTCTGCTTTCCGTAGACGCAGCCTTCACAGAAGTCTAATTCAACAGACTTTAACTCTGACAAACTTATCCTCAGATAGTACCACCTTCATTCCCTTCTCACTCATATGCCTAAGTCTATGATGCCACACCCCAGCATCCGCCTCCGATGAAGCAACTGAAATTGATACTCCGAAACTCAATGTCATGTAGAGGGTATATTCCTTCTTCCCGTGGGCCATCACCATGGCACCTTTCGTGATCTTGCATACATCACCATCGAAGGTAGTCTTCATCCCTCCGTCTGCAAACTATCCGACAGAGATTAGGTTTCTCTTCAGCTTCGATACATGTCTGACGTTCCTCAACTTCAGTGTCGAGCCATTAGGGAGGCTAACCACCACATCGCCTTTCTCAATAATGTCACATGGTTCATCATCTCCCAAGTCCACTTTTCACATAGTTCTGAAAGATATCTTGTCAGAAAGTGGCGTGAAAAGGGTCGTCGGAGTCAATAACCAATAACTCGCTGGACTCAGCCAAGGATAGAATCAAGACATCGGATCCATCACTCTCCATGATATACGTGGAATCCTTCTCCTTACCTTTGCCTTCTCCATCCTTCATCTGCTTGCAGTCCTTCTGATTATGCCACATCTCACTGCACTGCCAACATCCTACACCCCTCAACTTGAATACCGATTTGAATTTCAACCGCCCATTTTTTTCTTATCTCTATTCCCATACATCCTCTCTGATCGACACTCAGGGCACTCCCTGATGTCTCAGCTGACCCCGAAGACTTCATGCGTGCCTTTTCGCTAAGAAGTACACCCACCACATCACCAAACTTCAAGGTTCTTGTCTAACAGAAATTGCTCACTGCTATCACGAGACCATCTCAGACCTCCGATAGACTGGACAACAGAACCAGCGCTTTGATTTCGTCTTCAAATTGATTTCAACTGGCTCGTTAGCGTGTTGAATTCGTTGAGATGCCCAGCAACGCTTCCGCTGCCATCCATCTATAGGTTGAACTTCTTTATCAAGAATACCTTGTTTGACGTCGAGGATTCTCGTACATCTTTGATAGCAACGCCATCAAGTCTTTGGTCGTCTTTTACCTGGAGACGTTGAAAGAAAATGTCGATGCCAAAGAAAATCGGATCGCCCCTGGGGCTTTCCGATTTAGAATCTCTCACTCGCCATCGGACATCACCTTTGGTTTGTGGGTCTTTCCTCCGAGAGAAAGATAGAGATCTTTCTGGTACAGGTAATTTTCGATCTGAATCTTTCAGAACTCAAAGTTTACACTGTTGATTCTTTCAACTCTGATCTTTCCTTCATCAGTCATCTCGAACCAAAGCTCTGATACCAGCTGTTTGGGGCAAGGACTTTCTTGATGGCGATGAACAAGAACAAATCAAATCAAAAGAAAGGAACAAGATTGTAGATTTATCAAAAGACAGCACATAGAGAACACCAGAAATTACATGAAAAACTCAAAACAGAAAAAAAAACCCACAAAGTCACTCGCAAATCCACTATTATCGAGAGATTACATGGAGATAAAGAAAAAAAACTCACAGCCGCTTTTTACAATAGCTCTAGATTTTCACCACCCCCACACCCTAATTACAGCGCATCTCTTTTTATAGAGAAAAGTAGAGTTACAAGTTATGACATTCCTAAACTGCCCTTGACACGTGGTTTGAGTTTTCTATATCGCGAAGCTTCCAAGATGAACCGCATTCGATGCGTCTCATTGTGCCTCGAAGATGTTCCTCTGCTCTGACTCTTGGAATGCTCCTCCAGAGACTCCGAGTGATCCCCGAATACTTGAACATGCCTCCATCTAAAACTCCAAGCTCACCCACACTCGCTTGTAATACGCCTTACTCAGGAAGTCGGCAAGGTAGTCTAATTCTCGGGAGACTCTTCCTGAGGCCCTGCCTCCGAGTCACCCAGGGACTTCCCGACTTTCTAACTCTCACTGCGACTGGGCCTCGCAGTTCTTCCTGCGTAATACTTCTCTGAGGGCGATTCTCCATAAAGGTCAAAAATTAGGCTCCACAACTTCAACACAAACGTGATCGTCAGTAGGTTTGTTTCATAAACAAGATCAATTATTGAAGTCTTGATATACAATCTCTAGGATTTTATCTGCTTTATTGTTGTCCATATACATTGGTGAGATTATGTGTATCTGCAACTCTTAATTTAGTAGTCTTGATATTGATTGTAGAAACTTTGCGTGTATAACATAGATAATATCTTTAATTTGTTTAGGACTGAAATTGTTTAGCATACACTTGCTTCTTTTATTAAAATCCGTCTGCTAGCATTATTAGTTCAATCTTTCCGACCAGATGATCGTAGCTTGGTGAAGCGTAGTTTAATAGTTTTATCACTGGTTTCTCATCACCAAACATGTTTCACATCACATATACTATGCAAATTTACCATACTCGTACATAGACACGCAATGCATTCAAATAATGCAGGGAAAATATGACAATACAGTAAATTAGTCCTCAAGAGCCGAAAAAAATATGGTACTCTTTTCTCTAGGAAGTGCATGAATTTCATTACACTCAAGCAGAAAACAACTATTTAGAGAATAGATAATTTATTAACCAGGTAACTTTGGGTCATAAGGTTCATGATGCATGAATGTAAAAAAAAATACTTAATGGACTACAATATGAGGAACTTGTTGCCATCAATGAAGACTGAAGAATAAAAACAGAAGACCAGATCATTGCTGAATTACCATAAGTGGTTCGTCAATTAGCGAAAAAAAAGTATAGCAAGCTATGCACAAAATTGTAGCCAATCTTTAACACCACTGAGTGGCTAAGCCTGTGATGATTTAATGATTTAAGAATCGTCTAGAAAGTTTGCTAGAATTTCAAAATATTTGCTAAGACCAGTACGCAACAGAAAGGTGCAACATGTTGACTTTTTAAAAGAAGGGAAAAAAACTCGGAATATTGCAAGATAATTTGAGGAACAAGATTTCATAGTAATCGGAAAAACCGTTATTTTTTAAGTTGTATGGCTTAGGAGTACTTAGGATGTTAGAATTGCAGATACTCAACTATCTTGCAGTCGTGAGAAACAGGTGACTCTACTGGGAAAAGAATGGAAAGGATACACAAGTATGCCAAAAACGTAATGTTTATCAGTGCGTTGAAAGAAAATGGATGACTCTAATAAGCATCAAAGTCTGGGTTAAAGCAAAATTAAGGAAGATAATATAAGAAGCATGTCCACACCAGATTTATTGTTGTAAAAATATACATAAAATGATTTTGAAAGCATTTTGACAAGTTAGCGAGAGAACTAAAAAAAATAATCAAAAGTTTAGGTACTATTGTGCATTAAATATGCATGAATTCATTTAAGTATTTCATGCCTGAAAATAGACATCATTCAAGTTTTCACTGCAAAAGTGTAACTTCATATAGAATGGACAGAACAAGACACGTAATTTGCCGATTCGTATCATTAGATGTTTGAAGAATAGTAGTATTATCAGTTCCATTAATTGACTTCTCCCGAAAACCTCTAAGTTGCAAGTATCAGCTCGAAAAATAAATCAACATCGGCAATGCAATTCATCCAACGATAAACCTAATTGGATTGAACTCAAGCTTATAATTGAAAATGTCACCAGTGATCATGTTTCCATATGGTCAGTTGGCTTGTTTTGCAGTGAGAGATGAAAATGATGAATCGTATCATTTTGCCTCCAACTAGTTGTTAGGTTTGTTAGGTTTTAAGGCATTCCCCCCTTGCTCATGGCCAAGATTGGTACCTAATCATAAAGTGTGATATCTTGCTCGAAGAAGGTTCTTAAAGGAAGATTAATATTTTTCTGAATTTTCTCAGCTTTGAATCATGCTGAACCTATTTTGATGGGAAACAGCTTAGATATGACGATAATAATGACATCATGCTAAGAATAGTCAGGGAATAAAAACTGAAGTTCAAGCTACAATTGTTTCAGATGCCAAACCATATTGGCATGAAAAGTTTGAACTGGATGATTTAACAGCACATTTTACTTAGCGATTCATATTCTTCCCCATTATTTCCATTTTAATCCTCACAAACTTCTAGGAAAAGGCTCGAGCATTTACAATGGGCTAATAAATTTAATGATCACAATCTAAAAATAATTTGTCTCTTAAGAATTCCTCTGACAAAAAAAAATTTCTATGTTCCTGTAATGTAGCAGCATGCTGCATGATCACATAACAAAAATGATCCTTGACTTTTCTTATCCTTTCAAATTTAGCGAGCATTTAGTTTTCTGAACTTCATCAATGTAATGACCAAATGCTAATCATATAGAGTATAAAAATGCTATCCCTTAATCCTCACCACAACTTTGGAGTTTGGTCCAGTGGCAAGAACTTTCAGATGGTAGCAGCACAGTTCAAATCCACAGCTTACATTAAAAAGCGGACTAAGCAAATACTATTGCACAAAAACCCAGGTCAGGCCATAAAAAGGTGCTCAACCACTGTAGCTGTACTAGAGTATAAAAAATTATGCGTTAACCTCCCACAACTCAGAATTTTCATGCAGCAACACTAGACTAATCAGAAAATCAACAATTTATTTCCCATGATACTATCTACACATTATTGTAGATCATCTGTTGCCGTACTGCGCTAACATTATTTTGATACTCAATCAAACCAAATATCAGCCGATAAACTTCTTAAGAGAGACATGTAGTTTCAATATTTGATATATGGCTCGTAATAGCATTTGGTCGTCTTAGATTATTGTTAGTCACATTATAAAGACAATATACTGCATCATATAAGAAGCAATCAACCTGCATATTTAAAAATAATTGGAAAATGACAAATATGATACTATTGTTCAGCCTATATTCCACAAGAATTGAGCAAACTATACATCTAAGACCTGAAACCAAGGCAAGAATATTCAAATGTGACAGCCATACATTTTATCCAAATACCTTTTTATCCAAATACCTAATGAAAATAGTACTTGCCATACAAAAGCAAAGTTTTAAAAATAAGGAAAACTTACTTTGAGCAAAAAATTAGCTCCAGCTACAAGACAATCCATTTCATCTTCCTTGTCAAGACTAACCCAAGTCTCTCTCTGAAGACATCTGCAAATTTATACGCCCCGCCACCTGTGGCCTTTCCATAAGTTAACTAGTCAATAAACTCACCTCATACAAGAACCAATATAGCCCGAGTGTATATTGCATATAAGTAGTGTAGACATAATACCAGGGGGAAAAGTATAGGACATAATCATAAACAAACATCACAGATGAAAAAAAGGGGGAAACAATTAAAATATCAAATTTCAAGCATATATCAAAAGACAGTATGAGAAAACCATACTTTTTGCAAGCAAAGAAAGTGAAAGACCAAGGTTATAACAAGAATATTGCAGACCAACATTGGTGATGAGAAACAGATAGTAAGGTACAAATTACAAAAGTCTTTCAATGGAATACATAAAAACACTCTGTGCTGGTTCTAATAATTTGGAGTATGTATAGAATTTCAGTACTGAAGAAATTCTCATATAAATTTGAAACTTGAAAGGAAGTGATATGGAAAGGAAAAGGATATTGTCTTATCTGTTTTTATGAATATCTAAGGCACATTGTTCTGTGCCTTTTCTTCAATAGTCACGTCAAATTGGTCACATAGATACTCTAGTTTTGTGTCTCTATGCATTGCATTAATTAACAGACAAAAGAACCATCTGTCAGCAAGGGCAGTAATCTGAAAGGTAAAAACAAAACGGCCATAACCTGAGATGTCAGTGTACCTGGATTCCGGACCAACAAGGTAAGCATCTTAGTAAAGAGATCATATATTCTAGTCACAGTACTAAAATATACATCTACCATTTACTCTGTTCCAAATCTCAGGAAAGAGACTATCATGTTATGACATTGTCCACAAAATCTGTCCATACAGTAGCCTAATTGGGCAAAACATCATTTGCAAAGAGTTTTATTGTAAAATGAACAGCTTCTATAAATATCACCCTTGACCTCATAACCAACTAAATCCTATTAAATGTATTTAATGATGAGAACCATTTCTGAATTCTAACACAGCTTTCTGACTTGAATCTGCACCAGGGGACAACCAATATGTAACGATGGATGTGAACTGTAAGTACTATAAATCAATTGTAAATTTATTGTCATTAATATGTTCATAATGTGTCCCTGCTACATTGATTACCTTAATTACTATGTCCTGCTCAGGCTGACTCCCAGAGTGCCATGAAGATGAATCAATTCTGTAATATAAAATAAATTTCAGTTGATAAATAGCAAGGCAGAAAAATAGTTCATTTCTTGAAAATTGCAGGAAAGAAGGAAAAAAATAATCCAAAAAAGAATAATGACTGAATAAAGGATGTTTTTCCTCTCCCAAGGGATTTACCACTCAAGAAATTTCCTGAAAGAATATGAATGAACAAAAAGATGTGTCTCTCCAAAAGAAAGGGAGTGACTCTCTCAAGAAATTTTGAGAAGCAAAGAAGGTGGTACCAGGACATTAAATCAATTCCTAGCACGTTAACCCCCACCCCACCCCTTCCTTCCCTCACACGCGCGCACACACGCGCGTGCGCACGCAAAAGAGAGTTGTCTCCCTCAAGAATTTCGCAAAGCAAAGATGCAACTCCTAGACCATTTTTAATTAATCTCCATCGCTGTGATGTAGAGAAAGAATAGAGGCACCTACGACCATCGGATCCCTATCCATGATCACCAGTATAACAAAGATTAAGCATAATCCATTAAAGATGTTAACCGTAATGATAAGCTGAGTCTATAAACAATGATAATTTTGGAAGGAAGAAAAAAGCAAATGATTTACAGTGTGTGTGTAGGTCCCGAGAAATTGCCCAAAACACAAAGGCTGCCTCTTTTTCTATAAAGGAAAGTTTTAGTTTAAGCATCAAACCTTGTTTCAAGAAGTCTTTAATGGATCCTTCGGACACTATTATATGTAAACCACATGAATATCACATTAATCATGCAAGCAGAGCATTTCAAAGTGGTTGCAAAATGGACCAATAGAGTGACAAATTTGATTTTAAGGTTGTCACTTTCTGTTAGAGAATAAGATAACTAATTGGTATATGAATTTGATGAGATCACAATTGCCTCATGATTGTAAGTAGTGTTGGAGGAAGATACAGTGATGGTGCAAAATAGGACCACTAGAGTGACAATTTGATTAAAAAAAAAGGTTTACTTGGGAAACATTAATCACCATAATGGCAAGTAAGTTGTCTTTGCCAGATTTGGAATTACTGTGAGATTTCTTGCAAATTCTTTTAATGCGTTGCAGGAGTAAAATTGTGTGGGCTCTTGACTTTTCTTGTTGAGCATTTTAAGATATTAATGATCGCTCAATTTTGGTGCTAAACAAGTTTTTTATTTATAACTATTTAGCAAATCTTTAGTATTTTCAACAATATAACGAAAGAGAGGAACATTTACGCACCGCCACGATGAAGTTGCTTGATGAAATGAAATCCAGGCATCATTCAACTTTCCTGTCTCAAATTTTACAAAATGGAGCCTTCCACAAGAATTGGATAGCTCCTCCTGTTACCGTTAGGAATCCCAAACCTTTGTTTTATAGATTCTTCTTTTGTCATTAGATGAATGTCCTCATGCCGTGAGAAGTAAACCACTTGATAAGAGATCCTGGAATAATAAAGGGAAGAAACACATAATTCTAAAAGGATGATGAGTGAACAATAAATGTACCATACTTCAATATATAGAAATAGAATGCTATCAGAAGAAAATTGATGAAGAGTTGATGTAATAGTAATAGTTTATTTGTTAGTTTCTCATAACTGTGCAGACATAAACCATGACACGTGAAAGAACCCAAAGAAAACAAAGAAGGCTGGATACATCATAACGATGTATTGTTGTGTATTCATCCCAATGTTAAAGCAATTCATGATTACTATTAAAATGAAAATCTAACACATAAAAATTAATAAGATAAACATGGATGGATCATTAAACAACATTTAAAGATATCCAATACAGTTTAAAGCATATTATGCACAGGCTTGAGAGGGAGGGAGGGAGGGAGAGGGGGGGGGGGGGGGGGGGGAGGGGGAGGTATCCACCTTATAATTTATAGAGGATCTGTACAGATAAGTGAAATAGTTTGCCAGGCAGAGCATAAATAAATCTCAAAAAGATCGAAAACATATACAACTGAACTGAATCACCTATGCAATCAACAGAAGGACGAGAGAACAAGATGACAAGTAGAACCAGAATAACAACTACCCCAAATAACAAATAAAAGCAGAAGATCAATTACTTCACAAAACTCACATATTGCTCGACCTGCAAATAACCCAAAGAAAGATGCTTGTAGAAAGAAAAAGGAAAATACAGAAGAAAAAAGATAACAAATAAAATGTTCTCAAAAAAATTAATATAGAAAAACAAATAAAATGGCCAACATAGGTGATAAAAGGTAAAATGTGGTAAATATGCTTCGAACCTCCAATGTCCAGAGCCAGATGTGAGATGTCATCAGACTGATAGGCAACAGAATAGTGGGTTCCTCTCTTCAAAGTTTCCTTGTATAGCAGCACCACTGACGTCGAGTTGCGGCCTTGAGCTTGATCTATGCATTGTGTTTGATGATGTTGGGGCCATTTCCTTTTCCTCTCCTCCTCCTCTTTTATTGCTGTCCTTTACTTCTCCTCTTTATGACTCTCAACGTTGCAGGTATCCTCGGGGTTTCCAGCCATTTGTCCACACTCCCTCTACCTCCTGCCAAACTCCAACCACCTAAGTAACTGTTCTTGGAGGCAGAATTAAACCAAGAAATACAGAAGACAAAGTGGTTGAACCAGCACCAAGTTTTGTGCTTATCCCAAATGCCAGAGCATGACCATGAGCGTGCATTGACCCACATCATATTGTCCACAATTTGATTGCCAAAGGGAGTAATCAGTTAAAATTCAATAACCACAGATCGTGCACCCTCTTTCGAGTATGCAAGTAACTTAGAAAGAATCGAGAGAAGAAGATAGATAGTTGGAAAATTTTGGTTATAGGGTGAACACTTACACCAATCAGTGGAGTGCTGTTTATTCATATAATTGGGGAAGATTTGATGCCAATTATTAAAAAAACAGATAGAAAAATTAGAAAGTCAAAGGACTGTTAATTTTCAGTTATCCAATTCTCGAAATCTGCTTACTGAATTATTCAAAGAAAATGAAATAAAGTGGAACAATCTTAAGGAATTGCAAAAGGAAAAAAAAAAAAAATGGCCCGGATCATTCAAATACTTCTACTAGAATCAATACAATAAGCTAAAATCAAGTGTGTGTGATTACATCAAAATTAAATTAAATTCACTACCAAAAAACCTTACATCAAACTCTGCACTAAATATGAGATAGCATTCCCAATAAAGAAAGTCAAAATCAAGTGAAAAACAAAATTACTAAAGACTTTTCTCTTGGGTACAAATAACTCAACCCAACGACAACTTAAATAACCCTAATAAGCCATACATCAAAAATCGTAATACGCATCAAATGAACTGAAATTCAAGCACCCATACCATGATTTCTCGCAAGCAATTACAGAAGAAGTACAAAATAGTAAAGGATTGAGACCCTTTTGGCTTCTGGGCCCTCCGTGAAATTTCCGTGAGAAACAAAATAGAAGTGAAGATATGGGTTGTTACCTTTGTTATTATTATAAATCCTTGATCCAAACTTGAAAACGGAGGAAAAATAATCACCAAATGGGTGGTGGGGCTGAGGGAGAAGGTGAGGGAAAACGATAAGAAGGACAGCAGTTTTAAATTTGATTCTTAAAGGGCAATTTTTCAAAGAAACCTCATCTAAAATAATTTTAAAAATCAACCTCTTCAGAGAGGTGATATTCTCCTCCGTGGCTCAATGCGCTCGTCCACCTGCTGTTAGCTCCCTTGAATATA